>VZQC01010027.1:1156971-1275766 GCA_009823505.1 Rhizomys pruinosus
TATATATATATATATATATATATTTATATGTTTTTTTTTACTCTCACTTCCATTGTGCTTTGGGCTTGGCACAATTTTCTTGGTGATTCTGTTTTTGAGGGTTGCTGTTTCATTGAAGAAGATCACCCCCCCCCAGTCTTCGCTTCTTGTCCTCATGTAGATGGACACTCACATTCCTGGGTCAGGAAAGCCCAGTCTGGCCTAGCTTCAGTGTTTACTGCATCAGTTCTTTCAGTGTTTCTGTGTTTGAAGTTGAAGAGTTCTAAGTTCCCATTCTGGTCTAAATTCTCTGGAACGTAGAGACATTATTGATGTTTGCTCCCAGTCTTCAGAATCACAGTGCTCTGAGCATTTTCTTCAAGAACCATGGTTTCATGGTGCTCTGGTATGGCAGTAAGAATAGTTAAGGTGGACTGCTGGGCATTGTAGTTTATGCCTATCATCCAGGACTGGGGAGGCTGAGGCAGGAAGATCTTGAGTTTGAGGCAGACCCGTGCTCCATAACGGATTCAACAAAATAATTTCTATTTGGAGAAAATATTTAACTTCTCTCACAAAATATAATGTACATATTATAGAGTAATGCACAGACAAGCATTTAAAAAATAACGATGTATTCATTTGACTTCCTGACTTCTATGGGTTTTCCAATCAGAACACATATACCTAAAGATTCGAGGCTAGCTATATGAGAGAGAACATATGTGATGTTTGTCTTTGGGTCTGGGTTAGCTCACCTATGATGACTGTTTCCAATTCCATCCATTTGCCTGAAAATTTCATAGTTTAGTTCTGCTTCACAGCTCACTGCAGCTCCGTCTGTAAATGAGCCCCACTTTGATGGTCCATTCATCGGTTGACGGGCTTGCCGTGAGTGCGTGGGAAGGTGATTCCATGGAGATTACTCTTAGGAGGATAAGAAACACAGAAATAGATCAAATACAACTCTGTGGCCTGAGGGAGGAAGGGATCCTGACAGTCCCTCCTGTGTGAAGTTCTGAAGACTGGAAAACAATTTTTATGAACGAGGCTCTTCCTTTATTCCATTGACAATAAGCAATGGTTACTTCATAGATGAGGAGGTGCATGTCTGTGTTCAGGGTGAACTATGTAGACAGCTTTATTCTTTTGTGTGTGTGTGTGTGTGTGTGTGTGTGTGTGTGTGTGTGTCTTTTTGAGACAGGGTCTCCCTGTAGCCCCACTTGGCCTGGAATTCACTATGTAGAACCAGGCTGGCCTTGAACTCACAGAAATCAGCCTGCCTCTGTCTCCCAAGGTGTGTGCCACCACGATTGGTGACAGCTTTATTCTTGAGAGGTGTGGCAGGGCTATAAAGCATGTTGGGATGGAAATGCTGTCAGATCTGGGTGTGGAGGGAGGACTATCCTGTCCCATTGCCCAACATCAAAATAACCAAGAGGGGAAGGAAAGCCGCCCTCCCCCCTTCCACGAACTAGCTCTGGGTAGGTGATTGCAGTGTCAGCGGTCTTCCTTCTCTGATGGACGGTGAAGCAAACACACGTGAAAATTTTGTGCTCACATACCCACTTTGAGATATCATCAGTTCCTCCAACTTCTCTGCTTTTGAGACAG
This sequence comes from Rhizomys pruinosus, assembly GCA_009823505.1. Lineage (NCBI taxonomy): Eukaryota > Metazoa > Chordata > Mammalia > Rodentia > Spalacidae > Rhizomys > Rhizomys pruinosus. The sequence goes on from VZQC01010027.1 coordinate 1,158,565, forward strand.
GGTCTTGCTGTCTATCCCAGGCTGGCCTGGATCTTACTATTTAGCTCAAGCTGACCTTGAACTTGTGGCAATATTTCTTTCTCAGTCTCTCCAGTACCAGAATTATAGGTGTGAGTCCCTCCAAGTTTAAGAAAGATGACCATGTGCATTTTTTCCCACAGGAGTCACCCAGCATGAGGACTGCTCTGCAGGCCGTGGCCCTCTGGGGAAGGAAGGCCCCTCCCCATAGTATTACTGCTATCATGATCACAGATGACCAGCAGACGATAGTGACCGGCAGTCAGGAGGGCCAGCTCTGCCTCTGGAGTCTCTCACCTGAACTGAAGGTAAGTAAAAGCTACTGGTATTAACCCAACAGTGGTCACAGAATAAACGCATCTTCTGAAAACTACTAAGTAATGGTGAAAGGCTCCAACTATGGTGGAGACGATGCTGGCTGGAGTCAAACATTGATCTTACTTATGGATTCAGAGAAAATAAAGTATTACATGCCAAACCAAGATGCCACGTGGAAATTGGGAGTTCATCTCAACTGCCAGCTTAGTGTGATCACCCTTTAAGCTGCTCTGAATTTTCCTATTTTATATCCTGAGTTATATGTTTAGTAAGCGAACTATAGACATGGATGTATCTTTCTAAAAAGTTATGGCTCATTAATCGAAACAAAAGACACTCCAGAAAGCCACTGTGAACTAAATGAGTGATTTCTTAATCACCCGGCATTTCTGATAGCTTCAATGCCCCTCTTCTGCTCTCTGTCTCTTCTTTCCTGAGATTTTTTTACAGACATCATCAAAGGCTCAACATCCAATTTACTGCTGTCGTCCTCCTACTTTAGAACCTGACCTCACCTAGGATTGGACCCATCGATTAGCAATTAATTGTTTCTGTCCCAAGTCATAAACATTTAACATATTGGAATAGATGTTTGCTTAACTCTGGCAGTCTCGAGACCCAATTTGAACAATTAAACTAATGATGTACTTAAAGTATATTGCCCTCATTAAGGAGCCTTTTAAAGCTCAAAACTATTTTTAGCCTTTAAAGTCTGTCACTTTAAAACCTAAATTAACAATTAATTGTAATTCTATTTTATAGTGTAATTAATTAACACCTCCTATCACTGAAACCCTTCTGCTAGAGGGCTGCCAAGAACTGCACAGCAGACCAGCTCAGCTCAATGTTTATGGACACTTGCGAGAAGGAATTGGTTGTACGCCCATCATCGAGCTTTGAAAATGGCGGTTGTATATATTTGAAAATATATGTTTTCTATTATCACCTAAACTCACACTCCTAAACGGCTTAAAATACCTTACTGTTCTTTTTCATACAGAAACATGTGGTTTCATGGCTGAAGTGGCTGCCTGGCAATACATAGACCACTCATCGTGTGCCTAAGACATGTGAAATCCTAGCATCTGGATTTTTTCCCCATATATTCTTGATAGTCATTCAGCATCTTTTCAGTTTGTATTTTGAATCCATATGAAGTTAATATGAATGCTAGTTAATCATGAGTTTAGAGTTGAAAGAGAATACTTCTGGTGGCTGCCCAGGAGGTGGTAGTTTAGGAGAGAAGGGTCACCCTGTGAGGAACGTGAGTAGGCAGTGCTCAGCAGTGTGCATTCTCCTGGAGTTGTAGTTCGAATGAGAAATGTCCCTTGTGGCTTCAAATTCTTGAACACTTGGTTCCCAGCTGGGTGGGGAGGTTTAGGAGGTGTGGCCTTGCTGGAGGAAGCATGTCACTGGGGTGGGCTTCGTAGCCTCGCCACTTCCAGCATGTCCTCCCTACATCTTGTTTGAACTCTCAGCTTCTGGCTCCTGCCACCGTTCCTGCCGCTTGCTGCCTCGCCTCCCCTGTTATGGCAGGTCTATACCCCTTCCAACCATAAGCCCAAATAAACTCTTTCATAAGTCACTTTTGATCATGGAGTTTTACTGCAGCAGTGAAAAGGAACTAATACACTCTGGAAAGTCCTGCCATGTTCATTTTAAGAGCAAGCTTCCTGCTAGGAGTTTCAACTGTGGTTCTTAACAGGAGGCTACTTTGCCACCCAAGAGACATTTGATGGATGACATTTTCAGGTATTTTTGTTTGTCAAAATTGGAAGCAAAGAGATGCTATTGACATGTAATTGTTGCTCTCAACATCTAAGAGTCTAGGACAGCCTAGAAGGAAGGATTTCCCACCCTACACATCAGCGGTAACAGTATGAAGGAACTTGACATTAGAGATGAAGAGTGGGGATATGGATCAGATGCAAAGAGGGGAAGAAGAAGGGCATTCTGCATTAGGAAATGCCCTGCCCCTGAAGACAGTTGAAGAGCTCTCTGTTGCTGCATTCCAGACATGAAGCTAGGTTAGAGACAGATAAGGTTTGGCCATGGAAAAGTTTAGATGCACAGCTTCAGTCCTGGTACCACCCCCCCACCCTTTTGGTCTTTTGAGACAGGGTATCCCTGTAGCCCCAGCTGTCCTGGAACTATGTAGACCAGGCTGGCCTTGAACTCACAGAGATCTGCTTGCCTCTGCCTCCCGAGTGGGAGGATTACAGTCGTGTGCCGCCATGCCCTGCTCAGTCCCGATATCTTAAAGAATACAGGGATTTGGTGGAAGCTGGGTGCTCACCTGTTTTTCTCTGCCCATGATGGTGGGATGCCAGGTGCTGGGGAGCTAGCAAGAAACTCTCCCTGTCCTGGGTTTGGTATCACATGTTCAAGCCATGCATGTCGCCTCCATATTCCAAGTTCTATAAGCCACTGGTGTGCCTAGGACTCTGTGAGGTCTATTGGAGTCTTCTAATGTTGATTCCTGGCTATTTTTTCACACCTTTTAACACAAGGAAAGATCTAAAATTTATGTTGGGAAAAAAAAATAAACACAAGGAAAGAGATAAGCATCCTCTCAGGCAGATTAATTTATCATTTCTATGACCTATATTCCCTGATGTCTAATTTGTAGGAGAAAACAGAACAAAATAAAGACTAGCAATGTATATGGAAAAAAGAACAGCCATCAAGGTGAAGTCTTAACTCTGATATTTCCCAACACTGTGACACTGAGAACATGATATATTCTTTGAGCCTTGAGCTACTCACCTGGGAAATGGTGTCTTCCCATGACATGGTTGCACCAGTCACTGCTAGAGCATAGTTGACCTTCATCTAATCATGTCCCTTTTTCCTTTCTTATTTGTGCTGTTCAGAGTACCTAGTATGGGGGTAGGAGGTACCACAGCTTCATACAGGTAAAATGAATCTCTAACAGTAAAGTCCTCTTTGATTTCATCATGCTAAGAACTGGGTATGACTGTATAATTAAAAAAGGTCTTCTCAGCACTCTACAGCAAAACATAAGGATGATGACTGAACTGCATGTGTTTACTTATATGTGTAATTTGGTAGCAGAAGGAGTTGCACATAGGAAAAGTGATAGTTCATCTTCCCTCCTGATGTTTTATCTGCAATGGATTTTTCCATGGAGGAGTTGATGTGGCTTTTTAATCCATTGGAAAGGACAGAGTTTGCAGGTGGTTGTGTGCCCCAAAGTGGAGGTTGGTAAAGATTGTATTGTTTTATGAGTTGGAATCTTCTGAATTTTCAAGGAAAAAAGTCAAGGCATAATTTAGTAAGTCACCTTAATCAACCATAACATCTTTGTAGTTCTGCTATTTTAGTCCGACAACAGATCTTTAAAAAGAATTCTCATTATATTACAAATGAAAGGAGTCATGATCTCATGAGGTAATTTACCTACATGGATTTGTTTGGTTACTACCTCATTTATCTTTAAATAGTACAGAAAAAAACCATAGTGGTTATATATCCATGTGGAATGTAGATACTTTATAACACATAAGACATTTTCTAGTCATTCAAATTATTTTTCAGCTCCATTATGGTTATTATCTATTTAAGGAGATCTTATGTGATTTTATTAAACATTTATTTTTATTTATGTGTATATACATATATGTGCAGTGTTTACAGAAGCCCTAAACTGGGGCCACATCTCTTGGAGCCGGAGTTACAGGAGATTGTAAAATGCCCAGTTTGGGTGCTGGGAACAGAATTCTGATCCTCTGAAAGAACAGAGATCATTCTTAGCCATGCAATCACCTCTGCATTCCTATATTTTCTTCATTTTAGTTTTAATTTTCAGAATATTGTTTTACAAAATAATAAGAAATATACTTTTTATTTTAGACATGGCATAGTGAAAAACACTCAAAGATATATTTTAAAACTCTCACATAGTGGCAGGCATGGAGGTGCACACCTTTAATCCTAGCCTTCAGGAGGGAGAGGCAGGCAGATCTTGTTCAAGGCCAACCTGGTCTACATAGTGAGTTCTGGGCCAGCTGGGGCTACAGGGAGTCCCTGTCACAAACAAACAAACAAACAAACAAACAAACCCAATTTGCACATAGGAGCAACTTATTGTCATTATAGTGATCATTTATTAGTTTTCTTTCAGAGAAGTGTTCATTTTACTATTTATGAGGAAGAGATTCAAATTAGGTATTTTAATTTTTTCATTAGCTTCTTTTTCGATTTTTTTTTTTTTTAATGTGTATGAGTGTACTGTCTGCATGTAGGTTGGTACACCTGTGTCATGAAATGCTGTGGAGGTCAGAAGGGAGCTTCGGATTCCCCTGGAACTGGAGTTAAAGACGGTTCGTAGCCACCGTGTGGGTGCTGGGAATCGAACCCGGGTCCTCTGCAAGAGCAGTCGGTGCTCTTAACCACTGAGCCATCTCTCCAGCCCTCATTAGCTTCTTTTAAAAAAGCAGTTTAGCAACACTGAGTAGCAGGAACAGAGTTTCTGATACTCTCTACACAAAGTCCCCCGCGTTCAGTGTGTCACTCCGGGTAGCATATTGGGTGCAGGCAATTAATTCGGAGCTTGTGATTTCCCCCACCCACCATTTACATTAGAGTCAGTTCCCTCTTCCTACAGCTTGATAGCCATTCTGTGAGTATTGATAGACATGTGCTGACTCATGATGGCTTCATGTAGTATGATACCGACTAGTTTCACTGTCCTAGAAACCTTGTGTTCCCTACCATCTCCTGCTTCCCCAAACCCTTGAGAGCCACTGAAGTTTCTGCCTTCCTAGGTCTGCCATGTCCAGAATGTCACAGAGTTGGAGCTATGGAGTGGTGGGCTATCCAAAAGCAGCTTCTTTCACCTGAGCAACACATTTCATTTCAGTCTCTGTGTGTGGGCTGGTGGCTCATTTCCTTTTCAGTATTAGATGAGATTTCTGGGTACTGATTACAGTACTGCAGTTTATGCATCTGCTCAACTACTGCAAGGCAGTGTGGTGCTTTGAGTGAGAACGTCCACCATAGCTTGGTCAGCTGGTGGTAATGTTTGGGGAGGGTCATGGAATCTTCAGGAGGTGTAGGGTTGCTGGAGGAAGCACATCCCTGGGGGCGGGCTTTGAGATGGCATAATCCTGTCCCACTTCCGGTTTGCCCTCTCTGCTGTGCATTTGTGAAGATGTGAGCTTTCTGTTTTCTGCTCTGGCTCCAGCCTGCCACACCTCCCCTCCGTGATGGACTCTTTTTTTCCTCTGGAACTGTAAGCCAAGTAAATTCGTTCTTTTATAAGTTGCTTTGGCTATGGTGTACAACAGAGAACTGACACAGGCAGTTTGGCAGCTTCTACATTGTTGGTAATGGTGAGCAAAACTGCTACCAACATGTGTGGGTTTTTGTGGGAAGCTGCTCTTCTTTGGCGTGGAGGAATACCCACACCGATGAGTGCTATCACTGGATCTTACAATGCAAATAGGTTTAGTCGTGTAAAAAGCCGCACAGCTTCCTGCACTGTGGCTGTACTTTTGGGTCCCCATCAGACGACCTGATGCTCACGTCCTCGTCTGCATGTCTTGTCAGGATTTCAGATTTTCCCTCTTCTGTTAGCTGTGAAGTGGTATTCCATTTTGATTCTGATTCTCCATGTCCATCTGTTGTGGACTCATTTGACCTGCTCGATGACCATCCCCTATGACTTCCCCGCTCAGAGCTTTTGACTTTATCTTCTTTAACAAACCAAGTCCATTTTACTTTTTCAAGAATTGCTCTTCAGCCAGGCTCGCCTCAAATTCACAACTCTGCTGCTTCAGCCTCCTGAGTTCTGAGATTATAGGTGTGTACCACCATGCCTGGCTAATTTTTAAACAGAAAAAAAAATGTAATTTTTTTTCATTGAGAAAATTGAATTTCTAGGAAATTCTGCATATTTTAAATAAATAATCACTTATTATATTCTCGTATTTTCTTTGTCATTTTTATACAAACAAATAGTATCTTTAAGTTTTATTGTATGATTTAGAAGTGAAACAAGATGCTTAAAATATATTTCTCAGTAGCTCGCTTAGTTATATGTCTATGACTTATGGAATTTCAGTATTTTTCATTTCGATTTATTAATACATAATGGACAAATGAAATTATATTTGTTGAGGATATTCCATGCGGTGAGTTGCTACTCAGGTATGTTATAAAATGCTTGCCCTTTGCACGACATGGGTGCACCAACCTACATGCAGACAGTACACTCATACACATAAAAAAATAATAATAAGGGGGCTGGAGAGATGGCCTAGCGGTTAGGAGCACCGACCGCTCTTACAGAGGACCCGGGTTCGATCCCCAGCACCCACATGGCGGCCGAGAACTGTCCGAAACTCCAATTCCAGGAGAACTCCAGTTCCAGGGGAATCCGACACCCTCTTCTGACCTCCGCGGCATAGCACGACACGGGTGCACAAACCTGCATGCAGACAGTACATTCATACGCATACAGAAATAAATAAAAAAAAAAAAATAATAATAATAAAAAATAAAAAAATAAAATAAAATGTCTTAACTGATGGATACCCCTCCTTACACCGTTGCTATTTTGTGTGTGGTAGGAACACTTAATATCTACTCTCAGAAAATTTCTCACAATAATCATCATCCTTTTTCTTGTGTAGTACCCAGCACTCACACAGGATAATGCTATTACTCTACATTGGGCTATATCCACCCTCCTCAAGACCACACATTTAACTAAGCTGCCATGACATAAATTAGAGTCTCCCACACTTATTCATCATATAACTTGATGTTCCAGCCCTCTGGCAATATTTGCCCATTCCTCTTCCACCCTGTTCCTGGACACCATAGTTCTCTGCATGTCTCTAAGTTGGAGTATGTTAAATTCATCAGGGGAGGGAGGTTATACCATGGCTGGCTTGTATCATTTAGCAGTGTATCCTCCAGGCTCATCCCTGTGTTGTCTGGTCGATGATTCTGTCTCCTATTCCGTGTGTCTTAGTTTCTTTGCCTCCTGCTGTGATAAAATACCCTGACAGAAGCAATACAAGGAGGTGGCTTGCCATCATGGCTGACAAGCCCCAGCAGCAGGAGTGTGAGACAGCTGGTCACATCGCAGTCACTGTCAGGATCAGACAGCAATATAAGCACACTAGTGCTCAGCATACGTTTTCCAATTTTGTTTCAGTCCGGAGAGAGGTCCCACCCACAATTAAGATGAGTCTTCCCATGTCCATAAATATAATCAAGGTAATCCTCACAGATAATCTAGACAGCTAGCCTTAGTGTAGATAACCCCACAGCCATGCTGAGAGCCCCTTCTCCTAGGTGATTCTAGACCCTGTCCAGCTGATGGTCACCACTGACCCTCATAACACTCCTTTGGTTTCTTTTTGATTCATCATTAGTAAAGCCTTAGATTGCTTTTATGGAGAAACTACTGAGAATAAAGATGCAAAGAACACAGGTATAGATACCTCTTCAGAGTACCTATTTCAGTTTCAAATAAATACTGAAAGAATTTATTTTAAAATTTATTTGAGAAACTACAATAGTGTTTTCCAAACTGCTCTATTACCTGAAATTCCCATCATTCAGGTCTTATAGTGGTTACAAAAAGAAAGAGTCTCAAAAAACAAGAAAACAAAAGAAAGAAAGAAAGAAAGAAAGAAAAGAAAGGAAGGAAAGAAAGAAAGAAAGAAAAGAAAGAAAGGAAAGAAAGAAAGAAAGAAAGAAAGAAAGAAAGAAAGAAAGAAAGAAAGAAAGAAAGAAAGAAAGAAAGAAAGAAAGTCTCACTATAATAGCATAGGCTGACTTCATATATGTGACCCTCCCACCTCTGCCTATCTATTGCTGGAATTACGAGCATGCAGTACCACACCTGGCACAAATCTTTGCATTCATTGGGTGACATCATTTAGTGGCATTCTGTGACTTATTTGTGTTCAAAACCTAATGTTGAAGGACAAGTATGGCAGCCATCCAAGTTTCCCGATGGACCAGAAACCAAAACAAATAAGAGGCTGGGGACAGCACGACCCTCTCACCTCCTGGTCTCCCAGTCTGTGGATCTGATATGCTCCAGATTTTCTGAAACTCTACATAAAAGTTTTAGCATCTAGGCGGGTGTGGTGGCACATGCCTTTAATCCTAGCACTTGGGAGGCAGAGGCAGGCGGATCTTTGGGAGTTCAAGGCCAGCCTGGTCTACAGAATGAGTTCCAGGACAGCTGGGGCTACAGGGAGACCCTGTCTCAAATATATATATATATTCCTTATATAGGAAAGAAAATTTTCATAAGTGCATATAACAAAATACCTGCAGCTTGGACTCAGAATGCCCAAGCCANATATATATATATATATAATTTTTTAGCATCAAAGCTTTCCTATTCAGGATACGTAGCATGGAGCTTTTATATTTACAAACAGAGTTGTTTAAAGAGCTCATCTCTGTCGCCTGCAGATTTCAGCTAAAGAGCTCCTCTTCGGCCACTCAGCTTCAGTGACATGCTTGGCAAGGGCGAGAGACTTCTCAAAGCAGCCGTATGTCGTGAGTGCTGCTGAAAATGGGTAAGTGACGCGTGGAAGCTTAGCTCCTTCCGGACTTTCTAGAAAGATGGCTCAGTGGGTAAAGAGCTTACCATGCAAACAAGAGGTCCTGGGTTTGGATCCTCAGTGGCCTTGTGAAAAGCTGGGCACAGTGGTGTGTGCTGGAACCCCACTTCTGGGTTAACCAGAGGATCTCTGGGGTTTGCTGCCTTCCAGTCCAGCCAAACTGAGCTCCAGGTTCAGTGAGAAACCACGAGAGGAGGGCTGAGAAAGAGACCCTGCCTCCACAATTATATGTCCCACATCATGGGCACCTGACAAACACGTGGCCCTCCTGCCTCAGCCTATCTAGTACACACACACACACAAACACAACACACTACACACACACATACACACACACACACATATGTGCACATGCTCATGCAAACCCTTTTCCTCTCCCTCACACAAAAGTTAGGATGGGGCTGGGGATATAGCTCAGTTGGTAGAGTATTTTCCTAGTACATGAAGCCCTGGGTTTGATCCTCGTCACTCTATAATCCAGGAATGGAAGTGTCTGCTTGTGAAGCCAGCACTTAGGAGATAGAGGCTGGAGGATCAGGAATTCAAGGTCATTCTCAGCTGCATAGTGATTTTGAGGTCAATTTGAGGTCAGTGTGTGCTATAAAATAAATAAACCAAAGCTATGATGAACCACAAATGTGGGGCTGAAAGAAAGGTGCAGGATCAAGTTACTCTTCTGATGTTTGATGGAGAGAATTTAGGCTCTAAGTGATTTCCAAGCACTATAACTGGTACTGTGGCTCTCAGTGTTGGGCTTTTTTTTTTTTACTTACTGGGGACCAAGATAAGCACCCCAACATGTGTATAAACTTTGTTGCCCTCCACCCCCACCCCCACTTTCTGAAGAATGGTGGCACATACATAGTAATGAAGAATTAGAAATGGCAAGGCATACTTCCCTGGCAGGGGAGATACCGTGATCAAGAAGGTGGTTTTCCCAGGGCGAGACTTATCCATTACATTTGGGATGTGCTGACCCTTTCGATTTCCCCAAATGCAGGAAACTCGACTGCATAATGTGTGGTAGTGGGGGACTGTGTTCCTGCTCACCCCTTGGGGGAGGGGGGCAAGAAATGGCAACAGTTAGCTGCTTTTCTTTTTCCCTGTGGTATCTCACTTTGGGCTCTGGGGTAAATTCGTCTAAACCTTCATAGCTTCATAAAATAATTCAACAGTTAGTCTTCGTGCTCCACACTTTTCTGAGGCAACTAACACAGAGATGCACAACTGGTAAACCTGAAGAATAACAGGAGACTCTGGGGCCCTTCAGGAAACAGGATGCCTGGATTCCAGGGTCCTCCCTAAGGCTCGGGGAGTATTGCGGAAGAGGGGGTGGAAAGATGGTAAGAGCTGTAGTAGGTAGACCAGGACAAGGAAACAGTGTTTACTAGACATAAAAACTCAGAGCAATTGCAACAATGTGCACAAAACCTAGGCAAGACAAAAGCCCAGCACAGAAAGTGGAAGCAGGCAAGAAACCCCAGCCCTAGCGGAGGAACCACTGGCCACTGGGGACAGGCAGTTTTTCTTAAGGTTGTGACACTAGGTAGGTTGACTAGATCCAAGGGACGGACCCACACTTGGTAACATTTTGGGAACACAAATTAGACTTCCTAGGCCTCAAAAAAAAAAATGGTAATAAAGGACATGAAGTCAGGGAAGGGTTGGAAGATGGGGTTGGAGAGAGGAAAGTCTAAATATGATCGAAATACACTGTATGACATTCTCAAAGAATCAATGAAAATATTTTTATTATTTTTATTGAATTTTTGACAATTTCATACAATATATTTTGATCATATTTCAGCCCCCTCTTCTTTCTGCATCTCTCTTCTAGGGCCCACACTGGATTTCATATACTCTGTCATATATATTAAGGCCTATCAAGCCAAATTTGTGTCCCCAAATGTCCTTTGGTATATGGGTCGATCCGTTGGAGCCTGGTTAACAATAAAAAATATTAAAAAAACAACTAACAGAGGAGAGCAGTCACTTGGGAGTGGAATGGCTCAGAGAGAGAAGGAAGGGGATGTGAGTGGCACTTGGGGACAGTTCCATGAGGGGAAGTCTGCACCAGTGAAGTGGGACTTTAAGAACCCCTCCCTGAAACAGAAGTGCGAGCAGATGAGTCTTGCCAATGTATAAATGAAAGACTGAGGGGTGGATTTATTATGCATTTGTGAGCTTCTGTTTGAGAACCCTTTCTTTTGCCTTTAATGTACCAAGAAATTAATATCATATGCCTCCGAATTTTGAGAACCAAAAAAATAATGAGGATTCAAGTGTCCAGTCTTGCCAAGTGGCCAGTAGAAGGGTGTCAAAGCAGCCTGCTCTCATGGTACATGATAAAGCGATTTCGATTTCGAAATTGCCTGCAACCCTTGTGCCCAGACCGCCACGAGCCTGCTACTCACCTTGAAATATTATTCCCACTCTGGAGAATTTAGAGCTGTTTTTCTGGGACTACTGGGAGAGTTGAGAAAAAAACTCAATAGCTAAGTGAGAAACATCTAAAAGTACTCGAGCTGCAGCTGCTGGAGGTTTTGCCTGCAGTGTTCGGTTCCAAAGCGAAATGAGGATGAGTAGGAAGTATCTGATGCAAAGATGCTTTCCTCTCTCTTCTCTGTGTGCCCTTCCATAGGATGGCTAGGATCCATGGAGTGTGGATTTGGTCTGTTCTCTGTCTCTCTTTGCCAAAATGATTTGAAATATTGTTTTGGGGTCCCACACCGTGGAGCCTGCTATGCTAAGATACTTAATTAGAGGCTGTTTGGTAGTATAAATCTGTAATCTTAGCACTCAGGAGACTGAGGCAGGAAGAATAAAGGTTTAAGAGCTCTGGGCTATGGAGGGAGATGCTGTTTCAAAAACAAAAACTATCAAAGTAAATAAAAAATTATAAATATAATCCTTTTTTTTTTTTGGTCTTTTCGAGACAGGGTCTCCCTGTAGCTCCAGCTGTCCTGGAACTCACTCTGTAGACCAGGCTAGCCTTGAACTCACAGAGATCCACTTGCCTCTGCCTCTGCCTCCCTAGTGCTGGGATTAAAGATGTGCACCACCACGCCCAGCATAAATGTACTTCTCAAGCAGTACCTACACTTTAGCTAAGTGCACTTGCAAATCCATATCCCGCCCTTAAGCCTGTGGGCAAAGTCATCATTGCCAGGCTGGCCTGTTAGTTTTCAAAGAGCAATTACATCTGTCATGATGACTGTGGACTTGTCATGATGACTCTGCCCTGGTGATGAGAAGAAGGAACAGTTGATTCATGACTTAGTTTCTCATTTGTTCCCCAACACTGGATTGTAGGCTAAAATCAAAAGATTAAGGAATCCTAGCCAATTATAAGATAATGAAGGCACGAACAGCTGTAGAGGTGACGAGGACACATGAGAGCTAAAGAAAATGTCCCCGGGGTAGACAGTGGAAAGGACACGTTCATTACTAAGGAATGCTAGCTGAACCCAAAGCCTCACAGGAAAGTGAGGCGTCTACAACAGTGGACTCCTTCCAAAGGTAGCAAGAAGTATCTATTAACTTAGAACTACACATCCAGCAAAATTACCTGTGAAAACTGGGTAGAAATAATAGCTCTTAAAACAATATTACTGGGGCTGGAGAGATGGCTCAGCAGTTAAGAGCACCTACTGCTCTTACAGAGGACCGGGTTTGATTCCCAGCACCCACATGGTGGCTAAGAACCATCCTTAACCTGGGCAGGGAGGCACACGCCTTCAATCATAGCACTTGGAAGGCAGAGGCAGAAAGATCTTTGTGAGTTCCAGGCCAGCTGGGGCTACAGGGAGACCCTGTCTCAAAAAGACAAAACAAACAAAAAACAAAAAGCAATATTACCAAAAGATCTATAAGCAACAAAATGCCATGTGACATTCTTCAAAATTAGACTGAAGATCTCAGAAAGCAAATGTGAGATGGAAGGAGGCATATTGGAGGAACTCAGCATGTTTCCAGGAAACTTAAATGAACATGAAGTCCAAGATGTACTGCTTATGGGTCCCCACCCTCTGGGTCCCCACCCATAGGATCATCTCAGGCAGGTCACAGCAACTCGGAGAGCCAATTCAGCCTGGCTGGTGTTGCCAAGGTGGGTAAAGACACTGATTAACGTCAGACTTTAATTATATGCACATGTTGCCTTTCCAAACAGAATGAAAAGAAACAAAAATAGAAGGAATAAAGAACATGTCACATCATATTTTTTAAAAAGAATTAAAAAAAAAAGTAACACAAAGAAGACAGGATATCACCTGCCCACATTGTGGGAAGATGGGAAATGTGCGAGGGTAAGTTTGAAATCTCACAGAGGTGATGCCCTTCACTGAGAGAACCAAAGAGAGAAGATCCTGTTTCACTGCACATGAGAGTGACATGTGAACTGCCACACCTCATGCAGATGGAAACAGAAGGCAGTTGCAGATTGAAATCCACTGTCAGATGGAGAAGTCTCCATTTCCAGTAGCACAGGGACAATACATGAAGACTCAGGACAAGAAAACTTTCAGAGCGAGTAGAGAAGATAAGAGCATACAGATCTGGGCCCAGCAATGGCCAGTGGCTGACTGCTTGCTCCTCCTCCTCTAGAGGATCTAAGTTCAGTTCTCAGTACCCACACCGGCATGTTCCCAGTGCATGTGACTCTAGCTCTAGGGAATTCAACCTCTTCCTCTGGTCTCCAATGGCACCTGCACTTACATATGCACATAGCCAGCACTCCTACACACACACACACACACACATATATATATATATATATATATATATATATATATACATAAAAGCAAAACAATCCTTAAAAAAAATCCCAATAGTTAAAGATACCCACTTCCAAACAAGCTTACTTAGAATCATATCTGTCTTTCGAGAGCCTATTAAAAACCTCACACACTGGAACCCCATGCAAATCATGGAGTTAAAAGCTTTTTAAAAATATTTTCAGATGATATTTGGTGGATGGCAGAATTGTAAGCTACAGAAGTAAACTACACTACTGTATAGCACTAATATGTTTTAATATTGGTTGCTTAAAATTCAATTCCTTTACCCTTGAGCTATCTGTATTTGCCTTTCAGATAGGATAGAGTTCATTCACAGTGGTATGACCACAGACCGTATTTACCTTTTAGACATGTTATTAGTTGTTTTATTTCTGTGACATATTGTTTCAGTTTCTGTCTTTTATTTTCTCGGTATCCACATGAATGTGCACGTACATGTGTGTTAGTATGCATTCACAGGCTTTTCTTCCTGTTTTGCAGAATTGCATGATATTTCAGATCACCTTGAATCCTTCTGAGGATACAGTTATACTAAACAGAGGATACATCTATGAATATTTTCTTCTGCATTTTAGAACGTGCCTTCTCTACCTCACAGTCTGTGATGTTTGAGGATGGACATTCTTTGTTGTGGAGACCACACTGCACAGAACAAGCAGTTGCAACATTGCTGATGTCTGTCCACTAGATGGCAGTAGTGTGTTCCTAGTGACAGCTTAAAGACACAGCTAGCAGGGCTGTCCAAAAGGAAGCTGGTGACAGTGCGGAATAAAACTGTTTCAAAATCATGGGTTTAGACTACTGATGCTCAGCGTGTGCTTAGAGAAGCAAAGCAAACCAAACCCTTCAAATGATCAAATGCATACAACACTTAACACCGTTCATCTGCAGGCTTTCTTTCACTGTATCATTTCCCATGATGCCTATAAAGCGTGTTTTACGTCTATATACAATTTTGCTTGTGCCTGGAAATTGTTAAAGCCAGAGAATATTATGCAACTGTGAAATAGCCATTTTTGTGTGAACAGAAATTATATAAATTTGAACATCTTATGGTGGCTATTTCATAGCTTCATTTTAAAGACTGTATTGGTGTGTTTGCAACATGCATTAAACAAAGTAATCGTTTTCAAAACAAAAACACTGAGAGTTTTCTAAATTCAAAGTGACAAGGATGCTTTATTTCAGGACTTCAAATCTGGAAAAAGCAGAGAAACCTGATACTCTAATCATGGCCTCTTGGGGGTGCTGTTTGTTCTTACAAAAAGCAAGACCCTGCTCCCGGCAGCCACAGCTCTTGATGTGCGTTCTCCGAACACACAGTTTCAGCTCACTGACATAAAGCATTTTCTAATGATGTTGCTTCCATGGGGAGACTCTTGTGCTGTCCCTTTCTCGGGTCCTAGTGGCTGTATTCCCACAATTTGTTGTTGGCCAGGGTGGCCCCAAAGCAAGGCTTGTAGGCTTCAGCCAGGTACAATTACCCAAACAGAAAGATATAGCTACACGTGTCAACCTGCTGATAACTACAATGTTTTCTTACCCAGTATTCTGTAACAAAAGCTAGGAGACCCATCAGGTTGTATGGAAGAGTGGCATTAAAAAAAAAAGAATAATAATAATAAAAAAAAAACTATTCTATTCAATTGTCTGGAAATGGCAGAGAATAACCCAGAATTGTCTGTCCGTCCTAGGGAGATGTGCCTGTGGAACACCAGCGGCGGGCAGTGCGTGGAGAAGACCACCCTTCCTTATAGGCACACTGCAATCTGTGTGAGTGTAGGCCCTTCACAAAATTCTGGATGCTGACACAGTATTTGCTATCTGTGTGCTTAGAGGAAAGTCATCGGGAAATGCTCATTCCTTGAACTTTCCTTTTTTCTCCTTCATGACAGCAGAATGTCATCAGCAGTCATGCTGTCTGGGTGCTTCTCGCCATCCAAGGACACTGTTCAATATTTGTTCCTGATTAGTTCACTTCTTTATCTTATCTTTAAAAACAATTCGCATATTATTTCATAGTTCCTAAATACAAAACTCGCATGTGCACATGGAAAGATTCCACTTTAATGATGTGCTGTTTTACAAAGTGTGAACCTTTTTCTGAGGCTAAAGAGATGGCTCAGCTGTTAAGAGAATACATTGATCTTCTAGAAGGGCTGAGTTCTGTTCCCAGCCCTTGTAAGGAGGCTCACAATTGCCTATAACTTCAGTACCAGGGGGTCTGACACCTTCTTCTGGCCTCTGCAGACACATGCACTCAATTGCACACACACACACACACACACACACACACACGCACACGTGCACACGCACACGCACACGCACACACACGTAATTAAAATGTAAAACCTTTTAAAATGTACTATTTTTATTTTATGTGTATGAGTGTACTGCCTGTATGTACATAAGCATACATGTGTCCTGAAATGCCCATGAAGATCAGAAGAGGGCGTCAGATCCCCTAGAACTGGAGTTACAGATGGTTGTTAGCTGATATTTGGGTGATGGGAATTGAACTCAGGTCCTTTGCAAGAGCAGCAGGTGCTCTTAGTCATAGAGTTCAGTGACTGCTTAACCATAGAGTTAATAGCCTTTCTCTATTTTTGAAATTATATATATATAATTTTTGCAATTTTGATACAATATAATGTGATGGTATTTAAAGCCCCTCCCCATACACAACTCCCCATGTTGCTCCTCCAACCAATTTAATGTGCTCTATCATATATATATATATTGGAATCCAATAACTTTCTGTGTGGGTCCGCCCACTGGAGCTTGGTTGAAGAGTCTGATCCTTGAAAGAGACTCTCTTTCTGCCCCTCACAGAAGCCATCAATTGCCAAATTTTCCTTAGGCTGTGTTTGAAGTTTCTTACCTAATCCCCATATCTACGCTGGGATTTTGTCTGCTTTTAGCTCCTATGGGGCTTGTGCATTCTGTCACCATTGTTGTGACTTCATATGAATAACTGGACCCTCAGACAGCAGTGGCCATTGCCCCTGTTCTCAGTTACCCACCAGAATTTGATGTTAAGACCCTATTGCTGAAAACACTATGTGTATGAGCTGTAGAACAAAGAGAAATCAATGTGGCGCTGACGTGGGAGCTCATCTCTACTGGCAAGTGCTCATAGCGCTGGAACGTGCTTTCAATGCTACCAGAAGGAAAGAACCATTATCAGCCTTCCTGTGACCTATAACAATCACTGGCCTGGCAAGATAGGTGCACTGGTACAATACTGGCATGAGCATTATGGGCGTAACCATCCTCTCTCTAATTGGATTTAAGTTTCAGTTACTAGGATCCAGTCAATTCCTAACATTGATAACAGATTTAGGAACCTGAGGGTAGACAAGTCACAGGACCTAGGGGACAGCCCAATAATAGTTTTCATATTAAACTAACTCCTAATAACTCATTGTTATACCTATATAGTAATGTGTTTCTCAGCTCTCATCAGAAAAGCAGATGGTGATTAACACAGAAATGTACAATTGCCCAGTGAGCAGAGAACAAGAGGCTGCAGAGTTCTGCCCGCAGGGGTCCCTGAGTAGGACACTCACATCAAATTTCTGTCTCCCAAGGCTCAGGGATCATTATGGTAGAGGGAGTAGGAAGATTGTGAGCCAGAGGTGGTGGAAGACCACAAGGAAATAGTTTTCTGGATAGCTGGTCAGTCACTCATCTGATCTTCCCCAATTTTAAAGTAAGTTCTGGCTTTTGGTGGCTGGATTCAAGTAAGTGTAAGGCATAGTTCCTTGGGTACTGACAGCCTGTCTGTGAATTTCATGCATTGTTTCTCCTGGCACTACAAGGCTCACTTCCTATTCTGGTTCAGACTCAGTTACAGTGCTCAGCGGAAGAATACATGATCTGGTTATTAAGAGAAAACATTTACAGAAGTTAGTTGTGGTGCAAGTACATCCCCAATCTTCTTAACATGCTTTTTTTTCTTATTAATCTGATGCAGTACTGCTTGGTAAAGACCTGGGTTTTGTTGCTGCCTAACTCAAAATAGCACTGCAGAAATAATCTATGAGTGTTCCATGATTTTCAGTCTTTCTTTTAAAAGACACAACCTTCTTAGGAAAAAATGGTGGGGTGCAAATGTAGCTAAACTGAAAATATTGTGAGATGACTAAGATGATTTTAGTTGTTATCTAGTTCAGAGCTTTCTCTGAGTAGACGCTAAGACTAAAATTCAGAGAGCTCTCAACGCAGTTGAAATTATGCTAAGTTCTTTCTCGGCATTCCCTTTACAGTATTACCACTGCTCCTTCCGGATGACTGGGGACGGCTGGCTGCTGTGCTGTGGGGAGTATCAAGACGTCCTCATCATCGATGCCGGGACCCTGGCTGTTGTCCACTGTTTTACCTCCTCACAGTCCCCTGACTGGATGAAGTGCATGTGTGTTATTCACTCCGTGAGGATTCAAGGTTAGGCTCTGCGAAGCTCTGAGGGACTGCGCACTGATTTTGTGAGTGAAATATGTGTGAAATTGTTGGGCAAGAGTGGAGAATGCTGTTGATGTTCACTGGCTATAGAGCTTTGTAAGACAGATCCAGGAAAATTGAGATCACCCCACCCACGTGTCGGAAGCCAGCAAAAGTTGAAGGGAAGAGAAGACAGTGCTTCCATGGCCAGTTCTTCTTGGGAGGCTGATCAGCATGGGCTTTTCTTTTCTCCTCCCTCCCTCCCTCCCTCCCTCCCTCCTTCCCTCCCCTCCCTTCCTTTTCTTATTTCTTCTTTACTTTTTCTTCCATTTTTTTCCTCTCTCCCTTTCCTTTTCTTCCCACTCTTTTTTCTATTTCCTTTCCATCTATTTTCCTTTTCCTTTTCCTTCTTTCTTCTGCCCCTCCCTCCATCCCCCTCTCTTTCCCTTCCTTCTTTTCACCCTGTCTCTGTCTCATCCCCCCTCTCTCTTTCTCTCTCCCCTTCCTCCCTCCCTCCCTTCCTTCCTTCCTTCCTTCCTTCCTTCCTTCCTTCCTTCTCTTTTCTTTCTTTCTTGAGTACACTGGACACTTTCCTATATGAAGTGCTGAGATTTTACTAAGGAAGGGGGAACCTGGCTCTCCACAGAAAGGCATCTAACAAGTGGGCTGCTTCTTATTTTAGTTCTAGTCTGTGTAGATACAAGGATCACTTTGAAGTTTTTAAGATTAATTATATTTATGTGTGTGTGTGTATGTGCATGTGTCAGTATGTGTTTGTATGAGTGTATGTAAACATAAGTGCAGGTGCCCACAGAGGCCAGAAGAGGGTATTGGATCCCTTGAAGTTAGAGTTATGGGTATTCATGAGCTACCTACTGTGGGTGCTGGGATCTGAATCCTTGTCCTCTTGATTGAGCAGCAAGTACTCTTAACTCCTGAGCCATCTCTCCAGCACCCAACCTTGAACTTTTTTAAAGCAAAAATTTATAATGTGGTTTGAAATCCTTTTTTTGATTTAACAGAAACAAAAGTCGAATATTTCCTACCAACTCACCCTGCCCAATCCTTATGTGACTAGGAGGTCACAGTGGCTGGTGCACAGATATCATGACACTTCCATTCTTTTCACAGAAGATTCCCTCTTGGTTGTCTCCATGACTGGTGAGCTCAAGGTGTGGGATCTCTCAGCATCCATCAACAGCATCCAGGTTAGCTTGGAAAGCATTTTCTTCAGCATTATTTCAATCATACACATTGAAATCTAAAATTGATAAGCATTACCTGCTCACAGTGGAAATGTTTGTGTAGAAGTGTACAAGTTTAGTCCCTGTCTACTTCTACCATTTGTCTTCCTGGGGGGGGGCATTTTATAGTTGAGTTGCATTCTGACAATCATGTCTCCATGCATAAGACAAATATTTGTATTCATTTACACACACACACACACACACACACACACACACACACACCCAGAAGGAGAAAAAAGGAAGGGAGAGAGAGGAGAGAAGAGGAAGGGGAGAATAGAGAGAAGAGAGAGTAGAGGCAAAGAGGGAGAGAGAGAGGGGTAGAGATTATATCTTTAATTTGAAAAATGATAGCAGAAGCTTTTCTGTCCCCTCCAGTAGAAGAGTCTTTTCCTGGGGTGTGAAAGGAGTAGCAGACGGATGAGGACGAGACTTGCTTTCTCAGAGATTTGTCACTGTGTTCGCCTGTTGCCTAGCATCAGGCCATCAGTTAAAGTAATGGACAAAGGAGAAACAGTATTTGTGTTAGTCTGCCCGCCCCTCACAGTCCTTAGCAATTCTATCATTGAGAGAGGTTTAGACATTGTGTTATTTGTCACTCTTTATAAATACACAACCCACCCAACACTATCAGAAAGTTACTGAAGGCCTATTCTATTGTCCTGCATTGGCTATGTTTGTGTCTTTTCAAAGCCTTTCTTTTTTCTGCTTACTTTTTGTTTTATCAATTAAAATATTGTGCATTTTAATTACCATATTACATTTTTTGTTTCCTCTTTCTGCTCTGGCTAAAAATCTCTAGCTTATATTCTGAGCATCTCCCCTGTGTTCCTCTTAGAATGGGTTTTGGTTGATTATTTTAATAAATTCTCAAATCTTAGGGGATGTTTTTCTCACAGCTTCATATGGAAATTAACTTTTTTTAAAGATTAGATTTTTAAAATTTTTTATTTATTTTTCATATGTGTATGAATGTACTGTCTGCATGTAGGTCTGTGCACCCGTGTCGTGCAATGCCGTGGAGGTCAGAAGAGGGCGTTGGATTCCCCTGGAACTGGAGTTAAAGATGGTTTTCATCTGCCATATGGGTGCTGGGGATCGAACCCGGGTCCTCTGCAAGAGCAGTCGGCACTCTTAACTGCTAGGCCATCTCTCCAGTCCCGGAAATTAACTTTTTAGACCAAAACAAGTTCTTTCTCTTTATAATGGCCTACCATTATAACCTGACCATACTGGGCATCTAGGAAAGGACATGTCCAACGTGCAGGAACACAACTGTGTACCAACTTCCTACTATTGTACTGATTTTTTTTCCTTTTGAAGGAGAAGCAAGATGTCTATGAAAAGGAATCGAAGTTTCTTGACTCCTTGAACTGTCAGACCATAAGATTTTGTACATACACAGAGAGGCTCCTGTTGGTGGTGTTTTCTACATGTTGGAAGGTATTTAAAATAACAAGAAATACCAGTGATATACAAATGTGATTTTTTTTTCCTATTGGGTGAAACAATAAGAATGCAATTTAAATATGAAACAAACTTCTTAAAATAATATCACTAGAGCATGGGCTGCCTTGTCTTTTGGGCCTGTCTTATGAGTTTTCAACTATTGTGTTAGGCTACTCTGTCCCTAAGATACTGCATGCCCACCAGTATATTGTAATCAACAAACCATAGTACTGGTGAAACTAATCCCTAGGGGCTGGAGAGACACCCCAGAGGCTAAGAGCACAGGCTGTTCTTGTAGAGGACCTGGGTTTGTTTTCCAGGACCCACATGGCAGCTGTCTATAACTTCCAGAGGATTCCATGCCTTCTTTTGGCCTTTAAGGGCACTGCATGCATATGGTTCACACACACACACATGCATATTAAATTAATATATATATATATATATATATATATATGCTGTCCAACAATCATAGACATATAATAAAAATGAAGCAAATTATTTACAAAAGAAAAGAATTTCTGAATTATTTTCACAGTGTCCACCTTTTAGTATTAGAAAGCTAACTCATTGCTAACTCATAGAAATTGATCTTGTTTTAGATACTTTTTCTTTTTCTCCTGTCATTTTCCTGTTTTCAGGGATATCTCTTCCTTCATTGTGAATATGTTTACTCATTTCTCCAAATAGAAGGAAAAACAAAGTTATCATTTGGTAGCACCTTTTTCTAAAAATTTTATTTATTTTTTATGTGTATGAATGTACTGTGTGCATGTAGGTCTATGCACCCATGTCGTGGAATTCCGCAGAGGTCAGAAGAGTTCGCTGGATTCCCCTGGGACTGGAGTCAAAGACGGTTCTCAGCCGCCATGTGGGTGCTGGGGATTGAACCCGGGTCCTCTGCAAGAGCAG
This sequence comes from Rhizomys pruinosus, assembly GCA_009823505.1. Classification (NCBI taxonomy): domain Eukaryota; kingdom Metazoa; phylum Chordata; class Mammalia; order Rodentia; family Spalacidae; genus Rhizomys; species Rhizomys pruinosus. Next base: position 1,180,360 of record VZQC01010027.1, read on the forward strand.
TCGGTGCTCTCAACTACTAGGCCATCTCTCCAGCCCTGGTAGCACCTTTATTTTTTAAAAAATATTTCCTATAGCTGGCTGCCAACAAGAGCATTCTGTCTGTCTTATGATAATATATATATACATATATATATATATTACCACAGATTTAAAGTATGTGAGCTAACAAAGAATTTTCCTATATAAACATTCTGTGTATAATACATCTTCAAGTGTTATACTCAGCTACCCATAGGGAAAGAATACAATTATTTAAACATTTTACATTGGGGATGTCTGTGTTTAACAGACACATTGTGGAATGAGACGTCCAGATAGACTTTATCCACTGCAACCTACATTAGGATAAATATGAAAAAAAAAAAATAAGGCAGTGAAATATTAGTGGTAAACTGAAACTATTGCCTTGCCCCTTGAGTGCACTGTGTTTGTTAGGAATGCTTAATATGTTCTAGCATTAACTCCATCACTTCGGCAGTCCCAATAAGTATAATTTATTGCTAAGCTCATTGGCAGATTCTGTCTTGAGCCACTGTTGATGTACGTGTACATTATCTTCTAGGTTTATGATTATTGTGACTTTTCGCTCCTGTGGACTGAAGTTAGCAGCAAAGGGCAGTGTTTTGCTGGTGGGGAGGTACTGGCTGCCCACAGGATCCTTGTCTGGACAGAAGATGGTCACAGTTATATCTATCAGCTGCAGAACAGGTGGGCTCAGATGGGTGCGGCACACGGAACATTCAGGTAGAAAATGAACTTCGGGAGGTTTATTGTGGAAAAGCCCTGTGTGCAGCCCATGATCAAAACCAGAACCAAACAACTTTGGCACTGGAAGATTTGCGCTGTGCTTGCCAGGCCTCTGCCTTTGTGCAAAACAGCAGGGGGTGAAGGAATGAGATTAGCCATGTAGAACTTGTACAGCTGGTGCTGGGCTTTCAAAAAGTCACTTGTAATTATTAGCCCAACAATTTCTAACTAGAGTTTAGAAACTTGGATGGTGCCCGTCCAGCTTTTGAAAGTGGGAAGGGAACACAAAACCAATAAAGGACTCCAGATTTCTAACTTCTCTTTTCATTTTTCCCTTGTAGTGGGCTTTCCAAATGTGTGTACCCCTGTGATGGGAGAGTTCTTAAAGAGACCATCTACCCTCACTTACTGTGCTCCACTTCTGTAGAGGAAAATAAGGTAAGGCAAGAAAAACAGCCCCTAAGCTGCTATTGTTTTGTTGTTCAGAATTGCTTTGTAATAGACTTAACCTTGAAAAAGTTCAACAGAAGCCTTGTTAATGGCTGCTGAAAAGCAAATATCTCCCTTAAAAATCTATTATTTTTAAGTTTGGTTGACACAACGAAGCCCATTTATTAAACTACAAATGTAGAAGAAAATAAAGGAGACATTAAAATTCACCATCATAAATATTTACTGTGAATTTAAAACTTTGCTTTATGTGTTTGCTTACTGTAGCTGGGCATATTTGAAATGTTAAAAATTTGCAAGAATAGGGCTGGAGAGATTGCCTAGCAGTTAAGAGTGCTGACTGCTCTTGCGGAGGACCTGGGTTCGATCCCCAGCACGCACATGGTTAAACAAAAACACCTTTAACTCCAGTTCCAGGGGAATCCGACACCCTCTTCTGACCTCCGCGGCATTGCAAGACACGGGTGCACAAACCTACATGCAGACAGTACATTCATACACATACAAAAATAAATAAAAAAAATTTGCAAGAATAGTACAATTGTGGATTCCATACCCTTTACCTAGATTCACCAATTGTTGACACTTTACCGCCTTTTTCTCTCTTACACACATACACAGCACACTTTTTATGTTTCATAGAACACTGTTAACATTTTGATATCTGCTCCAAGCTTGAAACTTTGTGAAATGGTTTCTCTGATGTGTTTGAAAAACTAGACCATATATTAAAATCATTTATATATGTATTTAGATATTCTTATGAGAGAATTTCTTCTTAAAACAAATATAATTAAGGTTTCTGGCAGGTGCCTTTAAAATATAATTATGAGCTTTCTACCTGACCAAATTATAACTTTGACAGCCCGCAAAGTCAGAAATCTAAGCAGTTATTTTACTTCAGTGTTGTTATTCAAAGTGATTTTTTTAAACCTCTGGAATTAGTCATCAGTTAATTATCCAAAAAGGTATTTCATGCAGGGAGGAAAAGTTTTGCATTATTGATGCATCAAGAATGAAAGCAAGCTACATTTACAGAATGATGGGTTGTTTAATTACACAGCAGAGCTCTTGAAATCCCTGTAGTTCAGTGACCACCCTTTAAATGTTTTGTTGCAGAAACTTGGCTGAGAATCTGTCACCCCAAAACGGGAACCCCAAGTGCCACTGGGTCTAAGCAAACCAGATTTACAGCATGGATCAGGGCATGTTGCTAAATCATTTGTAGGCACCAGCAGAACCTTGTCACCAAAGCAATATCGTGATTCATTCAGAATGGTACTTTCAGTTATTTTAAAGGAGCGTGCTTTCTCTTTTTCAGCTCCATCGTGAATTTTTACCAACATAGTTTGCCTTAGAAAGCAAATGTCAGCCATGCACACAGTTATCTGACCTAACTGCAGATATCAAAGCTTTACATAACAATTTAAAAAAACCTGACAAAGTATTTTGCTTTGTTTCTCCAGTTATGAAGAAGACATAAATGCATGGCCATTTGCCAGTGGTTCTTCCTCAGACATGTTTTCCTCCCATATTTTAAGTGTGAGAAGTACCTAACCACTAGGGAAGTATAAATAGAATAATCTAATTTCAGAAAGTTGATCTACCCATTCTTAGACCTTTGCATATTGTGCTGGCTAGTTTTATCTATCAGTTTAACACAATATCACATCCTCTGGGAAGACAGTCAGAACTCGGGAGTCATCTAAATCAGGTTGGCACATCTGTGCTGGGACTGTCTTGATTGTTAACTGATGTGAGAAGATCCACCCTGAACGTGGGTTTGAAAACGTTCAAAGTTTCCCTTTTCATTGGCTGCTCCCTGGGTTGCGTGAGTACAGAAAGCAAGCAGGGATCTATGAGTTTATTCTTTCCCTGCTTTTGACTCTGGATGTAGTCCTTCAGCTCCTGCCTTGATCTCCTCAAAACAATGACTATAACTAGGAGTGTAAACCAAATAAACCCTTTCATCCCCTAGGCTTCTTTTTGGCCAGGATATTTTATCAGAGCAACAGATCTGAAAAAAGAACATGTGCCTTTGATCTGGTGAATGAACCTATATATTTTTTCCCATTTTTCAAACACAATTAGTGTCCACCAATATGAGACTCCTTAGTCCTCCTTGCCATTAGGAAGTAAAGCAAGTTCTGAGACAGAAAGAGGTGAGTGTGATATATCTACTCCAAGTACAGCAAGCCCAGAAAAGGGTGCTCTGTGGCCACAAACCATTGGCTTGGCTCGGTTTTTGGAGTTGTAACACAGAAGGACATCTTCATGTTTGGCAGAGCATTCTGAGAGTTCCCACTCATAGCACCCCTGAGCAAATCTGCTGATAGGTTACCCTGTCCCTCCCCAAGCTCTGTAAGGCTGCCTCAGCTTCAGCCTACAGCTGGCGATCTGAGGACCTGCCTGTCTCTGCTGACTGAACTGGGATGAGTATGATGAGTGTGATAACTTGTACTGAAACCTTCTCCTTGCTAAGCATCACAGCATATCAGTGACTTTGGCTGCCAGCAACAGGACATATTAAAACTGACATTCAAAGAGGGTAGTTCCCAGGTTTTAAATCCAGGCAGTTTAATACTAAAATAGGTCTTTAGAGTAAGTTTGTCAAGTATTTTAGGAAAAAGATCATAATAGCAACTAAGACTGGTTGAGTGAGCACTGAATGCCAGGCCCAGTCCTAAACATCCTATCTCTTTCAACTCATTTGTCCTTACAGAACCCCTTTTTACTTTGACAGTTGGAAGAGGTAAGACAAAGAGGTGAGGTCAATTGCTTAAATTAAGTAACTAGCTCTTTTAACAATGCTACTATGTGGTAAGACCAGTGGCAGAATCCAGGCAGGCAGCTTCTTTGATTCACTCCTAGTGAGTTTGTTATTGCCTCTTGGAGAGTGGGTAATTCTTGTCACCGGTACTGGGTGCTTAGTTAAAAAGTCTGAACTCACGTGGTGATGGTCTTCTAAGGGTATTTTAGGTGAGCAGGAGAACTAGAGAGGGGCCTGTGGGACAGGAGAAGGACACAGGGGTCGAGGAATGGGTGGCTCCAAGTGAGGAAGAAACACTGGGATGGAGTGTAACGGTGGAGGGGACGCTGCCCGCGAAGGGAAGCACAGCTGCTGTGCATTTTGTGAGCCATGCAGCTGCCAGCTTACAGAAACCATGGCCTCTCTGCACACTGACTTTCTGGCCTGGAACTTGGTATGTAGTCCCAGATGGCCTGGATCTCATTCTGTAGACCAGGCTGGCCTGGATCTCACAAAGAGATCTGCCTGTCTCTGCCTCTGCCTCCCAAGGGATAACAGGTGTGTGTACACCATTATATCCAGCTGAGATTTGAAATTTTATTTGTTAAAATGGTGAAAAGAAAATAGAAACCATACTTATAACACAAACCTACCTTATTAGCTACCTCAACTACACTTGGAACTGAAGTGATCGAGAAAAAGTAGGCATCATTCATGGACAGTGTTGTTGTGAAGACCTGGACTCCCAAGTCAGAATCCTTAAGAGTCAAAGCCATCACTATCTCCATTACATTAAGTAACAAAAGCTCTTTTCTCTTTCTTTCTTCATGTATCAGATGAAAGCAGTGTTAGTGTGAGAGTATTTAACTGAATACATCTGGCCCTTATTGGTAATCTTTGTGCAGAAGGATGTGTGCACCACACACACACACACACACACACACACACACACACACACACACCCCGCAGTCAGCCAAGGTTAGATACTTGTGTCAACTCTCAGAAGCTTAGCTGGCAACTTAACTTATAATTTCTATGAAGGCCTTTCTCTTTTCATCCTAAGTCACAGATTATTTAATTTGATTCAGTTGAAGATTTTGAACCAGCAACAAATATTTTGAGAAGGTTTAGTTCAGCTGCCAAATCTTGCTCCTCCGTTCTGGGCCGTTAGACTGTTTCTTTTGCAAAGCACACATTTTATTTTGTAGAGCCTTCATTTTGTCATGGGCTACATGAATGAAAGGAAGGAACCTTTTTACAAGGTCCTTTTCTCTGGAGAAGTCTCTGGAAGAATTACATTGTGGCACATTCCGGATGTCCCCATCTCTAAATTTGATGGCTCCCCTAGAGGTAAGACAGTTTCCATTTCTAATTGGGCCTTCTAAAAAGTAACTTGTGATTAATCCAGTGTTTATTGCATTCGGTAATACAGGCTACAGACAAGAAATCATATATCCTCAAAGATCATTGAGTATTAGGTGTTGTGATGGTTAAAGCTGACAGCCAACCTAACACCTCAGAGACTAACCTCTGGGCATGCCTGAGTGGGGTTTCTAGAGTAGGTTTCCTGAGGTGGGAAGATCTGCCCTAAATGTGGGTGAAAGTATTCCACAGCCTGAGGTCTTGGACTAAACAAAAAGGAGAAATAGAGCTAAGCACCAGGTTCATCTCTCTCTGCTTCCTTAAGTGCAGATGCCACCTGCCTGCCTGGAGGCACTGCCGCCTTGCCTTCTTCGTCACAACGGACTACGCTCTTGAACTAGAAGTGAAAATAAACCCTTCCTTAGGTCACTTTTTTCAGGCATTTTATCACACCTGCTTGACTGTAACTAACAGACACCAAAGTAAAATCAGATATAAACATGAAGTTTGTGAATTGATGCAATGATACAACCAACATAATTCAAACTCACTTCAGTTGAGCATCCCAGGGATGCAGACTGGTGATTTGAACATTACTGTGCTATCCAGCCGCATTCACATTTTGGCCATATTTTCTGTCTCTATTATAAACAGATTAACTTTTCCCTCTGTGCTTGTGTAATCTTTTCAGAGATACCCATCACCACCACCTGGACTCTCCAAGACAACTTTGATAAGCATCAAACTGTGTCACAGAGTATTATTGACCACTTCTCTGGGTTCAGAGATGAACTGGGAACAGCGGTGGTCACATCATCAGAGTACATTCCAAGTCTTGATAAACTCATCTGTGGCTTCGAAGATGGGACAATTTTCCTCACCAAAGCTTTGAATGCTGCCAAAGCAGGGCTTCTAGAAGGTGGATCTCTGTTAAAAGGCAAGTGAAATTTAGTTGGCTCTGTTTATTTAATTTATCTAATCTTCAACAAACTACAAAGATTCAAAGGCCTCAAAATTTTGCTGGCATTTATTGATAAATTTGCACATATTTTAATGTTAGTTAAACATGTGTATGTAGGTTTTGTAAAGATAAGCAAAAGATTCTATTAGGAGACCTTCCTCTCCTCAGTTGACCTTCCAGTTCCTTTCACCAAACACCACTGTAAATAATAGTTCCTTCATACTTTAAATTGCATCTATCTATTATCTATCTATCTATCTATCTATCTATCTATCATCTATCTATCTATCTATCTATCTGTCATCTATCTATCAATCATCTATCAATCATCTATCTATCTATGTATCATCTACCTATCAATCATCTATCTATCTTCTATCATTTATCATCTATATCTATCATTTATCATGCACACATCTATCTTTCTATGTATCTTATCTATCTATATCTATCATTTATCATCTACATCTATCTTTTATCTACATATCTATCTATATCATCTATCATTTATCATCTACATATCTCTATCATCTTTTATCTACATATTTATCTCTATCTATCTATCTCATCTATCATCTATCATCTATCCTATCTATCTATCATCTATCATCTCATCTAGCTATCTCCCCCTCTCTCTATCTCCTGTATTTCATCTATGTATCTATGTATACATGTATCTATTTATCTAGTATCTATCATCTATCATCTATCTATCATTTATCATCTACATATAGCTATCATTTATCATGTACATATATATCTTCTATGTATCTTATCTATTTCTCTATATCTATCATTTATCATCTACATCCATCATTTATCTATATATTTATCTCCATCTATCTATCTCTATCATTTATCATCTACATATCTCTATCATCTATCATCTACATATCTATCTATATCTTCTCTCATTTACTATCATCTCCTCTATCTCTGTCTCCTCTGTCTCCTATCTATCTATCTATCTATCTATCTATCTTTTATCATACATCTATATATCAACATGGTGTATATACTATTTTAATTATAATTGCCCAAATGGAAGCATGCTGTATATATCATGCTAAGATATCCTTAAAGAAATATTAACAAAGTATTTGGATCCTCATTCTTCATGAGCTCATTTTAAATGACAGACGATAATTAAATTTTAATTAAGAATCCTTTTGTTATTTGATACATAGTCTTGTACTACTATGGAGGGTACAGAGTGGGTTTTCTCACACTACAATGTATATAGAGGTCTGCCTGTAGTAGTGATTCCAAGGAATAGAATTACCATATCAAAATTAGTCTGTGGTTTTGATTTTGGAAATTAAAATACCTAAATAGTTCTGAAAGAATTTAGTTCAGAATACATGTATGTCCAATAACAGACTGGGAAAATGCAAACTCACTCCTCTTCCCCTCCCCCCGCCAAAATGTTGTCAACCTTACCTGTTTTTAAATTTTTAAAATTTTTGGTCAATCAGGTATAAAATGCTGTCTTCCTGTTTTTACTTTTATTTCCTTGTTAATGATGTCTATTCATAGCCTTACTTATTTCTGTGCATTCTCACAAGTACCTACCAAATCAATATCATAAGTTGTCATTTAACAGAAGAGAATACAGGCGGAGATGGTGACTTTTAGGATACCGAGTAAAATTTGAACACCTCATTTTTCCTTTTCCTTTTTGAGACATTGGACCAAGGCCCTCGTTCATGACAGATAAGTTCTTCACCATGCAATCCCCCCAAATTCTTTTCCGTTTTTTTCTATCTGCACTGCTGGGTGTCAGACCTAGGACCTTATACATGCTCCACAGAGCATTCTCTCACCCAGCCGTAGCTCCAACCCAAGAATTTGATCTGGTTTCTGTGCATTTTTCATTTAGCACATCTTCTTAGAGTCTCTTATTCTCAGCTCCAGTTAGCTGCTTACTGAACGTCACTAACTGGTAAGTCCTTGGTTGACAGCGAAGGAGGAAATGGCAAGGAAGCCAGGAGAGGTGCTCTGCCAGCATACAGCTACATGTGTCCTGGTCAGATCAGTGGAAATGGTGACAATGTAGGCATTAAATAAACAGATACCTAGGCTTGACTGAATTCATCATCATCATCTAAGTGAGAATATGCCGGATGGATGAGAAATAACCAAGACAAAGTGGTGACTCTTTGGGATGCCTTTTCAGTTTGAATAATGACACTGGGCAATGGTCCTCTCCAATTTGAAGAGTTTGGTAGCAATTCAGGAAGCAGCAGTGGCTGGTGGGAAGGGAAGCAATTCACCAGTAGATGTGGGTTCTAGTTCAGATTTGATTTGAAAGGTCCACTTGCCCACCTCCCTTCCAGGTGCCAGTCAGAGTGCTGAGAACAAGTTCATCTCACCCAGGGGGTCTATGCAAAGTAAGGCTGGTTATTATCCATGCAGTCTCTGTGAGTTAAAGGGAAAGAGCAGTGTGTCCATGATGGCAGGTGCAGTAAGTGACTGAATCAGAGGTAAACGGAAGCTTTGTTCAACAGCAAAGCTGAGCTCTTAAACGTCGTGCCCTGATTTTGACACCCGAGTTAAATCAGGTCATCTCGTGAGCTTGGGGTACTACTTATCTATAAAACAAGGAGGTAGAACTTCATTGTTTCCAGCATCTTCTGTAGCAAAATGTCCCGTGGCATTTGCTTTCTTTTCTGCAAGACTTAGTTGATTCTGTGGAGACGGACTGTCTAAAGAGCTCTCTCATGTAGAACAGCATCTGATATTTTACAGCATGTGAAGAGTCTTCAACAAGCACCAGACCTGAAAGGCCAAACACCCCGCCTCATTGAAAGCCTGGTCTGCTTTCTGACAGGAGTGTTCTGCTTTTGGAGATGGTCTGTTCAGGGTCATTCAAGAATTTTCTTAGTCAAGTATGTGCATACATTAAAAAACATGTAAAACAAAAGTCTTAGAATTATTTTAAAAAATGACGCTGTTCTTCTCGGTGTCCATCACTTTTCAGGTTCCCTCTGTCACAAGGTCCTCAGGGGCCATCAGCACAGTGTGACTGCTTTACTCTATCCCCATGGCTTTTCTTCAAAATTAGACCAGAGTTGGATGGTGTCTGGAGATCAAGGCTCATGTGTCATCCTGTGGGATATTTTTACTGAAGAAATTCTACATACATTCTTGTTGGAAGCTGGTCCAGTAACAAGACTTTTGATGTCACCAGAGAACTTCAGAGTAAGAAATACCACATTATATAAAAGTAACCTGTATTCTGGGCTGGACAGATGGCCTAGTGGTTAGGAGCACTGACTGCTCTTGCAGAGGATCCGGGTTCGATCCCCAGCACCCACATGTTGGCTGAGAACTGTCTTTGACTCCAGTTCCAGAGGAACCCGACACCCTCTTCTGACCTCCATGGCATTGTACAACATGGGTGCACAGACCTACATGCAGACAGTACATTCATAAACATAATAAATAAAAATTAAAAAAAGTAACCTATATTCTTATAAGTGAACTTTAAACCAAATCCTGTATTCCTGCAATTTAACTGGATTATTTTTTTCCAAGTTCATTTCCACCCTTTAGAGATGAGCTTTATATAATTATTATTATTATTATTATTATTATTGTCTTTTTTTATGACAAGGTCTCCCTGTAGCCCCAGCTATCACTATGTAGACCAGGCTGGCCTTGAACTCACAGAGATCAACCTGCCTCTGCCTCCTGAGTGCTGGGAATAAAAGCTTGCACCAGCATGCCCAATGAGCTTTATTATTATTATTTTATTATTATTATTTTTGGTCTTTTTGAGACAGGGTCTCCTTTTAGTTCCAGCTGTCCCAGAACTTACTCTGTAGACCAGGCTGGCCTTGAACTCACAAAGATCTGCCTGCCTGCCTCTGCCTCCCGAGTGCTAGGATTAAAGGCGTGTGCCACTATGCCCGGCAAGCTTTATTATTATTATTATAATGTACTATACAATTAATGTGTTTCTTTTTTTTTAATTAATGTGTTTCTAAAGCACACATTTGATCAGCTTTAACTCTGCCTCCCAAGTACTAGGATTAAAGCCGTGTACCACCATGCCCAGCAAGCTTTATTATTATTATAATGTACTATACAATTAATGTGTTTCTAAAACAAACATTTGATCAGCTTTAACTCTAAAAATCCACTTGGTTTTTGCCAAATAATCACAAATTTTTCTTTAGTTGTCTTAATATTTTTTTTAGTACTAGGTTTCACTGTATAGCCCCAGCTAATGTGGAATTCACTATGTAGACCAGGATGGCCTCAAACACAGATATCTTCCTACCTCTACCTCCTGAGTGCTGGGATTGGAAGTATGCATCAATGGATCATGGAAAAACAAGACAAAGTAGGAATCTATAAACTAAACTTTAGCTTTTGTCTTCAACAATTTATTTTGAACCATATTGATGGTTACATTGTTTTCCTATATAGACTTTAAAAAAATTTTTTTTATTAATTTTATTTATTTCTGTATGTGTATGAATGTACTGTCTGCGTGCAAGTTTGTGCACCCGTGTCGTGCAATGCCGCGGAGGTCAGAAGAGGGTAGCGCATTCCCCTGGAACTGGAGTTCTCCTGGGATTGGAGTTTCAGACGGTCTTCGGCCGCCATGTGGGTGCTGGGGATCGAACCCAGGTCCTCTGCAAGAGCAGTCAGCACTCTTAACCACCAGGCCATCTCTCCAGCCCCTCCTACATAGACTTTTATTTGCTTCTTTATCTTTAATAAATATTGATCCTTGACAAATTTATGAAGACCAATACCTCTTGTTGAGCAAAAGGAAAGAGTTGTACTTATCAACTGGACCTAAATCTCAACCTAAATTCAGTTCCTGAAGGGTCTGAAGCCTCTATTAAAACATGAACCACCAGCTTTTGAGAAGAAAGTACGTAGTGAGGCAGGTCAGATGATTTTGTAAGTTAGACTGACTTATAAAATTTTGTCCACATAATATTATAAACTAGGTCCAAATTAAACTTGGAGAAAACTGATCGTGAAATGAGTATATTTCTTCAGCACAAATGGTTAAAGAGAACTGTGAAGGATAGTGTTCCAGAAACTTCTATGTCTCATCTATCTTCTGTTCTTAAAGTGCTCTGTCATTTCAACTCTTCTTTTTTCAGCTTCAGGACAGAAATCCAAGTAAGTTTTTTACCCTGATCCCTTTTCCTTAGATCCAGTCACAGGTCATTTTAAGGTTAGGATCTACCCAGACCAAGTGAGATAAGCAGGACTTTATTGAAACAGTAACTAGAAAACTTCTATAGGGAAGGCTCCTTGGAATTTGAGCTATAAATTCAGAATCCGATGATCCAATGTCTCCAAAGAGAATGCTATCCTGTGATTGTCCTCTTCACTTTCTTTACCTATGAATTCTTTCATCTATCTTTCAAATGTCTAAAACCAATTGGTTGGTATGGGTCAATAGGGTATGTTCACTTCTGCCCATGGGATGTATATTCTGGTGGGGGCCGGTAAGGACATCTGACCCACTGGAAAGCCGGGTTCCATCAGTATCACACCTGGCGTGTTGTGATTTTTTTTCTCCTCAGAGGTTTTTTTAGTTTCCTTAGAAAGAACTGGAAAAGAAAACATTTCCCCAGTGCTCCACAGTGTGATTACCGGGGTCAAGAGACAGCTGTGGTTCTTCTGGGTGGCTCAGCAGCCCCAGCGGCAGGCCTGAGAATTGAGCCAGAGAAATGCTCTCATACTTAACTTGGTTCTCAGCTCACTTTTTTCTTTGTTTTTCTGTATTGTCAATTAGTTGCCCGAATTGTATGGTCAAGGTAACCATTGGTGACTTTTAAAATGTCTCCATGCTGCTGTCCTGTGCGCCTCCTTTCCGTCCTGTGTCAATGAGGGCGCACACTCGGCAGAAATCATCTAAAGCTTACCTCTTTTCGATTGTATCTACACCAAGTTTCCTATTTTGGATTAGAATCAGTAGAGTGCTGGGAACGGTACCAAATCACATTTTGAAGATTTAAGTGGAAACTCTCAGAGCTCCTGATACCCTCAGGCCCAAGTTCCTGGCTACAAATAGCTTCTTTTTGTGGTGACAAATGAGTTCTGGGGTTTATTGTGTTCTGCCTTATTTCCGACTCCTGCCTCGCTGCCTGAATTTGCTGAGTGATGGAAAACTCCTTCATTTATCTTATGAGTAGACTTGGCTGAGAACTCTCCTTTCCACCTGTGTCTCTTGACCTTCTGGTAGGTTGGTGAGTTTAAACTCTGCTGTGTGTCTCAACCTGTGCCGTGCAGTGCCAGCTAAAGAGATTCTGCCTAAAGCAGAAACACGCAGCAGATGGCTTGAACAGAGAGCTGGGGGGAATATTTGGTTTCGTCATACAGGAAACATTTGACTTCCTCATTTACATGAGTCTGTTTTTTGTTTTTTTTTCCCACAGCTGAGGAGTGATCAGATCATCTGCTCTGTATGTGATGACCACTCTGTGGCCCTCCTTCACCTGGAAGGGAGGCAGTGTCTCCTCAGTGCCCGGAAACACCTCTTCCCAGTCAAGACGATCAGATGGCACCCAGTGGAGAACTTTCTAATCGTTGGCTGTACAGACGACTCTGTGTACATCTGGGAAATTGAAACAGGTAAGCAGAAGGGTGGAAAAGTTAGCCTTGCTTATCTTTCATCTATCTGATAAGCAAGCATTTGGCCAGGTGGAAAGTTCCAGAGCACACACAGGGATGACCTCCCTTGCTCTAACTTTCAGTGGCGCGACATTTACAGCTTCAGCGGAAGTGTGGGAAATAAAACAGAGCAGCCTCAGTCCGATCCTGAGCAGCAGATGATTAGCTGACCAGGCAGTGCTCAGGAATAAGCCGGATATCTTTGGAAGCTATAAATAAAAACATAAGTTATCTACTTTAATTATTAACAAGAGAGAAATTTAGTGTCCTACTGGTCTCAGATTATCATTAAATTCTGCCTTCTTCAGCATACTCACCATCTCAGCAACATTTTGAGCTAATTGATGATCAGTAATAATGGAATATAATTAATTATAAAAACTCCAAAAAGTTGAGTCAGGCAAAACTGAAAACTAAGTGGTTCAACTGAACTTTTGATAGCGTGCCATAGAGATTGCATGTTTTGGACATTAAAAAGTTTTTTTTTTTAAGTTTGATGGGATAACTGAAGACAGAGAATGGCAATTCAGGACATGCTGGGAACCTGTCAAATAAGGTCAAGTAATTAATGAATAGGATCTAGGAGATCTCTGGAGGATATTCCACTGAATCTACTGCATGGCTCTTACTGATGAATCAGTGGTGGTTTTATGCTGGGTGTTGTTAACAGAATGATTAGTTGATAATATTTTAGTATTGTCCTAAATGTCACCAAAATAATTGCTCTTTTCTCTTCATTTGACCACCATGGGCTAGTGCTGGTGACTTGTGTGCTGGAGTTTCAAAGCTGCTCCCTGACTCTGCCTTGCATTTGGACATTGTTTAGCACCTGTGCGGCTCCAATACCCATTTTCCTTATTCGCTTCTCACAACTTCTGGGGGAGGGAAGTCAGTTACTGTGTTGATGAGGAGCTACACTTTTGGATTGTAAATGTGCAAGACAGCACAGTTAAGGACAAGTGAAACAGTTCCAGAGCCCTAGTAAGACTTTGCACTATGCATGCTAAATTAAGAGATTTAAAACATTCTTAGGTAATCTATGGATCTAAGTGATAATTGAGAGTAATGTTTAGAAGAGGCTCTACAGACCAGGCTGCCTCCAGGACTGATAAGGAAGAGCTATCTAAATAAAGCCTTCGGCAAATTACTTGGCTTCTGTGCAGGACAGTTTCCTCTCCTGTGGAAGAGATGTAATAATACAGGATTAAATCAGCTAATGCCTAGGATGTTCTAAAACAATGTCTTCAGGCAGTAAGTCCTTAGTAATTATTAACTATTATTATTAACAAATAATGCAGCAAACCTTAACTGTTGTGGTAAAGCCCATGTCTATAAGACACACATACTTATTCATGTATAAACTTACATTTATATTTTTATGATTGTGGATACTTGGTGGCCAGCTGTGTTTCTTATAGATAATAGAAGCCAGCATGAAAAAAGACACCTGGTCATTGACACGTTTGCATGATTCCACTGTCTCATCAGTTAACATCATGCCACACAGCTTTTTGTTTGTAGTTTTTGATGAGGTGGGAAGAGAAGGAGGGAAATCAACCCAACTGAGATGTCTTGTGCTTATATTTTTCCTCACTTTGTATTTTAATTTTATTATCTCCTTTTTTATAATGCTTTTATTGATGTTTTGTGTATTTCAGACATCATTTCTCAGTTCAGTTTAGACATATTCCCCCTTCCCTTCCCCCCACCCCACCCCAGATCACGCACTCTGCCGTAACAATCTTGCATCTTTTCTTTTCCTTTTAAATGTCTAAAATTTTTGAAAAAGTCTACATAAGAAAAAACACAAAATCATGCCTAACTACCTAAACATACTTGCTGTTAATGTTTACATGCACCTATGCAGCACATATTTCTATGTCAATAAATAGATGTCTCCATTGTATTCCAATAATTATCCTAGCATAAAACTGAATTCAACTCCTATGGGTCAGACGGAGAGAAATTCGTGAAAGGATTATTTGCAGGTGTGTGTAGCGATTAGGGACCAGACCAGGAGTGGGTGGTGAGTCCCCCAGCATGCAGACATGGGCAACTTCAAGAAACTCTCACTATTGAATAGCAGGCAGAACCCTACAGAAACCCTATGAGGGGAGGAGGTCAGGGGAGGGGCCACCCTGGACGTTTGGGAAAAGCAGCTGGAGCTTGATACACAGGGTTGGAGTGGGAGAATTTTGACTCCATTCTCACACTTTTGCAGTCTACTCCTTTAAACTCACAGACAGCGGAGATGAAGCGGGCTTGTTCTTGGCATCATACTCACCAGGACCAGACTGGGACACAAGAGGTGGGAAAGGATGGGAGGGGCTGTCCAGTGGACCCTGGTCAGTATAGTGGCTGTCATGCACAGAGTGTGTTTTAATTCAGGAGTCTCCTAGATTCCTTCTAACAATTTTATTGTAGAATTCTCATATCAGATAAGCATGTTTTCTGCCAAATTTACCCATTGAATGTTTGTCCCAGATGAGGTTATTTATCCCATATTAGCTACATTGGTGATTAAAAAAATAATATTGTGGTGGTTAGAATGGGATGGCCCCATAGACTCTAAGTATTTGAATTCTTGGGCCCGGTTGGTGGTGCTCCTTGCGGATGTTTCCAAGGTGTGTTCTTGCTGGAGGGAGCATGCCACTGGGGGGGGAGGGGTGTTGAGAGTTCATAGCCTTGCCTCACTTCTAGTTTGCTCTCTCTACTTCCGGCGCATGCTTGAATTTGTGAGCACTCTGCTTCCTGCCCTGGCTGCCTCTTGCCGCCCCCTCCCCCGATGATGGACTCTTACCCTCTGAAACTCTTCCCTGGTCATGGTGTTTTATCACAGCAATGCAGACATAAAAGTGCTCCCTCTAAGAAGGCACTTGTGACCTGTGGTATTACTCCATCTATTCACATCTCTACATTGGTGATGTGCCCCTAACTTTTTCTAAACCCCTCCCTTCCTGACTGACCGTCTCACGTGAGCCTCCTGATAGCCATGGTGCCACCTTTCTTTACACTTGTTCATTTTGAGCAACTTTCCTTAATTCCATTTTGCCTAAAATTTAATAAAGTATTTTCCCCTTCCCAAGCTGACTGAGATGGTATCAGGATGCTACTTGTGCCTATATTTTAACTTACAACATTTTTCTATAAAAGTGGAAAAGTCTGCAAGACTTTCCATCTATATTTTCCTTGAGTTAGGAAGATGATGATGATACTAAGACCCAAACTGCTTACAGGAGTCTAAGAAGTAGAATGTCCATCTTCAGCAATGTGCCCGGCCCACAGATACCTTAATGGATGAATGGAGAAACCCTCATGGGTGAGGATGAGTTCTCCTTCACCTTGGTGGTTCCTGCCTGGCTGCTGGGCTTCCCCCACTGGAACTGAGCTTTCTGCTCCTCAGGACTGCAGGGTTCTGATGCTAACGCCCCCTCCTTAGTGGGAGGACAATGTATTCCTTACTCAGGAGTTTTCCAGATGTTGGTCTTCTGCCTGTGGTTATAGCATTCTCTCTATAGGGAGAGTTCAACCCACTTGTGAATGGCTATGTTCTTTGTTCCAGTTCTATAGTGTTCAGCTGCCTCTGAACACAATGGAGAAGGAAAGAATTGACATGAAGTTAATTATGAGATTTTTCCCAGTACTCCAACCCTGTCAGCACTCAGAGGTGGGTGGGTAGCAATTGTCTTTGGGATAAGAATTCAGGGCAAAAGGGCCTGGAAAGAAACAGCATATATTCTAGATACCCCCCCCCCAAACACACACACCATGCTGATTGTATCTTGAAATGGTATGAGATCTTTTGTTCTGTGAAGGTGGCATAGTTGGATGCAGGTCTGGGCAATCCTCCAGGGTCGTGAGTGGGCTCCCTCACCTCATGGATGAGCAGGATAATCTGTGTGGGGGAAATGTTTGTCAGGGCTGATGGCAATTGTCCTGGCTAAAGGCAGAGCTGCAGCTGCAGTGCTGAGAGCACCCAGCTTTGCTTATTGATCTACCGGATGTCCCATGATATGTAGGCCTGATTAGGACGGGAAAAAATTGGAGATGTCATTTTGATTAATCTTTGAGCTCCCACAGTGTGTTTGGCACTGACGACGCTGGGCCTCACTGCCAGCCTTGCTGTGACAGTGGAATAATGCACTACCAATTCTCCCTCTAAATGTATACCAGAAATAATTTTCAGCTCTGAGCTAATTATTTCTTTTAAGAGTAAGGTTTAACATATTTATGAGTACTTTTATGTCTACAGTAACGGATTTATAGAGCAGAATACTTGTGCATTGAATTTCTTGTGTGCTATTAATGTAATGGTTATTATTATTCCTGAATATCTTCTGTTAAGCTCATGACTGATGTTATGAAATATTCCATACTGAGCAACTGAAATTTTTTTGGAGGGAAAATGAAATCTTGTTTGCTAGGGGATAAAATATCTCTTGATAAGGAGGTTCATTAGAAGTTTTTCTGTGAAAGCCTAGGTTGTAAATCTGTTTGGCTTTGTGAGCATTTTTAGTTCTATTACATCTACTGACTCCACTGTTGTCCTCAAGAGAAGCCATAGGCTCGATTTAAAAGATTGAGTGAGGCTGTGTTTCAATAAAACTTTATTTACAAAAATAGGCAGCCAGAAGCTGTGGCTTGTAGACCCCTGAGAATGATGGCCATTGTTCTTAAATAATATTGTTAATGTTCAGGAGCTAGGTCAGCTGCCAAAGGGCCTGCCACACCTGAGGTCCGTTGTCAGAGCTCATTAAAAACACTGCTTCAAAACATCAGATGGGTGGGCGTAGAGATGCTCAGTAAACAAAGGCACAAGCCAACAAGACTAGTGGCCTGAGTTCTATCCCTAGGACCCACATGGTGGAAGGATAGAACTGTCTGTCCTCTAAATGCCACACATGACCCTTGGAATGCCCCACCTTATACACACACGGAGTAAAATGTGAAGGGCAATTGAGGAAGACAACCAGAATCCCCCTCAAATTGCCACATGTGCAGATACATGCACACATACATGCACCTATGCACATACACCTGCACACTGCATTCATGAGCGTGTGTGTGGGCACGCGTGTGCACACACACATGAATACTACCATCCAGGCAACTCATTCTTGAGGCAGGCTACACTTTAATCCACCAGCTGACTGGGGTGGGGCGAGGTGGGGTGGGGAGGGGTGGGGTGGTCGTGCACTCCACTCACTAGTGAGGACACGCCTGCAGAAGGCCTGTGTGTGTCTTCAGGTCAGCGGGCAGGATGTCACCCCTGCACCTGGACAGATGTCTACCTCTGCACTCTGACATGCCCCTCGATGTATCTCACAACAGCTACAGTTGCAGCAGATGGAGACAGTGTTTGAGACTGTCAAGCGGGAATTAGATAAGAAAATCGGAGGCAAGAAAGGCTGGCTGCCAGCAGGACCGCTCCGTGCTCTTTGGAAGGAGGGTCTTTGGCTGTCTCTCAGAATGTGGTTCTTAATTCACACATAGTCCTAACAGCTCTGCCACCTGATTTCTCAGATGACAGATTAGAAACAGCGAATTATAAGCAGGAGGCGGACAGTGCCTAGCACACTGATAGCAGGAGATACAGTTGATGGGGAAGTAGGAGGGTCAAACTCTGTGTGGAACCTCAGGCAAGCTCCTGAGTTCAGGAGGAGTGGCCAGGAAAAGAAGATGCTTAAATGGTTTGCCCTGTTTAGGAGCCTTCTGTACAAGCCGTGGGAAGCTTTTGGTGTGTGGCTCCTAACTTGTGGGAGCTGGATCTTCCCAGGTATTCAGGGATTCAGGAAAGATAGGGAAAAGGTTGAGACCCAAGGACGTCTCAGAATACCTTGGAGCCTGGAGTTGAAGGGCTGAGTGACCAGGTGAGATGCAGGGTGCATGGGAGTCTGTTTCAGCTAATTTTTTCCAGTTCCTGCTCAGATGATATGGGCTGTGTGGCCTTAAGCTGCAAGCACAGTTTCTGTGGGAAAGCACTCTGGGATTGAAAATAACCCATTTATGCCGGGCGTGGTGGTGTACGCCTTTAATCCCAGCACTTGGGAGGCAGAGGCAGGCGGATCTTTGTGAGTACAAGGCCAGCCTGGTCTACAGAGTGAATTCCAGGACAGCTGGGGCTACAGGGAGACCCTGTCTGGAAAAGACCAAGAAAAGAAAATAACCCATTTGTTTCATAGGCTGTAATCATAGCACTCACAACTAACAAGGTTGAAGCAGGAGGGTCACAAGCTCTAGGACAGATTGGGGTACACAGTGAGAAAGAAATAAATGAGCTATTTCATAAACAGACCACGAGAACAAAAAAAGTACTAGAGAGACGACTCGTGGTTATAGCACTGGCTGCTCTTGCAGACCTAGGTTTGGTTTCCAGGACTCATATGGGGGCTAATAATTCCAGTACCGGGGTCCTTATGGCGTCCTTGGGAATTTCATTCGCAGGTGGAGGCAAAACACTCCTACACATAAAGTAAAAATAAATAACTGAAACAAGGCAAAGGAATGTATTTCAGGTCTGCCTTCACCATAGATAATTAAATTATTTCTTAATTTGTTTATGGGTTTATGAGTGCTAAGCTGGAAAACTACCAGTTTTCAATGATGCCATCTAAGGGGGGGGCATATTTTTTTGTTTCTATGGTTTTATAGATAATATAGTCTTTTTTTTTTTTTTTTTTTTTTTTTGGTTTTTTTGGAGACAGGGTCTCCCTGTAGCCCCAGCTGTCCTGGAACTGCTCTGTAGACCAGGGCTGGCCTGAACTCACAAGATCCACCTGCCCTGCCCCAGTGCTAGGATTAAAGGCGTTGCCACCATGCCCAGCTTAGATAATATAGTCTTAGTAATAATTATTTAAAAAAAGATTAAAGATGGCTCAGCGGTTAAAGCAGTTGACACACGAGTGAGAGATGTGGGGTTTAGACCCGTAGAGCCTGAGTAAACTTCAGATGGGCATGACAGCCCTTCTGGAACTCTAGCCTCAGAAGGTAGAGACAGGAGATCCCTTGTTCTACCACCTGCTGGCTGTGGAGCCTAGACTGATCCATCAGCTCTGAGTTTGATTGAAAGACCTTGCCCCAAAGAAGAGCAATAAGGGAGTATCCTAATGTCAACCATGGCCCTGACCAAGTGCATAGGCTTTAGTTTCACGGTGTACAATGGTTAAATAAAACCATTGACGTGACCCCCATGACCAGCTGTATCATTCTGAGGGACATTTTGTTTGGTTTCTTACCAGGGTATTGTTCCCTAACATGGTGAAGTTCCACTGTGTGGAGCGCCTTGTCTGTAGGGCGACTGTGTGATGTCCACTACACCCAGTTAGAGGTGGATGTCGTGTGCAGCACCCTGCTGGGAGCTGACTTTCCAGTGTGTTTATTTTCTTTCCCAAAGCTGCTTGATTTTGTTGTGGCAGATTACAGATGGAACCCCCTTGAGATGATTGCTTTTATTTTTTATTTATTTATTTATTTATTTATTTTTATTTATTTTTTTGGTCTTTTTGAGACAGGGTCTCCCTGTAGTCCCAGCTGTCCTGGAACTCACTCTGTAGACCAGGCTGGCCTTGAACTCACAAAGATCCGCCTGCCTCTGCCTCCCAAGTGCTAAGATTAAAGGCGTGCGCCACCACACCCGGCGAGATGATTGCTTTTAGAAAAGAAAAATAGGATACATTTAAGTACAGGCTAAGCTTTTCCCTATATTAACTTTCCTCAACATTTTGCCTTTATTATAATAATTATTGGTATTATTACTCAATGTCTGGTTTTAGTGTGCAGCCTGTCTTTTTTTTTTTTTTAAATCTTCATTTCTTGCTTCTTGGCCTTAGTTATCCCAACAATTCTGTAATTTCCCATTTGGCTCATGAGGTATAGTTTATGTAGAAATGTGTACATGTGAATATAAACTTTGAGATTTACCAACTAAATATTCAACTGTCTAAGTTCAATTTCTTTAAGTGGTAAGCCATATCCAAACAGGTTAAAAATATGAGTGCTGGAGTCAAGTTGCTTAAATTTTATTCTACTATTTCTTGTTTGTGTGCGTATATGTGTGTGCATGTGTATATGTGTGTGTGCATGGGTGTATGTGTGTGTGCATGGGTGTATGTGCATGGGTATGTGTGTGTGCATGGTGTATGTATGTATATATGTATTTGTATCTGTGTATACGCATGGGTGTGCATGTATGTATGTGTATGCATGTATGTGTGTGTGCTTATGTATGTATATGTATACCTGTGTGTATGTATATATGTGTGTATATGCATGGATGTATGTGTATGTGCATGGGTATGCACATAAGTATGTATGTGTATGTATATCTGTGTGTATGTGTATGTATACATATGCATGTGTGTATATGTGCAGGTGTATATTTTTTCATAAGTCAAATGTTGCCTCTACAAAGAGCAGACACCTCTCCATAGCAGCTGGCACCAACTAGACATTCCCCATTTTTTACTATAAATGCTCACATGTTGCCCTCCGAGTTTGTACTTAGGGTTCTCTGTCTCCATACAGTACTAGTTGAACTCAACAGCTCTGAAGTGCATCCACTATGAAGGAGACTGCAGTGTCAAATCTGACCTTCTTTTGTTAGGTTTATATACATTTAATATTGTTTCAAGACATTTTAATATAATAAAGGACAATGTCTGTGCTTGAAACCATTTGAAAAGTAATGTCAGATGATGTCTCAGTAGGTGGCTATGAAACATTCTGGGTTCCTCAGAGGTGCTGAAGTACTCTTCTTAGAGACTTTTATTGCTTTTACTTTCACCATCACAGCATGGTGTACTTCCTTTTCCTACTTGTATTTTGGAGTTAAAAAGTCTGTTCTCCCACCTAAAACACCATGGGGACAAGAAGTTTGTCCGTCTGTACACTATCCCAGAAGCTTGTCCATCTGTACAGTATTCCAGAAGCTTGTCCATCTGTACACTATTCCAGAAGCTTGTCCGCCTATACAGTATTCCAGAAGTTTGTCCGTCTATACACTATTCCTGAAGTTTGTCTGTACACTATTCCAGAAGTTTGTCCATCTGTAAACTATTCCAGAAGTTTGTCCGTCTGTACACTATTCCAGAAGTTTGTCCGTCTGTAAACTATTCCAGAAGTTTGTCCGTCTGTACACTATTCCAGAAGTTTGTCCGTCTGTAAACTATTCCAGAAGTTTGTCCGTCTGTACACTATTCCAGAAGTTTGTCCGTCTGTACACTATTCCAGAAGTTTGTCCATCTGTACACTATTCCAGAAGTTTGTCCATCTGTACGCTGTTCCAGAAGTTTGTCCCTCTGTACACTGTTCCAGAAGTTTGTCCGTCTGTGAACTATTCCAGAAGCTTGTCCATCTGTAAACTATTCCAGAAGTTTGTCTGTCTGTACACTATTCCAGAAGTTTGTCTGTACACTATTCCAGAAGTTTGTCCGTCTGTATACTATTCCAGAAGTTTGTCTGTCTGTACAATATTCCAGAAGCAGAGGTAGCTCTGGACCTTGAAGAAAAGTTGGACAAATACTTGTGGAATTTAATTAAAAATGAAAATCAGGTTCCGCCTCCTGCCCCTGCTCACACCACGCCCCTCGCCAATGCTCCTTTCCGAGGATTTGGACAGAGAAAGTTCTACACTTGTTAATTTGTGCACATTCTGGCACATCCCTAAATTGACTGCTCTCTTGTAATGGCAGTGGGGACAGTTAATTCAGTGTTTGAAATATATGCATAGAGACCCATGAATGTTCATATATGCATCTATCAACCATTTGCTTTGATAAAAATAAACTAGAGCAATGAATAAAAAATACATTGGAATTCATACAGTTTAATTTTGTGCCTGAAAAATGACATTATCAAGAATGTGAAAATAGTTGACAGTAGTTACTAGAAGATGAGCAAGGGGGACAGAAAGCGATCATTCACTGGGCACAGGACATCTTTTTGTTCATTTGTGTTTCTTGTTGTGTAGCCCAGGCTGGCCTGGAGCTCAAGGTATTCCTCCTGCCTCAGCCTCCTAAATACAGAGCATTATGGTGAGGTGATGATGAAGATCAGAAGACCGGGGTCCTGTTCTCAGCTCCCACATAACAGCTCATAACCACTTGTAGCTCCAGTTCCGGGGGGGATCTGACACCCTCTTCTGGCCTCTGCACCCACACGGTATACAGACATGCATCAAGCACAGTAGTCATACACATAAAATAAAACTATATAAAATAGAGAGGTTCAAAGGTATGAAGACTCTTAATGAGGGAACACAATCCCAACCCTTGTACATGATAGTAGTTAAAGTTTGGTGTGTTTTATTGTCAATTTTTAAATATATTAACATGTCCCAATCCATGCCTATGTTTCCTTTTATATGGCAATTTTAACATTTTGATGCTTATATTTAAATTTTTATTATATTTGTGGTGTGTTCATTTTCCTGTTACTCTGTATTGCTTAATTCTCTCTCTTTGCTTCTCTTGGATCTTGAATATAGTAAGTATATCACTGTGGCATTTGTAAGATGTCTTCAGAACATTCTGTATGCTCGGAAACAAATATCAAAATCACTACCATGTCATTCTAATTATAAACCAAATGTTGTCAGCTTGTAAAATTATTTTCACTAAGCTGGATGTGGTGATACACACCTTTAATCTCAGCACTCAGGAAGCAGAGGCAGGCAGATCTCTGTGAGATCCAAGGGAGCCTGGTCTACATAGTGAGTTCCAAGCCAGGTAGGGCTACAGGGAGACCTTGTTTCTAAAATAAAAATAAAGCGGGGCTGGAGAGATGGCTCAGTGGTTAAGAGCACTGACTGCTCTTGCAGAGGACCCGGGTTAGATTCCCAGCACCCACATGGTGGCTAAGAACCGTCTTTGACTCCAGTTCCAGGGGAATCGGACGCAAAAATAAATAAATAAATAAATAAATAAATAAATAAATAAATAAATAAAATAAAGCAAAAAGTTACTTGCACCCATTAAAAGAAAATTCAGGCATTCTTAGCAGCTTGAATGGACTTACCACATCTGGGGTCAGGTGTTGGCTTGGTGTGTTTCTTCTGCAGCTACATCTAATGTGCAGGGAGTTACTCTGTATCACCTTGGGGGCGCCTTTGCCTCACCTCTTAGTACAACTCCTGTAAATCTGTGGCATGGAGGCTTGGAACCTTAGTGGGCTTCTCAGCTGCAGGGTGTAGAGAAAATAAGCCCAGAGGAGCCATCGTCTCTCTCAGGCTTCCTCCTTTCAAGTGACCATCCGTGTCCCGTGTCTGTCCCATCCACCCCCCCACCTCCCCACCCCACCCCCCATCCCCCACCCGCGTCCCAGTAGCCACAGAAAAGCAGGGCCAGGGCCCAGTGCACTGTCACCACTGTGGTTCTCAGAGAAAGCAGCTTCTCTGATTTGCTGCTAGATAAATGGCATCAATGCCCCTGATTCTTCTGTGTGTATCAATAATACAATGTCTGCCACTCACATGTGTTAGGATTAGATGGAAAAGACATTTCATATTTCTGGGAATGGGAGGAGCCATTGGAAAACAAGTCCAGGGATGAAGTCCTTAGCTTGGGGGGAAAGAGGAGGGGGGAGGGGGTGGAGCAGGCAGAGCAGGCAATTGGACTGTGAGGATCTTGTATTTTATCCTGTGCACCACAGATATTGCTGGTTATTAATCTCTGCCTTGTCAATAGGTTCTGGGTATAGACTGGGCCCCCCTTCCCCTCATCCACTTCACAGGTCCAATCCCACTGGCTCCCATGCTTTGTGAAGACAGAGACCAGCTTCAGTAGCTGGAGCTGTGACAATGCTGGAAGATGTTAGAGAGCAGGGTTGAGGAGAGGGCCTAGTCTGTAAAGTGCTTGTAAGCAAGCATGAGGGTCTGAATTCAGATCCCCAGCACCCATGTGAGAATCCAGGTACAGCGGCTAGAGTCTGTAACTCCAGAGCTAGGGAGGGCTGGACACAGGAAGTCCCAGGAAAGTGTTTTTAAAATGTGTCAGAGGTCTGAAGGCATGAGGTCTTCAGAGAGGGGTTTTCTGTAGCTGTTTCTAATGGGCCAAGACCTCTGTCAGTGTGAATGTCCCATAGTAATTCCATAGTGTCATCTTCTCAGAATGAGACTCTATGCCCATTCAACAGAGACTCTCCACCACTTTGTCACCTCTTCCCTTAGCAATGACCATCCTACCTTGTTTCTGTGAGTTTGATTACCACAGGTATCTCATTAGGTGGAGACTCATGGTCTTTATCTTTGGTGATTCATTTATTTCCACCTTGTGTCTCTTGTGAACATTATTGCGTGAACATGTGTGTACATGTGTCCTGCCTGTACCCATAAGTGTTGATGTGTGCCACATTGTGATATAGGATGGACAGTCACTTGTACTGGGATTGTCATCAACAAGGGGCTGCAGTAGGCAGGACAAATGGGTTAATCTATAATTCAAAATGACAAAGCTGATGCCTAGAACCTCTCTATGTTCTTCAGAACCTTCTAAACAATGGGTGTGTACAACTACAGGAAGTGGCATGGAAGTTAAAAATTATAGAAGAGATGGTGGTGAGGGGGATAAACTAATGCTCTAGTTGAATAACAAGTAAACAGGCTATGGGTTTATTAAAGTCAGAGCTCATCAAAGATGCCTGGACATCCAGGAAACTGTATAGCCTTTCCATTCAGGCCCATACCAGTCATTCCAAGATCTTTATCAGCCCCCCACCCCCACCCCCATACTGTCAACAGTGTTCAACAGTAAACTTAAATCATTCAACAGTAAACTTAAATCATTCTTTTTGTAAGCTTCCGGTAAAACAGAGAATGATGTATTTTCAGAAGTTCTGAAAAAATTTGAAAATAAAATGACTTAGAACTGAATGGATTTGGGTCTTTGTCATCTGTTGTATGAACTAGTGAAAGGATTCCTACTGGTGACCTCTTCAGCAAAGGCTTGCAGGGCTCCTCTACGTATTCCTGACCATGGATCACATGATTAAATTTAGCACTAGGCATCCCAGCCCCCGTAGCATGCTAGCTCTTTCCGAGGACATACATGCATCCATCGCTTACTCTTCCTGACCCTCAGTTTCTTTGTGTTTTTCTGGATTGATTTAAGAATTAAATAGCATTTGGGGGGGTAGGGGATGAGAACTGGCCAGCTGGCCTGTGTTTTCTTAGCACAAAGCCTTGGCTTCCAGCACCACCAGAACTGTGTGTGATGGAGCAAGCTATAGTCTCAGCACTTAGGATACAGAGGCAGGAGGATCAGAAGTTCAGAATCGTCCTCACCTAAGTAATATGCTTAAAGCCAGCCTGTGATACATGAGACCGTGTCTCAACAACAACAACAAAAAATTGAATACCATTAAAATACCCAATTAATGGCACAGGGTGGTATTTTTTTAATTTTATTTATTTTCATATGTGTATGAATGTACTGTCTGCATGTAGGTCTGTTCACCTGTGTCATGCAATGCCGTGGAGGTCAGAAGAGGGTGTCGGATTCCCCTGGAACTGGAGTTAAAGACGGCTCTCAACTACCATGTGGGTGCTGGGGATCGAACCCAGGTCCTCTGCAAGAGCAGTCAGCGCTCTTAACCACTCGGCCATCTCTCCAGCCCTGAGAGTAGTACTTTTAACGATGATAATGAAAAGTAAGGAGTAAGAGATGAGAAAACAGTATTTTGTCTCTTACATAAGATTTTTTTGGAAATAAAGTTATATAATGAATGTGTTGTGGTTACACACAATTTGTACTCTGTAGCTATTTAGTGAATATCTCCATGACTTGTCATATTCAGAGCATAAAACAGAGGAATTATCTTTTTAAATTTTATTTTTATTTTATTTTACGTGTATGTGTGTATTGCCTGCATGTGTGTAAGTGCACCCGTGTCATGCAGTGCCAACAGAGGCCAGAAGAGGGCGTTGGATTCCCCTGGAACTGGAGTTAAGCACAGTTGTTGACTGCCATATTGGTGCTAGGAATTGAACCCAGGTCCTCTGCAAGAGCAGCTCTTAACTACTGAGCCATCTCTCCAGGATAAAAGAATTATCTTTTAAAGTATTAAACATATCATTAAGCTTCACATTTCTTTGTTTTTAAATCTTTCAAACTAATTAAAAAAAACTGATTTTTAAATTTTATTTTTATTTATGCATACATGTGTGAGTAGAAGGCAGAAGTGGACATCAGATCCCATGGATCTAGAGTTACATGCAGCTGTGAGCCTCCTGTGTGGGCACTCTGGGGTTCTCTACAGGAGCTATGTGTTCTTATATCCGTACCATCCCTCCAGGCCCCATTTGATTTTAGTACTTTGGTACATTTATATCATTTATTTTGTTTCATATGCAAAATATTGAAAAGAGTATCACAGATTTGCAGCTAGGTAGAAGTACTGTCAGAACTGTGGCTCTCACTCTTAGCCGGGCGTGGTGGCGCACGCCTTTAATCCTAGCACTTGGGAGGCAGAGGCAGGTGGATCTTTGTGAGTTCAAGGCCAGCCTGGTCTACAGAGTGAGTTCCAGGACAGCTGGGGCTACAGGAAGACCCTGTCTCGAAACCCCGCCCCCCCCCCAAAAAAAAAGAACTGTGGCTCTCTTGGTTTCTTATCACTGTACAGCAAACAACTTCAAACTTCACAGCTTAAAAAGCTTCAGTTTAAAATCTCACAGTTCTGCAAAGCAGAGATGTGGATGGGTTCACCTCGATTCTTCACTTTGGATCTCACAAAGATGAAATAAACTTGGAAACTGGCTAGCTGTTTATTTGGAGTCTCTGGAGAAGAATTCCCTTCCAAACCCCGTCAAGCCCTTGGCAGACAGAAT
The DNA here is from genome assembly GCA_009823505.1 of Rhizomys pruinosus. NCBI lineage: Eukaryota > Metazoa > Chordata > Mammalia > Rodentia > Spalacidae > Rhizomys > Rhizomys pruinosus. The sequence continues at coordinate 1,208,092 of VZQC01010027.1, forward strand.
TCTTGTCTACTGAGGCCCGTGGTTCTCCCTCCTCATCCTTGAGTAGATATGGCTGTCAGCCCCAGCTCCTGACGTCACTCTTCCACGGTCTCTTCCATCTTTGAAGCCAGCATCAAACACGTGGAATCCTTCTCAGGCTTTAAAGTCATAACTTCCCCATCTTACTGGATAGAGTTCCACTTTCAAAGGGCTCAAATGGAAGCTAGAGAAGTACCCGGTCAGTTAAGTGTTTGCCACACAAGCCTGGGACCTGAGTTTGTGTTTGCAGCACCCATGTAAAAAGCACCGACTGCTCTTGAAGAGGACCCGGGTTCGATCCCCAGCACCCACATGGTGGCTGAGAACCGTCTGTAACTCCAATTCCAGGAGAACTCCAGTTCCAGGGGAATCTGAGACCCTCTTCTGACCTCCGCGGCATTGCACGACACCGGTGCACAAACCTACACGCAGACAATACATTCATATACATAAATAAATAAATAAATAAATAAATAAATAAATAAATAAATAGTTAAATAAAAAAGCCAGGCATGGCGGCATATGCCTGTAGTCCTAGCACTGGGATGCTACAGACAGGAGGATCTCTGCCCATCCAGTTTAGCTAGTCAGCTACAGGCTCAGTTTGAAACCTTGTCTCAAGAAATAAGGTAGAAGCCGGGCATGATGGCACACACCTTTGCACAGACATGCACACACATGTTAATGCACATATGAGCAGAAAATGTAAGTAAACACAGGTCAGCTAATGAGACCTTGCCTGATTGAATGTTCTTCATCTGAGGTCAACAGATTAGAAACTGTAGTGGTGATTGTTTTGCTATGACATCACAGTCACAAGGGAGTGGGTTGGACAAGGACGGTGGCCACTGGGGATTGTTCATAACCTGTTTCTTGGATGTTCATGCCTGCGACTCTGCCAAAGACCCTGGGAGTGTGCGGTCCACGGAACTGAAGAGCCTCAGTACTTGGTCCCAGTGCTGACATCATAGGGGATTCTAGCAAGGATGTCTTGAATCCTTTTCTAAAACCTCACACACCACAGAAGCTGTGTTTGTTCATCCATCCTTTACCCAGGCTGAGACTATGTCCCCTATCTCCACTACTTCCTCCACCTCAGAACACAAAGGAGACAAAACAAAAGCCCAAAGCCCTCCCTCGACTTCCCTTCACCAGCACCTTAGCTGGGAGAACACTTCAATTCTGCCTTTCCCAATATGCTTCATCTTTCCAGGAAAAACTCAAGATCAACTCGGCAAGATAATGACCTAATTACCTGAATCGACGCCAGAAGCAAATCCATGCTAGACTCAGATCTCGTCAGGGCTTTGCATCCAATAAGTCATCTAACCTTCAGTGAGATTCAGGAAGGATAAAATCTAAGTTAGCTATCTTAAAATAAAAAATAAGCATCCTTGGTAAAAACAATTCGAATCATATAGAATGAGCATCATTTTCTGTTGCTTAGAAGCATGATGATGTCTGTGCTTTGGCTGATTGTAAATTTATAGTTTTTCACATCATACGACAAAGCACAGTTTTTCTCTAAACAGCCTCATAAATTGTTTATGAATTCTATTTGGTTCTATGGGGTTAGAATTTTAACTTCTATGAGGTTAAAAATGAAAATAGATTTGTAGATAAAGTTAACACATGTTTAAAAAGAGGGTTCATGTAATTAGCAAGTGGTAGGACAACTCTACTTTGAAATTTGCCTAAAGTTTGTATTTTTTTATAATTCTGATACACTTCAGCAGCTTGAGACCTCTATATGTCTTGTCCCTTTTTTCATCTTTCTCCCCTCTCATTCCCTGCATTCTATTTTTCTAGAGGTCAATGGTCAGAATTGGATGTGGGGGTTGAGTGTGTCCCATTGCTAAGCACCATTGTTGCTGGGTAGCTGCTGGAGGCTCTGGTAGAGCTAGGGTTAGGGTCAAAGAGGTCAGGGATTACTTAAAGATGTATTCTATACCCTTAAGGAACAGTAGGCTGATGGGAAGCCAGTCCCTGGTTCATTAATATACCAAGGCCTCTGCACAGTACAAAACAAGCAAGTCCTTTGGGATCTACCTTGCAGATGGGTTTATTCTATTACTGGATATTTAGAAGTGAAGAAAGTACCAATACACATGTTCAGACCCATTCCGTCTCCCTATACTTCCATTCCTTTCTAGTTAGCCTCCAGGGACCCTGTCTCTGGTTAAATCCTTATCAGGATATATAACCATATATATATATATATATATATATATATGTATATCAGGATATATATATAACCATATATATATATGTGTGTGTGTGTGTGTGTGTGTGTGTGTGTGTCTTGAGTAAAATGCAGTAACTTAAATGCTTTTGTTGGGAAAGGCTGTTGGATCCATCTCCACACACTTCTGTGAGCAAGCCTCCAAACTTCATGTACAACTGAAGATACATGATAAATCTTACAACAGAGCCAGTCATCAAATTCCTCAGTGCAAAGAATGTGATTAGGCCAGGCATGGTGGTGCACACCTTGCAGGCGATCTCTTTGAGTTCAAGGCCAGCCTACAGGGTGAGTTCCAGGACAGCCAGAGCTCAGGGATACCCTGTCTCAAAAAGAACCCCCCCCAAAAGAATGTGATTACAACTGTCACCCACCCATTTGACTGAAACCTGATTTTAGCAGCTAAATATATGAAGAATTGGGTAACATATTCAGTAACTACATTGTGGAACCTACAAAGTGTTTAGAGAGATCAGCATTAAGCAAATAAATAGCCTAAAATAGCTAGAACTTTGTTCTGGTTCTAAGTTAACAGTACTCTCCACTGTGTGTATGTGAGGGAGGGGGAGCACACCTTTAATCCCAGCCCTTAGGAGGCAGAGGCAGGCAAATCTCTGTGAGATGGAGGCCAGCCTGGTTTACAAAGTGAGTTCTAGGTGGCTGAGACTAGGGAGACCCTCTCAAAAATAAAAAAAGTCAAGGCACTGAGATGTTAGAGTGCTCGCTGTGTGCCCCAAATTCTAAACCAGGAGTCAGGAGCCATCACCCTTGTGGGTTGCAAAATTTTCAGTGTGGCTGCCGCCCATACCCCATACCCATGCCCTGTAGTAAACCTAATAGACTCATTGGATCCCCAGGGTGAGTTCTGGTTTGTCATTCAGACCTCAGGAGGAAGAGTGGATTTTATTTATTTATGTCTCCCCAGAGGAAGAAATCTCACAACAGCCTTCCTCATCGGCAGTCTTCTTATTCCCTCCTTTCTTGGACATGTGTTTGTGCTATGGATTCCTCTAAAAATTTAAAAATATACTTGATGTGGTATAAATTCCATGAATTCTGATGAGAGGTTATTTATGAAGGTTTATCAGTCAGGGAGAAAATGCAACAGTGATTTGAAAAGAAGTCCTAGTATAAAGAATTAAGTCCTGTGATAGGAATTATTGTTAATAATAATAATCAAATCTCCAACAATGTGTTAGAATAGGAGATTTTCATTTATGAATAGCATGTGTGCACTTCAACTATTGCAGCACTGCCTCTTGCACAAATTTGAGACTCCAGGTAAGCTCAGGGGCTCCGGGCTGGGTGTGTTCCTTCTTAGTTAGTACTCATTGTCAACAGGTCTTATTGAGTGGCACACAGAAGATGAAGGAGATTAGGCATCTATGCAGGAGTGGAAGCAGATTACAATCATTCACATGGGTAGATAAACTAAAATCATCCATGAATAATTGAAGAAATGATCCTGCTTTGTAAACCAGTAGAGTGAAAGCTATGCATGTATGATGTAGGCATATAAGGCACATACTATGTGATTAAAGTACAATAAATTATTTCTCAAGGATTATCAAAAGGCAGCCACAGTAGTGCACACCTGTACTCTCAACTACTTGAGAGGCAGAGTCAGGAGCAATACCAGAGCCCAGGAGTTCAAAGCCACTGTCAGCTAACATGGTAAAGCACTCAAAAACAAAAACAAAAACAAAATGAAAAAACCTCTTAAAATATTTTCAAAATATCAAAACTGTGGAGCCACAGGAAACTGGGATGACAAAAGTATTCATAGTGAGACCATGTTCAAAGAGAAATTTCTCAGAAAGACAACACATGTTCGGGTTGTAAATTGCAGAATATACCCAACCTCCGGGAAACGGTGCTGTTAGTCTTTGATGTAATAAACTTTTCTTACCATCATTCTTAAGAGAAAAGCTTTTCTTGGTGTTGCCAGCACCATTGGTTCAAAAATGTCTCGGAAAAGAAAAGCTTAGAAAGGTATATTTAGAAGTTGGTATTAAGAATGTTTATTGATGAATATAGAAATATTACAATGGAAAATATTATCAAGAGTACTGAGACTAAAGTTCTGCCTGGGCTGTAACATAGAGATCATGATTGGTTCAGAGTTCCAAGTGCCAAGCAACGGTGATGCAGCTGACATGGGAGGGGGAAACAGAAAGGGTTGTGTAGTCACGGTTTCCTATCTGCCTCTCTACCTGAAGGCATAACACTCTATCATTTTTACTACTGTTTTCCTAGTATAATCACTTTAGATGGTCTTTTCTAAATGCTATCCATAAGAATTCGTTCTCTTTAACACACTTTTCCCATTTTTAGGAAAGAACATGAAAAGAAATCTCTATTTAGGTATTCAGTTAGATATAGGTTATATATTTAACACAATATTGAAATACAGACAAACCCACAAATGTTATAAAAGCCAGCCCCAACTAGCAGAATAAGACTCTCAATCATCTTCTAAAATGCTTTCAAAATACCAAAGCGGTGCAGCAACAGAAAACTTTTAAGAAGATATCCACAGTGATACCCTGTGAGTTGTTAGCCACCATGTGAGTCAGGGGAAACGAACCTGGGTCCTCTGCAAAAGAAACAAGCACTCTTAGCCACCGAGCGAGCCATCTCTCCAGCTCCGGTATGCTTGGTCCTTTGAACTTGAACTTCCCAGTGCTTCCAGAACTTGAAGCCTGGATGAGGGCAGAGTAGCTTAATTCCCCTTCTAATGACATAAGAAATGAAAAGAAAGGGTCTGATTGCCACAGTTTCAGTAATGAAACAACAACAAACGCCAGCCAGTCTTAGAGGGAAGCAACAACAAAATGAACCCTCCGAGCTCTTAATTAATCTAATCATTTAAATTACATATTACTAGTGGGAACATGGCAAGGCTGGGAGCCCTGGATAGACAGAGCACTGTGGACTCTCTCTTGCTGGTAAGTTGGGGCCCTAGAGCACAGCACCAAATATCCCGTAGATGTTATTAGTCAGATGCATACTGGATAGTGAGAGGTTTCTGCGTTAACGACTATTGAGCGTCCTGTTGATGTTAGCACATAACAAAGCTTACAGAGCATCAGGAGCTTCTGAGCTCCATCGTTTCAGACTTGACGACACACTTTGAACAATTTAGACAAAGCTCAGTGATTAGCTCTTCTTTCGATGCCTGTGAGGCAGAAACATTGGATTGTAGAACCACAATCCTTCTGTGAAAAATGTTTCCTGATGTCTTTATATTTTATTTGGGTAAAGGTTTTCCTTACATTTGATTGTTAATTTTAATTCTTGATTTTCAGGCACCTTGGAAAGACATGAGACAGGAGAAAGAGCAAGGATTATTCTGAGCTGTGGTGAGGATTCCCAGCTCGTGGAGCCAGAGCCCACACGGTCAATGGCATTAGAGGGACAGAAGCACAAAACTCTAGAGCAGAGAGCCTCCGGCCCTCACCATCCTGGGCCGGTGCCCTGCCCTGGTCTGCAGCTCGAGTCTTCATGTGAGGTAAGTTCACATCCACCTTCTGTCCCTGAGGAGAAACCAAATGGAATGAGCATTGTGTGGCACCCCCAAGCAAACCCTCAGCTATCAGCACATCAGCAGGCACTCAGATGATGTGATGGCCTCTACCAGGCGATTTCAACTGGGTCAGGAGGAGAGCATTGCATCCCAAGGTGAGCTTTACCCTTAGGATGGCATTTTTGATAATAGAGTTTCCAGCTATTCAAAAACTGAGTTACTATCATATCAACTCAAATTATAGGTGTTTTTCAAAGGCGGTGATTATGTTCTGTAGTTTGGATCCATTTTCAATTTTTCAGTTGAATTTCAGCATCTTTTACAGGTGGCTTGCTTCAAATAAACAAACCACTTATCAGACAATTTAGCTTATTCCACACACAATTCTGATAACTCTTTCCCACAGAGATGTTCACTCTCATTAATACCCATGAGAAAAATCTGCATTCACTCTCATGAGTCAATCAGCTTAGCAGAAATTTGGACTGGCTTTTTATTATAGTACTTTAATCTGAGTTTTTGAGATATTTCTTTTTCCATTTTATATCTTCAAGTTATCCTCTTTTTTGGTATTTATTTGCATTTTATGTGTCTGAGTGTTTGCCTGCACGTATGTAAGTGCACCCATGTGTGTACTGCCCACAGAAGCCAGAAGAGGGTGTCAGAGTCCCTGGAACTGGAGTTACAGACAGTTGTTAGCCACATGTGGGTGCTGGGAACTGAACCTGGGTCCTCTGCAAGAGCAGCCACTTCTCTTAACCACTGAGCCATCTCTCCAGCATCCAAGTTATCCTCTTAGTGTTTTTCACTGGCACCATTTTTATGAACTTATACATTTCATGCAAATATTTTCATAGTATCATCTAGTATGTATAAATTATTATTTTTTTAATTTTTAATTTTAATTTTTTTTTAAATTTTATTCTCAGCCTCTGTGCCAAATACAACAAATGATTTTCAGAGAAGTGATTAATCTGTACCTAAGTAAGGGAAATGTAGTTCAGTGTCTCTGGACACAGGTCAGTGTCTATAAACTAAGGACCCAAGACCTCGACATGCCGAAGTGTTTTTAGTTTAATTTTTAAAAGGAATATCAGATTCAGATCAGAAACACTGCCATCAGCTCCCGCTGCCTTCTTCATTATAATCGTAATGTGACTTAATGACCAGATGTGGATTATTTTTCCTGTATAAGAGTTTTGCCTGCATGCATGTAAGTGCACCCATGCATGCAATGCCCGCAGAGTCCAGAAGAGGGCATTGGATCCCCTGGAGCTGGAGTTACACAGACTGTTGTTAGCTACCATGTGGACGGAGAAAACAAACCAGGTCCTCTCCAAGAGCAGCCAGGGCTCTTGACAGCTGAGCCATCTCTCCAGCCCCAGCATTTCTCTTATTGCTGTTCCCTTTAGACATTCTATTTCAGCTGCATTTTCCTCCTTCAGATGCTAAGCTGATGGTCAGTGGAAGTTTGTTCTCCATCTTTGCCCACTTAGTCCGTTGTTTTAAGATTGCCAAAATCTACACTCCTATTATTAACTTGAAAGAATAAATGTTTGTAAGGACAAGTCTATAGCTAAATTGAGACTTTATATTTACAACTCAACATATGGTGGAATCGGTCTCACACACAGGGTTGGGTAAGCAAAGCCTCTTGGGTGAGTCTGGCTGGCTGTCCACTGCTGTCCCAGGCTCCTTCCTTGCTCCTGTTCATAGTGGAGAGTGAAGCACAGTCTAGAGCGCCTGTGCTAAGAGAGGACGATGGTGAATATGAGAGGAGTGTGCATGTTTGTATCTGAAAGTGTCTTCCTGACTCTCATCATTTTGGACATGAGGATACATCATGGTGGGGTAGGAGGGATTGTTCTGGAATAGTAGGTAAGACCCGGGTGCCTCTTGACCTCATGTTTTGGATGTGTAAGGTCAACTAGAGAAAAATCACATTCATTAAGGGCCATTTTTACCAGTTCAGTTCTCAGAGGGTTAACCAACTGATATTTCTTTTAGTTTCTTGGAGAACCTTGAAGCAACCTTCTCAGTAGCGATGACAGTATATATATAGATTTCATTTTCTGTATATAATTTTGTTTCTTTCCTGACTTCAAGAAGCAATAAAATGCTAAGGTCTTGTCTTCCTCCTTGTTGGTTGATTGCAATTCTATTTTCGAGTTGCTGCCCTTTACCTGAGCTGACTACAATTCTAGCTCTCCTTTTTGTAGTGGAGGAGAACTGAAGCAGACAGGACCGTGGCTTCTCATGGGCTGGGCACCTCACGTGGCGGTTGTTACTGGATTTAGTGTGGATATGGATTTTGTACTTATAACTTCTCAGTCTCACATTCTCTAGTTATACTTGACGCCACTGTCTTCTATTCTTGTGTTCATTTATGTTTTTATTCTCTTAGATTTAGGGTGCTAAGACCGCTACTTTAATCTTTTTAAATTTAAAATGTTGCTGAGTATGAAATTTCAAAGGTGATTATAAGTTACTACTCTGTTTCTGTGTGTTTGTGTGTGGGGGGTGTGCAGGAATACACGTGTCACATATATGTGGGGGCTCAGAACAACCTCACGTTTTGGTTCTTGACATCTGCCTTGCTTGTCTTGGGGGGGTCTTTCTGTTGCTCACTATCACAGACCCCAGGATAGAGGACCTTTCTCTGTTTCCTATCTCTCTTTAGGAGCCGTGTGGTTGTACATGTACACTACTTTATTCAGCTTTAATGTGGGTTTGGGGGATCCAAACTCTGGTGTTTAGATTTGCTTGGTAAGTGCTTTTTCTACAGAGCCATCTCCTTAGGCCACAAGCTATTTATACAAGATAGCAGATGCTTCATGAGTTTTCATAAGAAAAAAAAAATTACTTTTGAAGAGCATTTGAATCACACTCATTCTTTAGGTGGGAAAAGGACAGTAAACCTGTTAGCATTAGAGCATCTAAGATTACATCATAGTTCTGTGTGTGTGTGTGTGTGTGTGTGTGTGTGTGTGTTAGTGAGACACACATAGAGTACTCTGCAGAAAGGAATGGACAATTTAGAACAACATGTCCCATCAGTTCAATGAATTCTGTGTTGGTCAACATTTGAATGTTTCTAGAATGTTCTGTTTAGTTTTTCTTTCTACATTTAGAGAGCATGTAGAAGTATGAGGGGAGGTTATGAAGTGAGCAGAAAATATAATAAAAATTATTTTAAAAGAGTCCTCTTTGAAGTGGAGGAAGAGTTGTATCTGTGCCACTGCACAGAGAGCAGTCTCTGGTATAGGAGAGGAGGGTCGGAATCTTGAAGGACTCAAAGGAATACACTATCATACTAATACTGTAAAGCTGCTTTTCTAGATTCAAAGGATGCTAAAACAGGGTAGAACGTATTTAAGTTTCTGCAGGAGGAATTTAGCATTGAGGAAGGAAATGGCAACCTGACTCCAGTTACTTCGCCATGGAGGGAATCTTCACAGCTTTGCTGTATTTGAAGGGAAGCAATCTCATTTTTTCCATTGGTTGGTTGTTTCTACATTCTTTTACTATGTTTCCTGTCCATAAGGTGAGTAAATGGATAATCAGAATTATTTTAACTGTCACAACTTAGTAGGCTGGTTGTAGTGTCCCAAAGGGTTCTGCTTGGCGGTTTTGAGCAGACTGGGTCTCCCCACGTAGTTCCTTATATTGTAAAGGCTTCCTGGGAAGACTTCACCCCCTAGCAGAGTTGATGGGCTGGCTGCAGCTGCCAACCTAAGATCAAGAATGCCTTCTCTACACTGGAACATGAGGAGGTATCAGGAGGATCTGGCAAAAGAGTTCGTAGCTCCCCTTTCCTTCCATGTCTGAAAATTAAATGCAGTCGTTTATCTTAGTTACTAAAATATATACCAGGAGGAATGCAATTTTAAATGTCCTGTGCCAATCTATTCTTGTTTAGAAACCAGTACATGTATGCAGATGGAAAACTTCATTGAGAAAAATAAAATGCAAATTATGGCTCCCAGTACAATTGAGGAGTTGTGTGTGTGTGTGTGTGTGTGTGTGTGTATGTGTATGTGCAGAGGGAAAACTTCATTGAGAAAAATAAAGTGCAAATTATGGCTCCCAGTACAATCGAGTTGTGTGTGTGTGTGTGTGTGTATGTGTGTATGTGTATGTGTGTGTATCTTAATATGTGTATGCACATGTGTACCTAATGGAAACTTCAGAGCAAAGACACCCATTATAGGAGGCCTGTGGTCTGCATGAACTGACCCTGCTGTCCCACTTAGCCGTTGTCTAAGGGTGTTTGACTCCTGTTCCAGTTTTGGGACAGATCCCACAGACGAGCAGAGGTGTAGGCACCCTGTGCCACCCCCATCCCACCCACTCCACATCACAGTGCTGAGTCTTCCTTCCTGGAGAAGGGTCTAAGCAGGTCATGGCTCCCTCGTATGTGTACATACTCCTGTTTGGAGCCTTGTAAGTCTCACACCCTGATAATCAGTGGCTCTCTGTGTCCCCACAGAGCTGTGAACATTAGTGTCACAGGACACAGCATCCTCACATGTTCATGGCTCTTGGCTTCGTCCATGCTGTATGTACGTGAACCTGTTTGTGTGTGTGCGGGTGTCTATGTGATCATGCACATGTGTGCAGGCCTGTGGAGGTCAGAAGTTGGTGTTATGTGTCCTCAGTCACTCTCCACTTAGGTTTTGGAGACAAGAGCAGTCATGGAATTTGGACCTTGCCGTTTCAATTCGACTGACCCACTGGCAGCAAGGCCCAGGGATCCTCTGCTCCCCACCGCTTGCTGCTTCACGCAGCTTTTACCTGGGTGCTGGGGATCAAATTCAGGGCCCTGTGCTTACAAAGCAAACGTTTCACTGATTGAATTATCTACATGAAAATTTTAAAATGTTCTTTAAATGTGTACTTTTATGGACATATTTAACATATATTACATTGGTTGTAGATGAAGAATACATTTACACTTGTTTTCATACCAATAGAGGATTTTTGCTTTTGTTGTTGTTTTTAACCTTTATCTGACCACCATAATGTGATATCTGCTGCCATTTGATGAGAAATGTTATTATATTTTCATCCTGCCTCCTCTTGTACAACATGGACGGCAGCCGGCTAGGTAACCGGTAGAGATCTGGATCCTGCTAACGACATCTTATCAGAATGAAAGGCTAGTTTTTAAAATTAATTTCTAATTTAGTTTTTAAGTTTTAATTCTCTCTCTCTCTCTCTCTCTCTCTCTCTCTCTCTCTCTCTCTCTCTGTAAGGGCGTGTGTGTATGCGTGTGTGTGTGTGTGTGTGTGTGTGTGTGTTTCAAATGTCCAAGGAAGCCAGAGGAAGGTGTCTGAACCCTGAAGCTTGAGTTACAGGTAGCTCTGAACCATCTGGGTTCTGGGACTCTCTGAAACTGGTCCTTAGTATCTGCTCTTAAGTGCTGAGTCATCTCTCCAGTCTGAAAAACTAGATTTTTTGTTTTGTTTTGTTTTGATCTTTTTGAGACAGGGTCTCCAGGCTGTACTTGAGCTCACAGAGATATGCCTGTCTCTGCCTCCCGAGTGCCACAATGCCTAGCTCAAAACCTAGATTTTTTATGTTTTGTGCCACACAAAATAAATAACCAAAACAGATCTTGTAAAGTTCCATAACAGTGATACTTGAAAGTCTCATCTGAAAAGGTACACAAAAGTAAGAACACATGGAGACAATATTGTGTGCTGCATTTTAATTCAGTTTTTTATTTAATATTTTGCTATCAAAATTATATTCTATCAGAAGAGAACAAGTAATATTGTTTGAAAATTATTGCATTATATAAGAATAAAGGACTGGGAAAGGGTTTCAGTAGTTAAGAGCATGCGCTGTTCTTGCAGAGGATACAGGTTTGGTTCCTAGGAGTCACATCTCGTGGCTCACAACCAACTCTTAACTCCAGCTCCAGGGGATCTGATGCCTTCTACTGGATTCCCTTCTCACTTACATACATGTGGCATATATACAGAGACATAAAACATACAGATAATGGAGGTGAGGATGTAGCTCAGTGGCAGAGCACTTGCTAGGCAAGCACAAGGCTCTGGGTTCAGTTCTCAGCTCTGAAAAAAACATAAATAAAAATAAAATAAATATTAAAATGAATAAACTCAAGCCTGGTGTGGTCATGCAGGCCTGTAATCCCAGCACTTGGGAGGCAGAGGCAGGCGGATCTCTGTGAGTTCAAGGCCAGCCTAGTCTACATAGTGAGTTCAAGGCCAGCCTAGGTCTACAGGGAGACCCTGTCTCAAAAAAGACAAAAAAAAAAAAAAAAAAAATAGAAAAAAGAATAATCTCCCCACACAGAGTGATGCTTACACTTTTTTGATTGGTAGGTAATTTCAGTGTTATTCCTTTTAGTAGCTGACAAACTCTATCCAATGTGGAAAGTTTTGCATAATTTTATGTAATTTTGGAAGACAATAAACTTATTATTAAGCATGAAAGCATCCAATTCTGTAAGTTTGGGGTTAACATTTTTGTTTTAAATATTTTAATTTCTTTAATCCCAATTTAGAACATTAGTGGCTGAGTGCTAACACTTTCCTATCAAAGGCAGCATAGAAGAATCCAGGAGAAGGGACATGTGGCTGGGTCAGCTTTTGAGAGCATATGACGCACAGAATATCTTGAGAGTCCATAACCATTTCTCAGAAGGTGCTGTGAGTTCAATAAAGGCTTCTGTAATATGTGATGCTTTGAAAAATAACTGCTTCATGAAAAAGATCCTTTCTCTCATTCTGTGTCATAAATTCAAACTTCTTTCTTTAACAAAAAAAGTTACCTCAGTCATGAGGCAAACTATTAGAAGCATATCAGAGCTTTGTTTTAAATCTAACCCAACCCAGGAGCTCCAGGCTCTTGGTGAAAGGACAGCAGCTGGCCACTTCATGCACAGGACTTCAAAGCCTGGCTCCTATCTAAACATCCGTCAACCATGTAAATCAGAGCTACAAAAGGAAAAAGTGCCTATTTCATGGTGCATGGCTGGCTAGAGCCCAGCTGTGGGCTGCACGTGCTGGCGGGGAGTGCCAGCCACTGCTCCTACCCCTGTAACAAATGCAGTTAACACCAGATCCATATTAATGTTGCCAAGTCCCCTGGATGTATTTAAACACATTTTAATTATTTTCAGTATCCCAAGGCCTGAGATAGATAGCCTCATAGTTCTTCAAAGAAAGCTTGCTTAATGTGTGAACGTAAAGCCTCTCATAAAAATGAAACTTTGATTTCAGTCTTAGTCACTGACACAGGTTATGCATGGAGTCAGCAATTTGTGTGGCAAAGTGCCATTTGAATAGCGTATTGTTAGGGTACTTATGGTCCACTTGACAAGGGCTCTTGCTGTAAATAGTGCAATTTGACTCCAGCTGTTAGAGATTGCCTTTGACAGCAGCCACACAGAAAGGAGACTCACTGCTGAAAGAAATCAATATCAGCTTCTTGCTCATAGGAACCCCATTCTTTTCTCTTCTGTGGACTTCTCAACCATTATGGAGGGCGGTAAGGGGGGGGGTAGATATTGTTTTAAATGCACTCCACTTTGAGTTTCCGGTGAAGACTTGTCATGAATGGTACCAAAGTGGAATTTTAGTGTATAGTTTATACACCCTGGTTTCTGTTTAGTCACTATTACAACCAGGTTGAGTCTGGAGTCTCTAGACTCTACAGAAAGGAAATAGTGTGAAAACATAGATCAGAATCACCTGCTAATGCTGTAGGCTCTGCCCAGTGACTTCTTGATGTTTTCTTGTCAGTGTGTCTTCAGCCTCCCTCTCTTCTCTGTATTTTCTGTCTAGACAGCAGAATCCTTTGCGCCTGTGCCGTGGCACAGATGTGGACAGCCTGTCTCATACTCCACGTTGTGTTCCCACAGCACCCTTGCAGGTTTTGAGGACTTTTAACGGTTTCAGCATACAAGGTTGTCATGACACATGACCAGCACTGGTAGATATTGAATACTCAATTACAACAACCACATGCACAGGCCCTTCTTTGATTGGCTTTTTCTATTGTTGCTACATGTCGTGTTTAATATACAGAAGAGGAAGTGAAATTACATCCTCAAGATGAGGCAAAAAAGCTATTTCAAGGTAAAATCTTGAACCATAAGGAATTTCATGTTATAAAAACCTTTTAGTTGATTGCCTAGATAATTTATTTAAATTAGTTCTTATTTTGAATGAAGGTGAGTTTGATTTTTATTATTTCCCTGAGATCCCATTGTCTTTAACATAGAATATGACCGTGTATTATATCTTTTATTCAAACTCTTTTTTTAGTGGAGGCTGTTAAAATAGCTGTTGTCTTATTGCTGGCCATCTCTGCATTTACTGCCTTTTGGACTGAGATAACAACTGAAAATTCATAAAGCTGATAATGCAATTGTGAACCAAGACCTTTAGGGCTGATTCAAGGTCAACATTATTGTTTTTATAATTGCTGATAGGCAATCATGATGTCTCTCAGAGAAAGCATTTGCTCAGCTTTGATTTCTGCAGATTTCTGAAAACGTTATCTCTCTGTTAATTCTCAAGGAAGATTTTTCAATGAATAAATCTTTATACTATTTCATCAATGCTTAGTGAAGCCTGGATGGTTTCAAAGCCCCTTTTCCCATCGTATTTCTTTGGCCCTATTAGAGATATAAAGATCTGAGGTTTTAAATGTGTTCTGAAATAAAATTCTGTCTACAGTCATTAATCATTATTTAATGTGTGTGGGGGCATGGAGGGTTAATCCAACACAGAAATTTAGACAAGAGTTAAGTTTATCAGGCATCCAATTTTATGTTCAGCTTATTCTAGAGACATTATTGACATAATTTAGTATGTCTTACAATTTGCCTTTATTTACATAAATAACTTCATAGCTATTATACAGCCCATGAATCTGTGACCCTAGTCACCCTGGCCTGCCTATCCATAACAATTTAGGAACTTCTTCTTCAGTCATTTCTTCTTTTTTTTTTTTCAATTCTAAATTATTTTTCCTTAAAAGAAAACTTGTGACTTTTCCAATTTTTGTTAATCTTTTGCTTCTTAGAGGACTGAAAGATAGGCTATTCAGCCTGATCAAGTAGATCTTTCTTTCTTTACCTCCTGTGCCAAGACTAAACCAGAGAACATTTGGACATTTCCTCTTCAACCAACTTGCTGGTTCTGATTAAAAGGTGATGATACATGTTTCCCCTTTTATGAAAGGTGGAGTTTCTTGAAACAAAATTATTATATTACATTAGGAACACCTATTTATAGCCTAGAGTATTATGGGCACCCTGGATAATATCTTCAGGAATAAAAGTGAAATTTATAGAAATTCAGATGTTGAGTTAAAGAATTCAGAACATGAAAGAAGAGAATTAAATCCTTCTGTTTGGAAGCTGATCACATCATTTGTTCACTGAGTACACATACCTTCTGGACCCATTTAAGGAGAACTAATGCACTAATCTGGGTATTGATGACATATGCTGGAGCTGTCTCTGAGAGCAGAAAATGCAGAAATGTTACAGGAAGCAATTCTCAGGACAAAAGCACTTATTCTCATAGAAATTTCCCATTCACTATTAAAAACAAAATGTATTGAGACCTTAGCTTGAACTAAGAGTCTGAGTATGTTTCATCAGGAAATATGTCCAGTCAACATTCCCAACCATTTTCCTGAATTAAGTTTTCAGAAGTGACATCCTAAAAGTCCCTTCAGTGCCCTGAAGAGTGGACTCAACACTGTTTGGCTGCTCTGAAAACAGTTGTTTTTTCATCCTAAATTAAAACATCATGGGGCTAGAGCAAGAGCTCAGTGGTTAAGAGCACTGACTGCTCTTCCAGAGGACCCGGGTACTATTCCCAGCACCCACATGGTGGCTAACAACTGTCTTTAACACCAGTTCCAGGAGGATCTGACACTTTCTTCTGATCTCCACAGGCATTGCACAACATGAGCACACTTATACACGTGCAGGCAATACGCTCATATACATAAAATAATAAAATATTTTTTTTAAAATTACTTTTTAAAAATCCTGCAGAATCTTTTTTTTTTTTCTCAAACATCATTATTCCTTCTGTATATCAAGTGGTCCTAAGATGCTGCATGGGGCAGCATATATTTAACTTCATGTGCAAATAGGACTGGAAACTATAGTTTTTTGGTTGATGGTGGTGTTTCTTCTTGTTTTCTTTGTGTTTTGCCTTAACATGTTACCTGAGGCATGGCTTTTCAAAGCTACTGGGAAAGCTTATAGACCTCAAAGTTTCTGTTCACTCTCACTGTTTTCTCCTTATCTTTCCAGAGGTCACTGGTCATTATAGAAAATTTGTCTTTCCCCATTTAGCCTCTGTAACAAGGATTTTGTTTTCCTCTTTCTAGTCGCGCAGCCACATTCCATTATCTGACAACCACCATGTCACATTGGTCACATGGCTGAGCGCTAACACATATTGAGAGCAGCATGGCTCCTGGTATCCTGTGATTCTCCTGAGGCCTAAGTGAGAAAATACCACAGCTGATACAACCACACAGAGTCTAGAACTTTCCACCACATACCTGCTTTCTATGCAACCTAGTCAACTACAATTAAAATCAAAGATTTTAGATGATTAAAAAGTTTGTCTTCAAAATCCCACAGCATGTTTTTCCTTTGCTTTTGATGTTCCCATATGCTAAATATCAGCCTAAATAATTCTTAGAATGTACTTTATCTTCATTTCTGGCATGCTCAAGGACAGGATTAGTATGATGGTAGCAGAAACCTTTAGTTTTGTATATGCTCATGGCATTTCTATTCATTACCATTAGTTTTGCCCTGATTTAAATGATCTCCCCTACTGCTTTAGTCAAGACAGCAGTTCATATCAGAGACAGAAAATGCTCCATTGGAAGGCAGAGCTTCCTGTAATGGCTTACACCACACTCTTAAGAACTTACAAAGGCCCACCTGTGTCTCCCAGCTGGACATTGCCTCATGTCCCGCATCTTCTAATTCTAGGATCAGGTTCCTGTGTGTTAAAACACTCTGTTGCTTTAGTTTGGCATACTTCTAGTTGTAACAAGAATTTTACTAGAGATAGGATCTCACTGTTTAGAGCTGTCTGCCCAGAACCCACTATGTAGACCAGGATAACCTCAAACTTGCTATAACTCTCTTGCTTTGGCCTCCCAAGTTCTGGGATTACAGGGTCATAATATTGAAACTCTTTATATCCTTTACTAATGAATAAATTCTAAGGATTTGGACCCTTAATATATCTTATTTCTAAAAAGGCCACAATAAATGGCTCATTTATAGACACCTATCCATTATATACAGGTTCATTCGTAGACACAGCATGAAGTATAGCTGGAACAAGCATTGTAATGTACTAGTCTATGGGCACAATTGATACATATTCCTCTGACAGCCTTTTATCCCTCCCAAGGTTACGCATCTTC
Source organism: Rhizomys pruinosus (assembly GCA_009823505.1). NCBI lineage: Eukaryota > Metazoa > Chordata > Mammalia > Rodentia > Spalacidae > Rhizomys > Rhizomys pruinosus. The sequence goes on from VZQC01010027.1 coordinate 1,225,329, forward strand.
TTGATGAATCATTTAACAGGATTGCTTTTAATTCCAGTTTTCATATCCACTGCATTTTCTTTCAGCATAAATGCATAACCTCATGTTATAATTAAACATTCTTTTTTGGCCTGGAACTCACTTTGTAGACCAGGCTGGCCTTGATCTCACAGAGATCCGCCTGCCTCTGCCTCTGCTGGGACTAGAGGCATGCACTACCACACCCAGCATAATTAATCATTCTTACTGACTTTTACTGTTCATTGCTAATTTTCTGTTTATTTACTAACTCTGGACATGTTGCTATATATCAAAACAAATAAAACATCCTATTTACTATTACAGAATATTCATCAGTTAAAATTGTTAGTGATTACTCCTGGCGTGGGAGCTCGGTGTCTCTATTGGACTGCGAACAATAGCTATATCTCAAAATACCTTCTATATATTAGGTGAGATTGGGAAAAACTCATGAGGGTTGGGGAAATGTCTTACCAGGATCACTCACACATCCTGGTCATGGGAGTTTCTAGTCTGTTGAGCTCACATGTGGTTTATGAAATAGTCTCTTTTTTTGTCAAGATGTATCTAGTTTTACTTTTTTACATATATGAGTGTTTGCCTGCTTGTATGAGTGTAGTACCCATCAAGACAGGAAGAGGGCGCTCAATCCTATGGAACTTGAGTTACAGATGATCGTGAGCTGCCATGTGGATGCTAGGAAACAAACCTGGATCCTCTTCAAGAGCAGCCAGTGTCTTAACTGCTGAGCCTGTCCTGCAGCCCCTGAAATGGCCTTTACTTCCAGAATCCTGACTCTGATGGGAAGAAAAAAAAATCTCAGAGAAAGAATATTTCATTGTTAGGGCTAAGTCAGTAAAGTGCTTGCAGTCAAAGCAGAAGGACCTCAGTTTGATCACCAACCTGCAGTTGTATAAATGTGCATGTTGACTGTGAAGCAGAGAGACAGGCAGATTACTGGGATAAGCCAGCAGCCACATGGCCTAATCAGCCCCAGGTTCCAGTGAGACAAACTTTCTCAAAAAGTGGCACCCAGCGTTGGCCTCTTGTCTCCTCATGGGCCCTGTCACTCATGTGTCAGAGTAAAAGAATATCTGATTGTTACTACTCTGAATATATTAGAATAAAGACCAAATGTTGAAGGATACATGAAAAACATTTTGAAACTCATGAGCCTAGAGACTGTAGTCCAGATGTTCAATCCCCAACTCCACGGCCTGATTAAAGAAGCTGGCATCTCATCCCAGCACTCAGGAGGCAGAGACAGGCAGATCTCTGTGAGTCCAAGGCCAGCCTTGTCTATATAGAGAGTTCCAGGACAGCTGGGGCTTTAGGGAGACGCTGTCTCAAAAAGACCAAAAAAAGAAAGAGGAAGGAAGGAAGGAAGGAAGGAAGGAAGGAAGGAAGGAAGGAAGGAAGGAAGACTATGCATTTATTTTGCAGCTTAATTGCTTCAAGTCCAAATGGATTTGAGATGACTTGATGTTACAGAGGGGTGTGACCTAGCCAAAAAAAAAAAAAGTCAGTAGCAGAAAAAAGCCTTTATAAACAACACTGCTGCCCAACTAGTATTCAGATAGCATTCTCAGTCTGTTCAAAAGTTTATTAGGCTGGGCGTGGTGGCGCACACCTTTAATCCTAGCACTTGGGAGGCAGAGGCAGGAGGATCTTTGTGAGTTCAAGGCCAGCCTGGTCTACAGAGTGAATTCCAAGAAAGATGGGGAAAAAGGGAGACACTAAATAAAAAAAAACAAAAAAAAAAAAAAAAGTTTATTAGATAATGGTCAGGAAATCTAGGAGTTTGGGATATGAGAAAGCAAATGGATCACTGTAGGTCAAGGTGTGCATAGTAGGTCCTTTATAATGACACAGAGAACTGTGAGTGATGTGTTGTGGCACCCACCCATCACAGCAGCTTACAGTGTCGTATCCATTCATTTATCTAACTGCCCTTCAATTTCAGACTCATTTCTCCAAGTCACAGAGTTATCTAAAATAAGCACTCAGCATAGCCTGAGGATTATATTATGTATCCAGAGTCTTCTCCTTCCCTAGCATAATTACTAAACCCTTTCCTTAATACAAAATCCCCAAAGCTAACAACCTTCTAATCAACGGGTTTGTAATAACTTTTAGAAACAGAAGTATAATAAATATGAAGAGGCTTTATTTATGCTTCATTTCCCAAATGCAAGAACTCTGGGGTAATTCTGCATCCCTCAAGCAGCAAACATTGCTTCCTGCTTTGGTATCTCATTTGGAAACTACTTAATGCTCCTCTTAGTAGAGGATAGTGAAGACTGGCTCATCACACTCCAATAAACTCCACTTTAATACTTTTAGATTTCTCTCTCTGGAGAGGAAGGGTGGAGTGAATGGATTGTCTCAGGAGACTCCAAGCCTTCCAGAATTTCCTCCTCTTCAGTGTCTTCTTAATACTTCATTTAGACCTGAGGGGTGAGACTGCTCAGTGCTTTTCAGAAGGCCAGTCTATACTGGCCACTCTGCTCTCTCAAGCCCTCCACCTTGCATGCACAACAAATGTTCACTTTGTGCAAATTCTACCCACTTCACCTATGGGTTGGCTAATTAGCTGTAAGTATTTAAATTATGTTCCCAAATACTTGGTATTATAATGTGTTGTGTACATTTTATAGTAGAGTATGCAGAGCAGAAAATCCATTTCTCAGTTACTCATTGAACACTACCAGCTCTGTTGCCTGACCCTCTGGATACCAGGAATTTCAATAAGATCCAGAACTCAAGTAGCTTACATTTTTAGTGATGGGATAGATCATAAGGTACTGTAATGTTAACTTTAATTGCCTGGGTTGAATAAAAAGCAGGTCTTTGGTAATTAAAAGTGTGACTGGCAATTGCACAGTCATAAACTTCATGAAAGCTTGCTGGTTATGTCCTCTGCTCCTTGTTTAAGCTTGTTTACAAGGGCTTGTCAATCAAGTGTACAAGGGTTTTTCAGTCAATTACTAGATGTGCGGGATGCTGTCATGGGATCTTTTGCAAAGGACTCGTGTCCTCAGACATTTCATAAACTTTAGTCTTAATTGGGTGTGGTTTTCATCAATCATCTCTCTAAGGTACTGATTTCATTTTATCAAGTTACATGTAGAATAGGATGACTGAAATATTTCATAGCCACATGGAGACACATTCCCTAAACAGATATAGTGGCTGAATTTTTTTAAAGTGATATACTTTATTTTAAACTTATTTATTTATTTATTATTTCTTATGCGTATGAATGTACTGTCTGCATGTAGGTTGTTGCACCCATGTCATACAATGCTGCGGGGGTCAGAAGAGGGTGTCAGATTCCCCTGGAACTGGAGTTAAAGACAGTTCTTAGCCACCATGTGGGTGCTGGGAATTGAACCCAGGTCCTCTGCAAGAGCAGTTGGTACTCTAAACCATCTCTTCAGCCCTGTGGCTGAATTTTTTGTTTACTATTTTATTTTGTGTGTACAAATGTATTGCCCGCATGTGGGTAGGTGCACCTGTGTCATGCAATGCTCTCAGAGGTCAGAAAAGGGCTTTGGATCTCCTCAACCGAAGTTACTGATGGTTGTTAGCCACCATGCAGGTGTTGGGAATTGAACCTGGGTCCTCAGCAACAACAGTCAGTGTTCTTAACTGGCTGAGCCATCTCTTGAGCCCCTGAATTCTTTTTTTTTTTTTTTTTGTCTTTTTGAGACAGAGTCTCCCTGTAGCCCCAGCTTTCCGGGAACTCACTCTGTAGACCAGGCTGGTCTTGAACTCACAAAGATCCACCTGCCTCTGCCTCCCCAGTGCTAGGATTAAAGGCATGTGCCACCACGCCCGGCCGGCTGTCTTTATTCTGTTCGGTGGTGAAGTCATTCTGACTAGATTGTTTTTCCTCCCTCTCCTGACCTTTCGGCTGATTATTAGCTTACTGGTACAGCATTTATATAAAGTGTCAATGTGATGCCACAGACTTCAGAGTCGTGCTTGGAAGCAAAGGTGTTTGGAGTGAGTCACATCAGCATGCCCAATAGTGCATCCGTCTTAATTAGTGCTCATCTCTAGAGGCTGAGTTCACAGAAATTTAGCATCACACACTTGTGATCTTAATTGACAATTATATACTGGGAAAGGTAACAAGAAGTTAAAGAAAAACAACTGCTGTTTAAGGAATGTGCAAGAGACAAATCTCTCCTTTGCCTCTTATGATTTGGCTTCATAAAAGTGCTTTCGAATTTGATATTATTTTTATATTAGAGCCATTGATTTTTTATAGGATGCAGACTATATCAAAGTTCAGTTATGAAGCATCTCTAAAGAGTTGTGGGAAGTGGGGGAGAATGGTGTTTTGTGTTCTGGTCATTTTCAGAGGAGTCGCAAAGCACATGGGTACAGGGGATTGGCCGTCCTATGGTACAGCTGCCACAGCTGGTCGTTCAGCATTTTAGAAGTTGATTAAATGACTGTCTCTGTGACTTTGAACTTGTCAGCAGGCCTGTCTTGGCAGTCTTCTGTCTTTTCACTCATCTATTGACATGAGGTTGGATAAGAACCCCCAAATCTCATTAGCTAAAATATAGCCTTAGTTTACTTTTGTTTACTGTTAGCATCAGTTGAGTCAGAAGGGTTTGTACCTTTTGTTCATTTAAAGACAAGGCTGGGAAGAGGGAACTTGTAGAAATGCCAGTGACCATTCACAAAAGAGTCTAAGATTCTTTCTGTCTATAAAATTCTGTGAAATTATATGTGAAAAATTAATTTCTCTTGAGGTGTTATGTGTTATAGTCCAATTTTGTTTTAATTTCTCTTTATTTTTAAAGATTATGTTAGTAATATCAGTACTTTTCATAAAAGGGAAAGTCAGCATGATAAAACACATTTTTTAAGTTAAGGATCTCTTTCAAATGCCCCTCTGCTGTCTTATTTTTAATTTCATGAATGTATATAAAAACCTTTAGTCTCTAGTATAATTCTGGATCTGATTTTTGAGTTAACATTTCATATTATATGCTATTGTAATTTTATTATAATCAAACTTTCTTTTCAATTTTCTAGGCTGATTTATGTTACTTTTCAGTCTGTTTGTGTGTAGAAGTAATTCTGATTATTCACATTTATTTCTGAATATATGGCCAGATGTATCCAGCAATCAAATGAATCTTTACCACCCAAGGAGAACTTAATTTTTTGAAGTAGAAGCCTAGACAGAAATGTGGGGATGAATTTCAGTTGGTGTTTCAGGCTCCTGCCTGTCTAGCATAGAGGAAGGAGGAAGCAGGTGTGAAGAGACAGTGCTGGGTTTAACCAAGTGTAAACACAGCAGTCAAGAGTAGGTGAAGGTAGGAGATGAGAGATTCAAGGCCATCTTCGAAGATACATGAGAGCCTGTCTCGAAAGAAAGAAAGAAAGAAAGAAAGAAAGAAAGAAAGAAAGAAAGAAAGAAAGAAAGAAAGAGAGAGAGAGAGAGAGAGAGAGAGAGAAAGAAAGGGAAAGAAAGAAAGAAAGGGAAAGAAAGAAAGAAAGAAAGAAAGGGAAAGAAAGAAAGAAAGAGGAAAGAAAGAGAGAAAGGAAGGAAGGAAGAAAGAAAGAAAGAGAGAGAAGGAAGGAAAAAGGAAGGAAGAAAGAAAAAAGAGAGCGAGAAAGAAAGAAAGAAAGAAAGAGGAAAGAAAGTAAGGAAGGAAGGAAGAAAGAGAGAGAGAGAGAAAGAAAGAAAGAAGAAAGAAAGAGAAAGAAAGAGGAAAGAAAGAGAGGAAGGAAGGAAGAAAGAAAGAAAGAGAGAGAGAGAGAGAGAGAGAGAGAGAGAGAGAGAGAGAGAGAGAAACCACCACCAGCACCACCACCAACAAAAAAGCCTAAAAGATAAATGGAAGAAAATAAGAGAAAAGGAAATATAGAGATAAATCATACTTTCAACTAAAAATTTCACAGAATTTTATAGAAAAAGTAATCTTAGCTCTGCCAGATGATAGAAGCATCTTTTATACCTCATCTTTAATATTAGTACACCCTAAGTATGCCCTGTAAGTTGGCAGAACTTTTTAGGTTTATCAGAATTTTAGGTAATTTTAGCAAGAAATAATTTCAGTTATTCCACATATATTTTGTATATAGTTTGTCCACCCACACACAAACACACACATAATTCTAAAAAGAAAATTTTCCACTATTTATACACGTAGTGGTCAATTAATTTTTTCTCTGCTTCTTGTGTGGTTATGTGATGGTCCCTCACTTTAAACAAACATATCTTAAATGTGGCTCTCTCAGAGCCTTTCCTGCCTTGGAAAATGTTGTTGGCCATTTACTTTTCAGAATTATTTGTAAGATGCTAGAACTTCAAGGCCAGTATGTGTGTCCAGTCGCTTTCTAGACACCGAGGAAGCATAAGTGGTTGTGTTCTGGGTTTGGCTGTTGTCCCCCACCCCCACCCCCTCCCACTCTGGGGAAGTGGATTTGTCTCCAGATTTTTCTCTAATCTTCTAGGCAGTTCCCTAACCTGACTTCTTGGTGATTCATTTATGGTCCCTCTTTTTTCCTTTATCAATCTTCAAAAGTTGTTTGATTTTTTTTTTAAACCTTTAAATCAATTACAAATGTAGACTGGGATGTAGCTCAGTGCTTGGGTAATTTCTTAGCATGTAGGAAACCCTGAGTTCAATCTCCAGCAAGATAAAAAATACATGAAGAAAAATCAGTTACACATATATGCATAGTTCTCATTTTCTGCAACTGTATTTATGTTACTAAAATTTCATTCACTACTGAGAAATCTGTTTTGGAAATACCTCAGTAGGAAACTCCTAGCCTGAATTTTAGAAGCATAAGTGTATAAATACAAAGTTTTGAATTATTCAATAATATTCCTATTACTGGGACTTTGATATCTTTTCTTTTACTGTAAATGAGAAATATTTAAGAATTGAAACTAAATTTCAACTTGAAAGTTTAAAAGATGGTTAATTATTTTTCAGGTTAATAAAGGTTAATAAAAAGTAATTATAGGGTTAAAATTGTAATTTATAGAATAGTAATTGCATTTATTTATTTACTTGTTTATTAAAGAAGTTTTTTTTGAGAAAGGGTCTTCCTGTAGCCCCAGATGGCCTAGAGCTCCCTTTGTAGACCAGGCTGGCCTTAGTCTCACAGAGATCTGCCTCCTTTTGCCTCCTCAGTGCTTTGATTAAAAGCATGCACCACCAGGCCTGGTCATTTTTAATTTTTAAAAATATTCATGGGGTGGAGATGTAGCCTTCCCCAAGCTGAAGGCCCAAGGTTCAATCTGCAGTACTGGAAAAAATTATTCATGTGTATGCATGTGTGTGCACGTATGCATATGTGTGCACGTATGCATGTGGAGGTGAGAGGCTGACTTCTGGCTTCTTTCTGTATTGTTCTCCATCTTACTTTTTGATTCTGGGTCCAGAAGCTGTGGCTAGACTGACTGGATTTCACTAGGATTTGGCTGGACTCACTGGCCAGAGAGCCTCCAGGATCTGCCTGTCTGCTCTCCTAGCTCTGGGGTTACATGCACACATTACTATGAATGGGTTTTACATGGGTGCTGAGGATCCAAACTCAGGTCTTCTTGTTTGTAAAGGAAGCACTTTACACACTGAACCATTGGCACAGCCCAGCAGTCCCATTATAAGAGGGACAAAGAAACATTATTCTTCCTGAGCAAACTCATTGCCTGCTACACTCCAAAGTAACAATAGCACTCTTTCACTTTAAAAAGCCATGTGAGGGCTGGAGAGATGGCTCAGTGGTTAAGAGCACTAGTTGTTCTTATGGAAGACCTGGGTTCAAATCCCAGCACCCACATGGCAGCTAACAACTGTCTGTAACTCCATTTTCAGGGGATCTGATACCCTCTTCTGTCCTTCTCAGGCATTGAATGACATGGGTACATTTAAACATATGCCGACATTACACATGAAATAAAAATAAAGAAAAGAAAAAACTTAAAAAAATAAAAAATAAAAAGCCATGTGAATCAAATAATAAGTTATGTGGTCATTTAAAGGAGACCCAGACTTTCAGTGGAGAAATGGATACCCTACTAAGGTTAAACTAACAATTTGAAAATATTCAAATAATCATGGCGGTACACTCACATGAATAGGTCAGAAGAGTTATAGTCAATCAGATGCTTAGCAATTTTCCTTTTATTTTCAGATGCAAAAATACTAAAGTTGCCTTGCAGCAAATTGGTGATAAAGTGCAAGAAAATTTATGCATAGGGCCAATTAAAATCTTTATCTTTATTTCATTCAGTACTGTATTCTACTATGGCAAAACTTCTTCAATTCATCATTAATAAACACAACAGAAACAGAAAACAGCACCCTACATTTCAAGCCTGGCTATTATATTACTTATAAGTGTAGCTAAGAAACTTAGAGCATTTTTACAATATTCTGCTCCCTCTCAGACTTAAATTGTTAAGCTTACCATTTAAAAAGAAGCAAGCAATTTTTCCTATTAGCCAGGGTCAGATTATAAACTTTAAAACTGGAGGTTTTATAGGACAGCCTAATAATATTTCACACTCATAAACCGGTGTGAAGCCCGAGACACTATTTCATTTATCTTTATATTCTAAGCTTTATAGTGTGGCAGAAAGTGTCCATCTGTTCAGCAGAGATTGCCACAATAGGCAGTGGTCAGGAAGACTTAGAAGGAAAAGGTCAAAGGGGCCTCTTGACCCTGAGGAACTTGCAGAGGGAACTGGAGCACTGGTGCTGATACATAGTGAGATACAGTTAGCTAAAGCGGCCTGTCCTTTAATTGGTAATGATAGCGAACATACACAGGAAAGTCACTGGCCAAGAAAACAAAAAGTATCCAATATAGTAATTTACTACCAGTCAGTGGTTTGCACGTGCTGGGTTGTTTTAACCCCTGCAGGGGTGAGAGCAAGCAAAAAGGTACTCTAATACTTAGCTGGAAATGGGGGCCCTGCTGGTGCCTGGATGCACAGTGGCTCTGTGATTGCCCAGGCCATTAGCTTGGTAATGTTGTTTCTGCCTTGAGCTCAGCTCCCCGCACCCAGCTATGCATCAGCTGTATATTAAGCCTTTCTCCTTTGTCTAATGTTTGCCAGTCCGGGTGCTCTCCACCTGACCAGCTGGACTGAGCCGGCTTGACTGCCAGCCTCTACCTCCAGCAACCTGGGCTCCAACAGTCTCAAAAGAATGACTGATGCTTTCATTTGTACCTTATTGTTTGATTGACACGTCGATGGGGTATTTGTTTGTTCCTATTGGCCCACCAATGGTTTCCAGATTTTTCCTTTTATGCATTTCATAAATAGCCTATCCCACCTGCTAAGGTGTCCTGTGAAATGAACTTATCTGTTATGAATGCCAAAGTGTATTTGGTTTAATAAGCTCAAAGGCCTTTGCAGATCTTTTTTCATTTAGTTAATCAATTCTTTTAAATCTGTTTAAAAATGGTACCATTTTCTGTCAATGCAGATAAAATTCTCATCCAGAGATATAAATGGGCTCTTTTAAACATGTAGAATATTTTTTATAAAAATATCTTAAGATAAAACATATAGAAACAAGAAAGGACTTTCTTAATTGCAAGCACAGGCATGGTGAAATCATCTTCATTTCCACTCAGAGTAGTGTGTGAGGCGTGCCTTCCGCCCTTGGCTACTGTTTGTGTGAGTTAATGTGGCCACACTCTTAAGAAGTGAGCAAAATAAGGAAGAGGGTAAGGACTCACAAGTTCCTTAAATCCATAGTTCCCTGCGAGGATTGATTTATTTCATGACCGATGGATAGATACCCTGTTTTCCTCAAATCATGGTAGAAATTTTTCCTAAATAATTATACACAGCATTAAATTAGCACGAGATAATACACAAAACTTAGACTTGACTTTCATTTTCTAACTAACAGCTCTGGCTTTATATAACATGTTTGTTCCCATAAACATTTTAATTGAGTAAAATCCCTCTTCATAATTTAGTTTAAAAAGGTAAATTAATTGATAGGTTATGTGATTCTCCGAGGAATCATTGAAAAGGATATTATTTCTCTCTTTCTACATGCACAGAGAGAGACAGACAGACAGAGACAGAGAGAGAGAGAGAGAGAGAGAAAGAGAGAGAGAGAGAGAGAAATACAGAGAGACAGAGAGACAGAGCTTTTAACTTAAGCAAACAGCACCTAGTCTTATTCTGAGTGTGGACCTGCACAGGCCCAAGAGTCATAAAGACACAGACCTTCCACTCGCACTTACATGCAGATAGACAGGGTTCTCATCATTACACTGGGTCACCCAAAGAAAGTATAATGGGAAGTGTGCCCCAGCCAGCTCCCATCAAGTTGAGAAAGATAAGAAAGACATTTCAGAAAGGAAAAACAACAACAACAACAACAACAAAAAACCTAGCCCCACGTAACCTGCTTATTCCTTGTGAGGGATTGTTTGACTCGCTTAGTAAAAGTCTACTCAGTAAACATTTAGTCGTTATTAGTATGTGAATTCATTAGCCAATTTATTAATTAATTGGCTATTGGAATGGAGACCTGGACTCTCATTAAACCCTATCATTAATCTTCGTGAACTAAGGCATTCTCTCATCAATATCTGTATCAATTCTCTATTTTTAGAACAAACGATTCCAAAGTGAAAATTGCATGAATATGTTTCAGCCTTGGATAAACATTAATTTCTTCTGTTTGTTAGGAATTCTTTCATTTTTCTTCAGCAAAAAGGGACCTTGTTCATCTGGAGCTTACGTCTTCTTAGCAAAATAATTAGTCTTAGGAAGGAGGGAAAGAGAGGGAAACCAACATGGGACCCCCCCCACCCCCATCAGCTACTGGAAATGTAAATTTTAAGGGAGATAGCTGAGTTCCCAGAACCAGTTGGATCCCAGTAGTAAAGAGCCTTCAGAGACAAGGTTAGATAGCAAGACAGCCTCTAGCTATACTTGCCATGAAATTTTTATGTGGTTATGTGTATTAAATCAGTTAATGCCTTTGTGTGTTTGAGGGCGGCATTGCAAAGGGCTTTTCTTTTCCTGGATGTCATGTCAGTAACATATACAGTAATCTGACTTCTCAGGTATGCTTTCTGTGTAACTTAAGACTTTCCAAAATGCTATGTAGCAGTATTGGTTTTCACGTATCACTAATGGACCGAGGCTGAATTTTAGGAATGACTGCTTGACAGACAGAAGAGACCCCTGAAGTTTATGGAGAGTGAGGAAACCTTACTCCCTCTGTGAACCTCAGCCCTGTGCTGGCTTCAGCCATTATGATGCTATGTGCCTCTCGAGGGTTCTGAACATAAGCTGGAAGTTTGTGAGCTATATGCAGGTATCCACGATTGTATCACATACACCGATCAGCAGGTTGCTCTAGGTACAAAATACTTGGGGACAGGCTGGTTTAACCACAAAACCTGGGAAGTGGAGGCAAGAGGATTGTGAGTTCAAGACCAGCCTAGGCTATACCGTGAGACCCACTCATAAGCAGAAAAAGATTTAAAAAATTGATGAGCTTCCTTCTATGTGGGTGTGTACAAATCTGCTCTGGCTGAATTTTTAACCATATCTCTAATAAATACTGCTTTAATTTTCTCTACTGGAAAATTTTTGTTGGGAGAAGAGATTTAGGAGTCTAGGAAAACATGTAGCCGTCACTAGTTTATGCTAGATGTTAAAACTGTGCCCTTTTTAGGACTCTGTATTATTTTATTTGCCTGACACTACTGTAAATTAACATCCAGTATAGTAATTAAAGGAGGGTGACACAACAGAACTAGGAAAAACATTCAAATTCATCCAATATTAATAAAATATGTGAGTCAAATGATTTTTAAAGCAGTAATAATCACCGTCAAAACAGCAACAATATACCATCTCTATTGTTACTTATCTTTCTCTCTGGAATGACAACAATATACTATCTCTATTGTTACTTATCTTTCTTTCTGGAAGTTTGAGCAAATATCAACAGACAATAAGGAGAATAAAAATGCAGAGAGAGAAACAAATTTCCCTTATTCAGATATACCAATAGTGGATGATTTGCTACAGGATTAATGGATCAGAAAACCTAATAAAGAAAAAGAAACAACGTTAGGAAAAGTAGTTGAGGGGCTGGAGAGATGGCTAAGCCGTTAAGAGCGCTGCTGACTGCTCTTGCAGAGGACCCGGGTTTGATTTCCAGCACCCACATGGAGGCTAAGAACCTTCTTTAAGCCGGGAGTGGTGGCGCATGCCTTTAATCCTAGCACTTGGGAGGCAGAGGCAGGGGGATCTCTGTGAGTTCAAGGCCAGCCTGGTCTACAGAGTGAGGTCCAGTCCAGCTGGGGTTATAGTGAGACCCTGTCTCAAAAAAATAAAAAGAAAAGTAGTTGAATATAAACAAAACTCATAAAATAATACCAATTTGAAAACATACTATAATTAAAATTCAATTCTAAATAGCCATAATATAAAAAATAAAAATATAGTGGGTAATAATGTACAAGACCCATAAAAACAGCATTTCAAATACTGCTAAAATGTATAAAAGCTCTTGATCTGAGGGAATTATGTTCCCAGAGGGAACTCACTGTTCTCTGTGATGACTAGGACTTGAAAAATCATTTGATTCACATATTTTTGTTCTCACTTATATCATATGTATTTAATAATAAGGTATTTCAAATTCTCACTAGTGGGTTTGGGGGAATTTGACACATTGATTATAAAATTCTTCTAAAAAAATAAGTGAAGTCATTGAGCCAAGAAGAATGAGCAAATAGAAGGAAGACGTGAGAGAATCCCAGGGTCCCTCTCCACCAAAACTCCCAACACTCCCTGTGTAGCAAAGCAATAGAGAAAAAAGAGCCCAATACATCACAGCCTACTCCTTGAAAAATATGGAACTCAAAATCAAGAGAGGAAGCTTCTGAGTGTCTTTTGTATAATTCATTGTCATTTTACATGAAATATAAAATTATATCCCTGCCTTCACAAAAATAAACTCCAGGGCCATGGATTACTGGAAGAAAGTATAATAAATGATAATAGTTTTAGTAATTGGGTTATAAAGGACTTAAATACTTCTAAAACATCCAAGAAATACATGAAAATGAAAAAAAAATGTTTTTACTATGAAAACATTTTTTGTTTTTGTAACATGAAATCTATAATGCAATTTAAAGGTCTAGTGACAAACTGGAAATATCTTCGTAAAATATCCAAAAAATATTAATATCTTATTTATAAAGGGGTTCTTACAAATTGATAAAGAAAGTAAAATGGCAAAGTAGGTAAAGATGGACACATGTTAGAGGAAAAAAATACGTAGTGGTATGCTCAGTTTAGTTCTCAATTTGACACAACTAGAATCACCTGGAAAAGTCTCACAGTGAGGGATTTCTGACATTGGGTTGGCCTCTGGGCATGTTGGTGAGGGGTCTTTTTTATTAATTATTTTTGTTTTATTTGTATGAGTGTATTGTCTGCATGTATGTAAGTACAGCTGTGTCATGCAATGCTCTTGGAGGTCAGAAGAGGGTAAAAGTGTGTCAGAGCCCCTGAAACCGGAGTTACAAATGGTTGTTAGCCACCATGTGGGTGTTGGGAACAGAATTTGTGTCCTCTGCAAGAACAGCCAATGCTCTTAACACTTGAACCATCTCTCCAGCCCCTGGAATTATCTTAATTAAGGTAATTGATGTGGGGGCTAAACCTTTCTCCCTACGTTGTTGCTTTTTGTATTTTATCATAACAACAGAAAGAATGTAGAACAAATAGTTATTATTTCCCACTGAAATCCAGCAATGCAGATTTCCTGTAATACTTCAGTATTATGAATTACTGGAGAGAATAGTGGCTTCTACACACCTGTGCTTGCTAGGTACACTTTAGGACAGCCTGCTAAAGTCGTCTAATAATCACCCTTCATTTTAAAGGTATCTATCATCTGTCTATCTATCTATCTATCTATCTATCTATCTATCTATAATCTATTGGCTAGCTAGCTATCATCTATCTCATCATTCTGAAATTCCACTTTGAACAATTTTTAGTGAATTATTTTATTGTTATGTGTTTGAGTGTTTTATCTGCATGTATGTATATACACCATATGTATGAAGTGCCCACAGAGGCCAGAAGAGGGTGTCAGATCCCCTGGAACTAGAGTGACAGGTGGTTGTTAGCTGCCATGTGGGTTCTGGGAATTGAACCTGAGTCCTCTATAAGAGTAGTTAGTGCTCTTAACCACTGAGCCATCTCTCCAGCTCCAACTTCAAATAATTAAAAAAAGAACTAAAAATGTATTCAGTTGTTTGGGATATCTCTATGTATAGAGAAGGGAGAGGAAACAGGTTTTAATTGTATTCCCTGGATACATATCTTAATAAAATCTTTTTCTTCTATAGTTTACTCCAAATTCTCTATCAGAAAAAATTTGAGGGGGAACAGTGTATTTGAGGGGGCCAGGACTAGGAGTGAGGACTGTCTGGGTGAAACTTCAAGTAGACAGAAGCCCACAGACACTGAGCAATCTGTGTGGAGATACTGACTGTATCTGGAGAACTGTAATTATGGGCTGAAATAGGCTGCCATTTGGACACATTTGTTTTTCACTTAGAAGACAGTTTCTTAAGTGAATTCTCCTGGTCAGACAGAAGTTAAACATGGGATCTTATAGAAACAATGCTTAATGACTGAATTTTAAGTCACCATCAGTAAAAGCACTTAGTAGATGTACTAGCATCAATGTTTCTTATTTGTTGTCACTTACATTTTATCTATTTCACGTGTGGCAGTGTGAGGGAGGAGCAGTGCACATAGGCCATGGTACGTGTGTGAGGGCCGAGGACAACATGTAGTCAGCGTGCTTGCCCTTTGTAGTTGTGTGAAGCTTACCTCAGCCTTTGAAGTCTCCCATGAAACCAGTGTCTTATGAACTGGTTTTGGAGTTTCAATCACTCTCAGCCTCATGGAGAGGGGATAGGTGAAGGCTCACGTCTGTGTCGATGGCAAAAGATAAAGACTGGGAAATAAACCGAGAGGCCCAGAAGGTGAGATCTGTGAAGGTTTGTGGAGGGAAGTCCAGGGAAAGTGAAAAGAATTCCTGAAGATGGTGTTTAGAGCTTCTCAGCGTGGAAAGCATGGGGGTGCAGGGGTCAGAAGGGCCCAGTGCCAAGGAAGCTATTAATAGCAAAGGGGTCTGTACCCAGGCTGAGCTCAGATGCAGTTAGGAATGGAGGCTGGGTGGCTCCAGGGAGAGGACCTAGTTGGGACACCCTGTGGGGCCATGCCTGTCCTTCATAGTCTAGAATCTTTCCCATGTGACAGGGAGCCCAGCATACAGGAGACACTCCAGTATAAAGTCCTGATGACAGGTCTGCAAGTAGAAGCATATTTTATTTGTTGACATTCAGTGACTGAATATCACTTTCCCTGGCTTCTAAGACCAGATTTTTTTTTGGTCTTTTCGAGACAGGGTCTCCCTGTAGCCCCAGCTGACCTGGAACTCGCTACATAGACCAGGCTGGCCTTGAACTCACAAAGATCCACCTGCGTCTGCCTCCCGAGTGCTAGGATTAAAGGCATGCGCCACCATGCCCCGCCTAAGGCCAGATTTAACCAAAGCTTTGGCACATTGTCCTGTAATAGAAATCTGTGTGTGTGTGTGTGTGTGTGTGTGTGTGTGTGCGCGCGCGTGTGTTTTATTCCAGGCTAGCACTGATTTTTGATGTGGAAACAAAAGCCCTGTTAGACTGTAAATGAGCCTAAGGCTCTTGTTTTGCTGTGGTGGAGACTCCACGGTGCTGGGGCAGCTGTTAGGTTGTCTTTTCCGTGGATTGAAATTTTTCACCTCACCCAGAAAAAAGACTTTTTTTTGGAACACATATTTCTCAGGAATAATTTTCAGCTTTATTGTGTTGAAAGCCTGGTAGTTAAACTGAAATTACCTTTATTTACTCCTTATTTTACAATTAAAGGAAAATATGGTTTTCATTCATTAATCCTACTTTCTGCATTCCTTCTTCTGGTTGTTTAAGAAAAATAAAATCTTGGGCTGGAGAGACGGCCTAGCGGTTAAGAGCACCGACTGCTCTTACAGAGGACCCGGGTTCGATCCCCAGCACCCACATGGTGGCCGAGAACCGTCTGTAGCTCCAATTCCAGGAGAACTCCAGTTCCAGGGGAATCCGACACCCTCTTCTGACCTCCGTGGCATTGCACGACACGGCTGCACAAACTTGCATGCAGACAGTACATTCATACACATACGGAAATAAATAAAATTAATAAAAAAAATTTAAAAAGAAAAGAAAAAGAAAATCTTTTGCATTCGGTGGATTTTCTTGAGCACTATAATTTACAAAATACTGATTTGGAGGTATCCCTGCCCTCCCTTCAGACAACAACAGAGCCAGCAGGCATGAATCCTGCTGGTAGCTCACCCCAGAAGACACAGCTCTTGGACTGAAGGAGTGAATCTGAACCTTCACATGGGAAAACTGTTTGTTTCTAAAGAGGGAAATAAGGGACCTGAGAAGGTGAAGGTGAAGAAGTGTGGGACAGACCCTAAGGCAGAACGGGTTTTGTTGAGATGACACACTCACCAGGTCAGCTAATCTCATGGCGCAGCATCAGATCAGAAGTCCAACCAAGGGAGCAAAGAACAGTAGTGGACTGGTCAGGAAAGAGAGGACTTGGCTGGAAGTCTGGGTGACCTGACCCAATGAATTTGCTTTTAATGCTACAGGCATTTGAAAACTTTTGCTTCTCTGATAGTAATATGCTCAAAATACTAATTAAAAAAAAACTTAAATTATTCTGGCAGTGATAATAAACACATTCAGGGGACTCCACAGGGGAGCATGCAGAAAGACAGAATGCAGGCGCAGAAGGAGATGTTTGCACAAGGCAGAAGATCTGAAGTCCGAATGCTAAAACATGTTCATCTTTGGAGCATTGGTCCAGTGTAAAGCCAGCTGGATGGCTTCAGGAACAGGAAGAACAGGAAACCACAGTCCGAGAAGCGACTGCCCACTTAGACAAGCAGCACAGGATAGGGAATGGATGGTTAGCCCTTACTCTGTCAACCTGACAGGAAGTAGAATCAGTTGGAGAGTCTCATCTCCAGTCTCAGCGAGGGACTGTCTAGATCCGGTTGGCCTGTGAGCCTGTCCATGGGGAATGGCCTTGATCATATAGTATTTATCGATGTGGGAAGACTCAGCCTGAAAGTGGGGGGCACTATTCTCTGAGGTTTGGCCCTGAACTGTCAGAGTGAATAAAGCGCTCTGGGCAACAAGCATGCATGCCTTCCTTTCTCTCCACACTAAGCATTGCATGTGGCCTGACCCGATGCCTCAAGTTCCCGCCACTGAGACTTCCCTACAGGATACTTTGTAACCTGAAATTCTGAGCTAAAATACACCGTTTCCGTCCTAAGCTGCTTTTTGTTGGGGTATTTCATCACAGCCGCAGAAATGAGATAGAACAGAGAAGATGCCCAGAGACAGCAGAGACGGCGCTTAGCTGAGTGGAGGTTTGGCGGGACCCACGGTACCAGCAAAGGGTCAGTGGGGTCTGACTACGCGGAGGGAGATGGTTTCAGCCTGGACTGGAAACAAAGGTGACTGCAGGTCTCAAAATAAAGTAGATGCCTCAGATTACCCCCAAAGCACAGCAAAGACCACCACGTATTCAGTCTTCACGTCTGGAGGGGGAAGGCTGCATTTGGAAGAGCCCTCACACATGTGTTCACGCGTGTGCATGTGGATGCTGGAGGACAGCTTCCGGTGTCGTTCTTCAGGAGCCATAATCCACATTGCTTTTTTTGAGACACAGCCTCTTACTAAGACCCAGGGCCCTTAAATTTTGCTAGTCTGGCTGACCAGCATGTTTCTACCTCCCCAACACTGAGGTTACAAGCAAGTGGCACCAGCTTTTTTTTTTTTTTCTTTAGGTCTTTTCGAGACAGGGTCTCCCTGTAGCCCCAACTGTCCTGGAACTCACTCTGTAGACCAGGCTGGCCTTGAGCTCACAAAGATCCGCCTGCCTCTGCCTCCCAAGTACTAGGACTAAAGGCGTGCGCCACCACACCCGGCGGCACCAGCTTTTTACAAATAAGTGTCACCACTGGCTTTTTATGTGGATGTTGAACATTGAAATCAGGGGCTTAAGCTTGTAAAGCAAGTGCTTTGTCAACAGTCACGTCCCGGCCCCTAACCAGTCCTGATTCTTGATAATGTGCTCTGTATACAGAAGCAGGAAGACTGGTCAGAGCCTTTTAAAGTTGAGACATGCTTCTTGTGCTTTAGGAAAATTGCCTTTGCTTTTTATCCAAACACATTTCAGACAATTTTGAGAAAAAGAACTCATTTCTACCCTTAACTATATTTAATCAAATTATCTTTTGCTCCAATCTGGACAAAGTCATTGCTGTTTTAAAGTAAATCCAAATCTCCTGTGAAGGCACTTATCTTAATATCTGGTGAGGAGATGGATAAGATTAGAGGAAATTAAAACAATTATATACTCAGGTGCTCAGGGCATAATGTACGAGGCACGGAACACACCAGCAGCAGCAGCTAGAAGTGCTTAGTGCCATCTTTGTGGCATTGTTGTGTAGGCAGCAAGAGACCAGACAGACAAGAGTACTGCTTGTGTTTTCCTTAACAAACAAGTAGCATCTCAAAATTGCCTTTGCTCTCCAAGTCTTATTATCCTCGTGGAAACTGTGAAGGTCATTAGACATAACTGGTCTACCTCATGGTAATTAAATAAGATCATTGTTTAAAAAAAATGATTACACAGCTACACATTTTCTTTTTTTTTTCATATTTAAATCATCTTTATTTACAAAATACTATCCTGAGAATTATAATTCCATTAAGCTTCAATTTGAGCAAAAATGTAATCACTTAAGTAACAGCAGTTACTTAAACTGAAAACAAAAGTCAAAATTACTTTTGAAAAGATCAAAAGCCACTGTCAGGCTTCTTCTTGTGGCTCTGGAGGTTCAGCTGCAGGGTCACTGGAAGGCGGAACTGGCTCTGAGGGGAGTTCACTTCTGCTTCTGGGATGTGGAGGCGAGACAAAGACTCCTGCTCTTGGGGAGAGGTAAGGTGGAAAGCTCCTCGGTGCATACACATTTCTCACTGGGAATGGGGAAGGTAGTGGACCAGGGAAATCTCTTGGTGGAAAATAATCTCGAGGTGCTCCATACATGATGTTCCCTGGAGGAGGAGGAAGAGGGGGAGGAGGGGGAGGAGGGGGGGGATGAGGAGGAAAAGGAGGTCCCCTTCTCATGAACCTTGGATCCATTGGAAACAACAGATCTCGGACTGGAGGAAAGGTTGGAGGAACGAAGCCAGGGCCAGCCGTTTCACTTTCACGGGGGAGAGGTGAATCAGGCACATTGGAATTACCAAGATCATCTTTGGTATCATTTCTACTAGATTCCATTTCTGAAGACACTGGCCCATCTACTTTATCCAAAGAGAGCATATTAAAACTTCTAAGTTCTGCTGGTCCAGACAGTCTACCAGAATTAGAATAAAACCTGTCCTGCCTTTGTAGAGGAAGAGCTGGATCAGAATATGGTTGACCTGGTGGAGGGATCATCATCCTACGGTCCTGTTCCCATGGAGGTGACAACAGCTACACATTTTCTAAAAAAAGTTTTCATTCACCACCACAGATTGAATTTTGTAGCGTAGACATGACCACGAAAATGACAAGAAATTAATGGTGAAAACATGGTTGTGCAGCCGGATTGGGCTTTGAATGCTGGTGCACCAGTCATTACCTGTGGGATGGCAGACAAGGACTCAAGATTACCTAAATCTCAAAAGCCTCTTGTATTAAAGAGAACCAAAGCCTCCCCCGCTGGATCCCTAGGATCAATGGCCAACTTTGCAGATTAGTCTTGAGCTGGTAGGAGAGAAGATTCTCAGCATATGGTTATCTAATAGAGGAGATTAGGACGTTGGGTTGAAATGCTCTCAAAGCCATGTTTTTATTTCATTTTTATATTAT
This sequence comes from Rhizomys pruinosus, assembly GCA_009823505.1. Lineage (NCBI taxonomy): Eukaryota > Metazoa > Chordata > Mammalia > Rodentia > Spalacidae > Rhizomys > Rhizomys pruinosus. Next base: position 1,245,352 of record VZQC01010027.1, read on the forward strand.
TGGTAATGTTTGTGATATATAAGCCATATGAAACATTGCAACAGAGTTGACTGATTTAATGCCATTTTTTAAGGCTTCAGTATAGTTGGCTTCAGTACTTAGTTTAATGATTATTTAAAAACTTGATTTAAGTGACTGTTTTGTCATTGCCATCTAGTCTCTGTGATTCGTTTTGCTTTGTTGTAGTAGATCAGGTTAGAGTTGGCACACTTGGATACTTTCAATTCGATTTCTACAACTCAGTGTTGCTTATGAAATAGCTTTAACTAAACTGTTAGTATAGGAAATTTCCATAATTACTGATAGACTGGTAGGTAAGAAACTGACCTGCATAGCACATCACTTGTATTTTAATGAAAGTTTTAAAAGGGGCTGGGCTGGGGCTCAGTTGGTAGAGCGCTTGCCCAAGCATGTGCAAAGCCCTGGTTCAATCTCCAGCATTATATAAACCAGACATTGTGGTCCATGCCTGTGACCTCAGTACTTGGGAATTGGAATTGAGACCATCAGGAGTTTGTGGTTATCTTCTGGTATTTAGGGAGTTCGGGGCTATCCTGGGCTCTTGAGATGATGTTTCAAGAATGAACAAAAGAAAACATAAAAGTTTTATACAAAAATAAGTATGATGTCAATATGACTCAGGCCCACACATCAAGAAACAGATTGAAGCAATAAAAGAAAACAAGGACAACCACGGGGAAGGAATGAGCCTTCATGTTCTGAGAAAGGTGTTTGTGTGATTTTAGAAGTGATCAGTTCATTGGTGAGTATTTTCTTGCAAGGGTGATTTTTTCATCTAATAGAGATCATTGAATTCAATATCTCCTAAAATAAATGCCTATTTAATGAGGACCCTGGACTATTTTAGAAATAACACATGGAGGCTATCATTTAATTCTTAGAACAGTGACAGTGAACAGGGTTCCTACAGAGTAGTGGAGGGAAACTCAAAGAGAATCCTGGGATGGGTGTTTGCCAAGTGGATCTCTGAGTAAGTCATGACTTTCTGGGTCCTTCCTTTAAGGAGGAGTAGATGAGGAGGTTTCTGTACTCAGCATAACTGAATAGCTAGAATTTTTCAGCAGCTTCTGTCTTCTTAATTCTTAAACGTTTGGATGAAGTATTGCACAGAATGGGGAGAGCGAGATGGTAAGGATGAGGCTCGCATCAGGTGTGTCTTCTGCTTCTGGCAGATCAGTTCCTTCCTTAACAGACTTGGTGGGGGCTCCAATGTGTTTGGAGACAGAAGTTATATCAGAGCGCGTCCTTAAAAAGTACAAGTCCCAAAGGTAGGGAGTAAAATGAGTCTTATTTAGCTATTTTGTCTCTCAGAATCAGGTAGAAAATGAAGAGGTACAAACAACACAGTAGATGATGGGGAAAAGAAAGTAAACTAGTAAGGGTGTGTGTGTCTGTGTGTCTGTGTGCCTGTGGTGGGAAAGTGTGTGTGTGTGTGTGTGTGTGTGTGTGTGTGTGTGCGCGCGCGCGCGCGCGCGGGTCTGTGAGTCTGCCTCTGTTATTCTCTCTCTCTTTTTCCTCTCTCTCTCTCTCCCTCCCCTCCTTCCCAGTCCTTCCTCTTCCTCCTCTTTCTCCTCTTCTTTTTCTCTGTCTCTCTCTTCCTCCTCCCACTGTATCCCCCTATCTCTGTTGGATTTGTACCTTAACACCTATTTTTCCCTCCAAACATTTGTATTTTTTTTTCCCTTTTAAGTCTGTATTGGTTTGTTGCTTGTTTGATGACTGACATTTTTGCCCCCTGGCCATCTGGAATTCCTCTCACAGACTTGCTGTCTCAGTGGCTTTCCCAAGTGTGTGTCTTCTTTATGCCACCTGCTGTGTGGGACATTCACATGGAGATGATCAGATGTTTTACTCCTGGCCCCTCCAAAGTTGAGAGGTTGGAATAGACTGTCCTTCAGCAAGCTTGTCTCTTACTAACTCTACTATAAAAGAAACCTCCCTCTGCATTTCCAGAGCAGGACTGACAAAGCCAGAACAGATGATGAGGAATTGTCTGTCAGGTCCTGAGATAGTGAGCCTTAAGCAACACAAGATCCTGTGAATTAACATGCTTCTGCAGATGCTGACAGAGAGATTCAAAGAAAAAAAGAAAAACACTTAACATTTAATTACTTGGACTAGATTCTGTTTATTTGCCCCTGTTGGTGAGTATTTCTAAAACACTTGTTAGAACAATGTATATATTTTTTTGTCTTTTTGAGACAGGGTCTCCCTTTAGTCCCAGCTGGCCTGGAGCTCGCTATACAGACCAGGCTGGCCTTGAACTCACAGAGATCCGCCTACCTCTGCTTCCCAAGTGCTGGTATTAAAGGCGTACGCCACTATGCCTGGCTTTAGAACACTATTTTTGATATGCCTTCTGTTAGATTATAACAGTGCAAACTTCCCAATAAGATAGGCACATGAGGTTTAGTCACTCCAGGAACATAATTGACTTCAGGAATTACCAGGGCTGACTACCTGTTGGCACGTGGTGGGGTAGCAGCAGTAACAGTGGCCAGATGGTGACTGAGGCCCACCCCTTATAGCCACAGGGCAGGACCTCAAGTACAGGGGAAGGGGTCAGAAGATTGACAGCCTCTGGAGGAAGTGGACATCTGGTGTGTCCCTTGGAATTCTGGGAAGCCCAGATGTAATGCTTTCCTATGCTAAAATTAAGATGTGGTTTATCATAACATGTCAGGCATGGTTTAGCATGCTGCTTTTTGTAGAATTTTTGAAAAACTGTACAAAGATGCTTACTACAGGGTTTACCCACTTTACAACTGTGCAAATGCCCAGTTGGTGACTCGGGCGTTACTAGAAGCATTTACTGTTGTTTATCTTTCTTTTTTTTAACTTTCTATGTTATGAGTGTACTGTCTGCATGCAGGTTGGTGCACCCATGTTGTGCAATGCCGTGGAGGTCAGAAGAGTACATTGGATTCCCCTGAAACTAGAGTAAAGATGGTTCTTAGCCGCAATGTGGGTGCTGGGAATCGAACCTGGGTCCTCTGCAAGAGCAGTTGGCACTCTTAACAGCTGAGCCATCTCTCCAGCCCCTACTGTTGTTTTCTGTTACTTATGCCTCAAATAATTATAATTATGTTTTCAGGGTGCTCTCCTAATAAGTCTTAAGAATATACTGTCTAAAATTTTGAAGTATTGGGGCTGGAAAGATGGCTCAGCAGTTAAGACCACCGAATGCTCAAAGGACTTGAGTTCAGTTTCTGGCACCCACATGGAGACTAACTACCATCTGCCAATCCAATTCTAGGAGATCTGATACCCTCTTCTTGCTTCTGTGAGCATTGCACACATGAGTGCACTTGCATACACGTAGGCAAAATACTCATACACACCTAAGAATGTTTAATTAATTAATTAGAATTCTGCAGTTCTGGCTGGGATTTTTCACTCAGGCTTCATTAAAACATAGCAATGGATTATAACTGTAATTCAACAGCTTTGTTTCTAAATGAAATCAACTCCACTGTGAGTTAAATACCCAGACCCTTGCCATCCCCCTGCCTTCATGGGATGCACTTATCCTTTAGCTCTTATCCTCCTCCTGAGTGTGAGGCGCAAGCTGCATCTCTGCAGGGTCTTCCTTGTGTGGATTCTACCTGTCCCACACCCTACACAGATCCTCAGCAAGGATGACGGAGATGCTATGGAATGGATGGAAACCAGGTTGCTTCCCAATGACAGAGACTTTCAGACAGCCCAAGCAGGACGTGGCATCTGAGCCAGAGATGATAGCACTTAATGTTTATAAGACTCTTACATTGTCACATTTCTAGCAATAGTTATGGGAGTATAGAACCCATCAGAGTCTGAGTTGAAGGAAGCAGTGCACAGCTCAGGACATTCTGCTTTCTTAATTGAAGAAGTCACCTTGGTGTATAAAAACTTAAATTTGTTTCTTTTCTATAAGTGGCTAAAGGTTTCAGTCCTTCTGTAATACTTTTGTTTCATTTGTTCATTTTTATGCACTGAGCTAAGAATAGTTGACTAATTTATATGAGGTCTTTAGTTCCTAAACCATTAGCCTTTGGTTATTTTTGTTATGTTTGCTTTTAGACTTTATGAATGTATTGCTTTTTTGTTTTTTTTTTTTGTTTTAAATTTTCTTTATTTTTTATGTGTATGAATGTACTGTGTGCATGTAGGTCTGTTTGTACCTGTGTTGTACAATGTCGCAGAGGTCAGAAGAGGGCATCGGAATTCCCCTGGGACTGGAGTCAAAGATAGTTCTCAGCCACCATGTGGGTGCTGGGCATCGAACTCTGGTCCTCTGCAAGAGCAGATGGCCCTCTTAACCACTAGGCCATCTCTCCAGCCCCAGTGAATGTATTGTTTTAGAGAGATGTGTGTTAGTCTGCTTTCCTTTGCATAGCAAAATCCCCGAGATACACAATCTGTACGGAGGAACCATTTCTTTGGGCACATGGCCTCTGGGTTGCAGCATAGCCAGTTGGCTGTGTTGACTCCAGGCCTTTGGCAGAGTGATGCTGGAGAACAACATAAGACACAGCAAAGATGCTCAGCAGGCAGTGAGCAGTCAGAGAAGGGGAGGGGCCAGAACCCCAGTATACCCTTTGAGGGGACACTCCAGTAATCTTACTCACCTGCTAAAGGTATTTCCATAAGCTCTGGGCCAAACCTCCTTGAGACATGGTCTTTAGGAGACCCAGAAGACCAAATCACAACACACACACACACACACACACACACACACACAAATCTCAGTAGGCTTATAAGACCAAATCACAACACACACACATACACACACACACACACACACACACACACACACACACAAATCTCAGTAGGCTTATTACTGCCATTTTCTCTGGTGACTTTGTTTCTTGCTATTCAGTAATAGTTTGGTATACATTTTATTGTATATTAGTAGAAAATTTTTAAAGTAGATGTAATCAAAAAGAGTCATCCCAGCATGGACATGGGAAGTAGGTAGAAACCCCAACCTTATCTGAGTAACTATTGGCAACAGAATGCTACTGGGAGGGAGAGAGTCAGTCTCTGTTAAAGGTGAGACTCTCGGCCAGGCTTCAGTGGATGGGCCAATGCTGAAGGGCATTCGGGGTCACAAATATATATAATATATATAATATATGTTTTTATATATATATATATATATATATATGAAATTGGATGATGTAAAGGGGTACAAAGAGAGGAGGAGAGCTAAATATGATCTAAGAAATGAAATTGTTTGCTTTTGTTGACCTCAACTTTAGCTGGACGTGGGAAAATAGTTTTTGTCTGAAAATTGAAAAAAGTGTCATCCAGGAGTCAGAGTTCATAACACATAAATTTTTACTTAAAGCGGATACCAAGGGTAGCCCGGCAGTCACAGCCACAGTGTCCTCATAGAGAATGTGCCTCACAGAGCCTGGAGGGGTCCTTCAGACAGAATTTCACACACAGTCAAAGCACACACAAAGAACCAGAAAACTGTCTACAAAATCAAGGCAGAGTCACATCTAAAATAAGCTTGATTTAGAAAAAAAAAAATAAAGAAGGATTTTGAAACAAAAGTAAGAAAGAATCGACCATTAAAATAACCTGTTAGGTACTAGTTAAAGGATCAAACAGAATTTCTGGAGTTTAGAAAAATGTACACATCAGAATATTCAAGGCAAAAGGAGCTTAAAAAAAAAAAAAGAAAGAAAGAGCAGCGAGAGGACAGATGGAGTGACAGTTAGGTCGGCAGCTGACTTCCTGCCATCAGCCAAGGAGCACAAAGAGGGCGGGATAATGCCTTCAGAATGCAGAGAGACTGGAAGTCAGGCTGAAACAGTGGGCTCAGCAAAACTGTCTTTCAAGAAAAACATCATTCCATTGAGAAGCTAAACAAAGTTAAAAGTTGATCCTTTGAAAAGAATATCAAAATCAACAAACTTCTAGCCGGAAAGAAAGAGGCAACCTGATAAAAAGAGAGATGGTCCCCTTCCTGGTACCATGACGTCAGCAAAGTACAGCCACATAGCCTAGGCTGGCCTCCAGCTTGCTATGTAGCCAAGGCTAACAACAAACTCTTGACTCTTGATCCTCCTGCCCATGTCCCCCAAGTCCTGGGATGACAGATGTGCACTAGAACTCATCAACAAATATTTACTGAGTGGCACAACATTGTGTAGTCCCTGAAACAATATAGAAAATAAAGGGTACCCTACGACGGAGTTTAAATACTACTGTGAAAAAGCAGATGGGAAATAAATATGATTTTCACATAATGCTGTCATAAATACTAAGAAGAAATATGTACTAAAGAGGCTCTAGAGTGATGGCCACAGAGTCTCTTGTGTGTCTCTGTGAGTGGAATTGAAAAAAGAATTTGTGTGGTCATTCTCCAGAAATTTTCTCAAATTTACTTAGAGGTGAAAATAATCTTATAGGAAGAAGAGCTTACAAAGAATGTTTTAATATAGAATGTTTAATTTAGGAAGGAACTTTTGTAAATAAAAAAAAATTGTCACAGCTTGTTTTTAGAACTTAATAGTACCTGTCCTTAACTGTAACCACGTACTTCTTCTGTCGTAATGAAGAACCTATTAATACGAAAAACCCTGACATCCGTATCTGTCCTTTCAGATTGCTGATGCGACGTTCATCCCAAGACCGTTTAATGTCTTGCCTGTGAAGACAAAATGGAATCGCATTGGCTTTCACATTCTTCTGTTTGATCTGGAAAACCTGGTTGAATTGCTGCTGCCCCCTCCCCCCAGTGAGGGTGACTCTTCTGGGTCCTTCTATGGAAGTGACATCTTGAGGAGAGCCAGGAGCACGATGGAGAAGAAGACGCTGACCATGAAAAGAAACAAAACCTCCTGTAGTTCTTTGCAAGCTGAGGCACAAGGCAGGCCTGGCAGTGACAGCCTGCGCCACAGGGACAGCACCAGTAAATTCACAGAGGACACGGATGTCCTTAAAAGACAGAAGAAAGCAAAGAGCCCCCCAAAGACGCGTCCCAAGCCACTCAGGAGGGTCGACACCAACCTTGCCATAGACACCGCGAAGCTGTTTTTGTCTTGCATTTTACCCTGGGGAGTGGATGAGGAGCTGGATAGTCTCTGCTCCAGGCATCTCAACATCGTCAAGCTGCAGGGCCCGGTGTCTCTGGGACTCGCCGCAGACCGCGACCTCTTTTCCCTGATGCTGCCGGGTTGGGATGCATGCAGCAGTGGAATGAATGAATGCTCCAGAGCAAATCTGTTCTCCAGAAAAGTCTTGGACTTGTCAAATAAATACACAGCCACTCTTGCCAGCAGAGCTGGGATATCAAGAGGCCTGGGAACCCACTGGGATTCTTTGCAAGAATCAAATACGATACTTTATTTACTGAGCCGGCTATTTTTAGTTAATAAGTTAGTTAACATGCCTTTAGAATTGGCCTGTGAAATTGACAGGTAAGATGTGCTGGCAACGCTGATTGTAATTTAGACGTCAGGGCCATTATTCTCTTGTTTTCCTCAGCCCTATCTTCCTTCCGATGGGGACAAGCCTAAATCTACGATTTTAGTTCAAAAACTATTTTTAAAAAAGGCTTTTGATTAATTCTTGAGGTTGGGTACAATTGGCAGTACATCAATATGTTTTAGAATTAATTCATTTGTTCTGGGAGATGGCTCAGTGGATAAAGTGTCTGTCATGAAAATATGAAGACCTGAGATTATGTTCCCAGCACACACACGAAAGCTGGATATGATAGCGTGCTTATAACCCCAGTGTGCAGGTATGGAGACAGGAGGGTTTCTGGAACTGGCTGGTCAGCTGATCACTCAGAATCAATATGGCTGCAGGTTTGGTGAGACATCCTGTCTCAAAGTGTAAGTTGGAGAGTGACCAAGGAAGGCACTCAGAGTTGACCTCTACCCTCCACATGCATGTGCACATACATGAATATGTACATACATAGGGACACAAGTGAAAGAAGTTAAGTTAATCCACAAATATCCATTGAATACATACACATAGCAGAAAAACCATAGGGCTAGATGCTGAATGAGGGCACAGAGGGATTGATATATTTATACATATTTAAATACATGTACATACATACATATGCATCTTGTAGTCAGCTTTACATGGTATGAATTAGGTATCAACAAAGAATACCTAAGTAGATGCTTATGATAGTATATCTTATAAGGAAAGGCAAAATTTGAAAATTTCTTTTTTATTTTCTGTGTATGAATGTTTTGCTTGCATGTTTGCACAACATGGTATTTGCACCCAAGTTGTGCAAAGCCCACAGAGGCCAGAAGAACTGGAGTTACAGATGGTTGTTAGCTGCCATGTGGGTGATGGGAATCAAACCCAGGTTCTCTGAAAGAGCAGCTGATATTCTTAATCTCTGAGCCATCTCTCCAGCCCCAGATTTGAAAATTTCAAATCTCCTGACCACAGAGTTTATATTTTCATGTTGAAGTAGAATGGATTTAGTAAGTCATCAAACAAAGCAGGACTTGGCAATAATGGCAGTGTTGCCATTTAATACTGGCTAGTCACTGCGTGGTCCCTGCACAGAGAGCTGACATCCCAGCTGTCCTGCTCATTGTGTGGTTGAGGATACAGAGGCTTACCTAAAGGAAGAACTAGCCTCATGGGTAGCTCAGTTCCTGGGTGGCTGGTGTAAGGCTGAGCTGCCCCAGAACATCTTAGCTTGCTGACCTCAGACCTGAGTCTGCTTCTCCCTCTGCCGAAACTCAGCAAATGTATATTGATAATTCTGAAGTTATCCAATTGAATTCACTTCATTAAATACTTATTAAAATATGTCTTTGCCTTATGGCCCACAGAATGTATGATTTAGGTGAGAACTTATTCAAATGACAAAAATCACTGCACATAGAACAAATAGACTTCAGGAGCCAGAGACAGGTGGTTTTTGCGAGATGGAGGCCAGCCTGGTCCACAGAGTGACTTTCAGGTGCGCTGGGAATAGGGAGACCCTGTCAGAATACAAACAGACAAAAAAAAAACAAAAAACAAAAAAAAACAAAATAGAAAACCAAACAAAACCAAATAGGAACACTGAAACAAAGTAGAGGATGCAGGAGAAGTGTTTGGATGTTTAGTGGTGAGGTGCGAGAGGGGAGTAACTGGTGCAGGGGGTCCTGGGAGCTGCTCTGAACAGACACTGCTTGAACTGCACGTCTGTCATACCTGTATTTTGATAAGAGCTTAGTTCAGCAACTGTCTGCCCCAGGCTCAATGTAACTGTTAGAGTTCCCACCCTGGCTGAGCTTCTGGTCTGTTTGGAGTTCTTCTCTGCTCACTGTTCATCTATGTCACTTAATGTTCAGTTTATGTTACGAATAATGAGAAAACAGATTCAGGAGTTTCTGTTCCAAATAAACAGTTTTATTTTCTTTGGTTCATCTTAAATGCCCCAATTCCCCCCTACTCTCTTAAAATGTAAGAGAGAGGGGGCTGGAGAGATGGCCTAGCGGTTAAGAGCGCCGACCGCTCTTGCAGAGGACCCGGGTTCGATCCCCAGCACCCACACGGCGGCCGAGAACAGTCCGAAACTCCAATTCCAGGAGAACTCCAGTTCCAGGGGAATCTGACACCCTCTTCTGACCTCCGCGGCATTGCACGACACGGGCGCACAAACCTGCATGCAGACAGTACATTCATACACATACAGAAATAAATAAAATAAAAAAAAATGTAAGAGAGACTTTTAAAAACCCACTTTCTGTTACTAATCAATTGCACAGCAACAAAGCATGATGAGAACAAAATGTAAGCCGATGGTCAGTCAGTCCGTGGGTGGTCCCACAGTCCCACGGTCACACTGTGTGTGACTTTCCATTAGCTTCTTTGCCTGTCCAAGCTTTACTTTTCTGATTTACAAAGTGATTCAGGGAATAATTGATCACAAAAATCCCTCAAATTCTCAAAATCTTGGGCTATTCACAAATCAAATCATCCTGATTGTGGTCAGACAATCAGAGGCTGGGCCATGGCTTGCCAGAGGGTTTTCACTGTGAGCTTGTTCCTGATACAGAGGCCAGGATGGACAGGTCTTTGAGGTTCTGGTGGGGAGGGGCAGTTTCTGTGAGGAGCCTTCAAGGGCTTTCAGCATGCTTATCACTAAAAGGTCTTAAAAAGTTGCCACAAAATACTCTATTCTTCATAAAAACTGTCTAGTAAAACAAATTCTGGCATGCAGGTGCCCGTCTTAGAGCCTGCCTCTCTAAATCAGTCACTCTGAATTTGATCTTTTGGAGTCGGAATAGCCTGTTTTATTGGGAAATCAAAATAATGTGTTATTGGACATGTCACACCAAATCCTTCCCACAAATTTGTTCATCTCGCCAACATTTTATTGTGGCTGTGCTGGCTGAGCATTCACTGTGTACTTCCCAGCTGGGTGTGTAGCTGCCTTGAATTCTAAAGAAACCGTTGGCTGGCTGTGATGGCATTCCTTGCCATCTCTAAAAATGCCCAGATGGAATCCCTGGGCCTATGAGATTGGATGGTGCCCAAGGGAATTCTCTGGCAGGTGTTAGCATCAGGGTTCCACAATGGCTGACACAGTCCAATGTCATGGTCTCCTACAGCAAGACCCTTTCTGCAAATGTCAGTCACAGTTCATCCTGATGAACAAACTTTGGCAGTTCAATTGGGATTTAGATTGTAGGGGGGGTCAAAGTGGGAAGAGAAGATATGGAAGATACTTTTAAAAATGACTCCTGTTCAATCTCTAATTTGGTAAGATAATTATACACCCATATCTTCCATTTATTTTCTCAAAGTATTTTTCATACTTTAATATTCTTTTTCCAACAGATCCTTCAAAACGGAATCTATACGTAATAAGTTTAAATGTCCTGGCAATGATATTTTGAATATATCAAGCTTCTACGGTTACTTAAGAAATGGTAAGAGACTAATTGACACAGATAAGATTTGGTGTATTTTTCCTAAATATAAAATAATATTTCTATAATTGGATAGCAATCTTTTTATTTATTTATTATTATTTTTTAATTTTATTCTTGTATGTGTATGAATGTAACTGTCTGCCTGTAGGTTGGTGCACCCGTGTCATGCAATGCCACGGAGGTCAGAAAAGGGTGTTGGATTCCCCTGGAACTGGAGTCAAAGATGGTTCTTAGCTGCCATATGGGTGCTGGGAATCAAATCCTGGACCTCTGCAAGAGCAGTCGGTGCTCTTAACCTCTGAGCCATCTCTCCAGCCCCATCAATCTTAAATACATTCTAAAACACATGGATTGCATCCAAGGGTCTTGGAAATGTCTGGATATTAAAGTCTATGTGACTTAGAAGTATTGTATCTATATCTTTCTAAAACTTTTATTTTTATATTTTGTGTCTGACTGATTTGCCTGCATGTATATCTGAGTGACTTGCCTGTGTGTATATCTGAGTGACTTGCCTGCGTGTATATCTGAGTGACTTGCCTGCGTGTATATCTGTGCACCACATGTGTCCACTTCTCATGGGAGCCAGAAGAGTGTGCCATATCCCCTGGAACTGGAGTTAAGGAAGGCTGTCCGCTGCCATGTGGGTGCTCACATCCCTACAGTGTTCCTCTGCCAGAGCAGCAAATGCTCTTAACTGCTGAGTCATCACCAGTCTTGCATAAATATCTTTATTACAAAAAGATGATTATTGGAGAGTTCTATTGCTGTTTCAGGATGTTTTATTCACCCAAGTAACAATCTTAAATTCTTATGTGTAACAGTCTCGGTGTTTTTACATTTTCTTTCCATGTCAAATGGCTCATTCTCTACCCAGGTTTGCCTATTCTGTCTTCAGCAGCTGTGCTGGATAGTTTAGTGTCAACTTGACACACCTGAGTTGAGGGAGCCTCAATTGGGGAACTGGCTCCATTGGATTGGCCTGTGGCCACGTCTGTGGAGTATTGTCTTGACTGTTGAGCAGTGTGGGAGGGCCCAGCCCACAATGAGTGGTGCCACCCTGGGCAGGTTGTTGTGTACCGTATAAGAAGGCAGGCTGGGCATGAGCCAGGGGAGCAAGCCAGTGAACAGCATTCCTCCATGGCCTGTGCTTCAGCTCCTGCCTCCAGGTTCCTGCCCTGAGGTCCTGCCTTGGGTTCCCTGAGTGATGAACTGTGACCCAGGAGATGTAAGCTGAATAAACCCTTTCCTCCCCAAGTTGGTGTCGGTCAGATTGTTTTGTCACAGCAATGGAAGACAGATTAAACAGCAGCCCAGCCACTTTTCTCTTAGTTTGAAGCACACCACGTTCACTTTCACTCTCTCTCATCCCGCATCCAATCTGTGAGTCACCACGTTGGCTCCATCACAGGAATATATCCCAGAGCCTGACCATGCACATCTGCTCACTGCCCACAACCACTCCCCTGGTGTGAGCCTGCATTCTGGATGAAAGGCCACATCAGGCTCCTAGCCCCTCCCTGCTCCTGCCGTTGGCCCCTACGCTTTATTCCCAAGGACAGTCTGATCCCCCGTCTTCATGTCTTCATTTACGACCTACCATGCGCTCCTTTCTCAGGCAGGATAAGAGCTACCGTCTCCTCATCCCCCATCTGCCCACCTATGTTATCACGTCCACACAGTGTCTTTGGTTCAGCTCTAAGTTGCACATGCTCTGTTTATTCTTCAGCAACATGACAGAGGGCATGAGACCTCAGCATCGGGTGTGTCTGTTCCTGGATGGATCCTTCTTCCGGTCCATTCTGCTCTGACTCCTTCCACTCACCTTCATCCCTCAAGTGTTTCTCAAATGCTACCTAAGCACCAATGAAGCCCTGTCTTCCCCAAGAACCCCGCGCTTCCTTGCTGTACCATCCTCCATTACCTTTTTCAATGGTACATGAGCTTTTCTATTTTAACGATAGTGCTACTCGCTGTTATTCTTGGTTCTTTGATCAGTGGCCCATGGTGGCCCTTCCAGACCACTGTAAAGAATCTAAGGTACTTTCAAGAGAGTTTACTAATAGCTTTGAATTATTTAGTGCTTAGTGTTCTAAGAATTATATTAATGGTTTACTTATAAAATCTCACTTAATATGAAAAGAACCATATGCAGTGAATGTGTAATAACTCTACAGGAAAAAAAAAAAAACTAAGATTCATCAGACTTAGATAACTGTTCTAGTTGCCTTTTCTATTGCTGTGAAAACACTACCAAAGCAACTTAGGGAGGAAAGGATTTCTTTCATCTAATACTTCCAAGGCACAATCCATCTTTGAGGGAAGTCAGGCAGAATTCAAAGGGGGGAACCTGGAGGCAGGAGCTGAACTAAAGCCTATGGTGAACACTGTTTACTGGCTTCCTCCCCTGCCTCACTCAGCTACTTTTCTTACACAGCCCAGGCCCGGCTGTCCAGGGATGGCCACAGTATTCTGGGCCCTCCTATATCAATTAGCAATGAAGACAGTTCCTCACAGACATGCCCACAGACCAGTGTGATGGAGGAAACTCCTCAGATGAGGTTCCCTCTTCCCAGGTGACTCTAGCTTGTGTTAAGCTGGGAAAAGCTGGCCAGTACAATGACTTATTTAGAGTCAAATGTCTACTAAGCATACAATTCTATTCTTGATTCTTCACCCTCTGTTTCTTTTCCTCTTTAATGAATAGTTCACTTGTGACTTGGACAGCTTTCCTTCTGGGAGCCATGACTGGGTTCCTAGATAACAGCAGTTATAAGGGTTACTTACTCACGTTTCATTATCTTAATATTTATTTTATTTTTATTTATGTGTGTATATGTGTATACATGTATGTGCGGGTGCTTGCAGAGTCCAAAAGAGGGCGTCAGGTCACTTGAAGCTGGATTTACAGGTAGTTGTGAGCCCCTCGATATGGGCACTAGGAATCAAATTCCAGTCCTTTGCCAAAGTGGCAAAGTGCTCTTAATTCCTAAGATAGATAGCTCTCCAGTCCCCAATTTTAAAACTTTATAGGACTAGGAAAATAATTCAGTTTTTTTTTTTTTAAGGCTTAACATGCATGTGTCTGCAAAGACAAGGATTGCTAACCTGAATTCAGGATGACCCATCTCCAGTAAGTCCTGGAGTAAGCAGTTTTAGGAGCTAATCTGAATCATCTCGCTATTTAGGTGGCATTTGTGTGTATAAGATTAAACGAGGGGTTGAAGAGATGGCTCAGTGGTTAAGAGCACCGACTGCTCTTGCAGAGGACCCAGGTTCGATTCCCAGCACCAACATGGCTGCTAAGAACCGTCTTTAATTCCAGTTCCAGGGGAATCCGATGCCCTTTTCTGACCTCTGAGGCATTGCACGGCACAGGTGCACCAACCTACATGCAGACAGTACATTCATACACATAAAAAATAATAAATAAAATAAAAAAATTAAACTAGAGTTGGGGAGAGTACTCCCCAAAATGCTTGCTGTTTAAGTATAAAGATCTGAGTTTAAATCCCAGTATGGCAGCAAATGCCTGTATTCCGGGTGCTGGGGAAGGGAGACAGGTGGATCTTTGAAGCATGCTGGCTATCAGCCTTGTCAGGAACACTCCCATGTACAACTGGGACCTTCACACATGTGTGTACCTGAACACACATGCACATATATATCACATGCATGAAAGCAAACACACAGTTTAAATTAAAGACTAAAAACTTCTTTTCCAAATGAAGAGGTGAGAGACAAAATGAGATTACACCTTGAAGTTCTCTTTTTATTTTTATTTTTTTTGGTCTTTTTGAGACAGGGTCTCCCTTTAGTCCCAACTGGCCTGGAGCTCCCTCTGTAGACCAGGGCGGCCTTGAACTCACAGAGATCCACCTGCTTCTGCCTCCCAAGTGCTGGGATTAAAGGCGTGCACTGCCACACCAGGTGAAGTTCTCTTTTTTTTTTTTAAACAATTTTTTTATTTTTTATTTTTGTATGTGTATGAATGTACTGTCTGCCTGTAGGTTTGTGTGCCCATGTCGTGCAATGCCGTGGAGGTCAGAAGAGGGTCTCGGATTCCCCTGGAACTGGAGTTCTCCTGGAATTGGAGTTACAGACGGTTCTTAGCTGCCATGTGGGTGCTGGGGATCGAACCCGGGTCCTCTGCAAGAGCAGTCGGTGCTCTTAACCACTAGGCCATCTCTCCAGCCCCCAGCGAACTTCTCTTTTTAAAGGTCTGAGAGAAACCAGTACTCATTTTTGCAGCAGAGTGACTGAGCCATGCTGGCCAAGCTAAGCTAGGTATTTTATTTTCATCGTTACCTCAGAAGTTGCAATTAATTCTATGACTCACAAACACTGCCAAAAAAAGCTGGCTCTCATGTCCGTCTGCTATTAAAATTTTAACATCACATTAAAGCATACTGGGCACTGCCCCGTGGTGCCAGTAAGTGGTTATGGTTGAGACGAAGGCTGAGCTTTGAAGGTTGAGTCACAAGGTCAGCAAGTAAGAGTATGAGAGAGAGGGAGTGAGATCAAAAGAAAATCTCACCTTCTGTGCTCGAGGAAAACGTGTTATGTGCTGTGATTGGTTATTTCAAATTCATAGTACATGCTTCTTCGGAAAAACAGTACATTCTCCATCATTTCTCATAAATTTCTTTTATATTCTTAATTTGCATGAACTAGGCTGGAGATGGCTCAGCAGTAAAGAGCACTCATTGCTCTTCTGGAGGAGTAAGGTTTAATTTCCCAGCAACCATGTTGGGTGCGTCACAACTGCCTATAATTCCAGTTTCTGGGGATCAGACACTTCTGGCCTCTGTGGGTACCTGCACTTATGTGTACATGCTCCCAAACAGATGCATACATATACACATAATAAAAAACAAAATATAATTTTCTAAACAACATGTGCACATAATTAAAAATTAAAATCTTAAAAAATTAATCATAACTAATATATGCTATCAACCTTTCTTTGATTACCAGTATGATTTTTATGGATATATATAAATTTTTCTCTATAGAATGATTCAAACAAAATATATCGGAGAAATGCTAATATATCTACACAAATGCATTTTAAATATTTCATTTTTTACTTTATATGTATTTATGAGTATGTTGCCTGGATGTACCCATGCTGTGCAAAGCCCACAGAGGTCAGAAGAGGATGTTGGATCCCCTGCAACTGGAATTTACAGATGGTTGTTAGCGACCATGTGGGTCCTTGGAATCGAACCCAGATCCTCTGCAAGATCATCTAGTGCTCTTAACTGCTGAGCCATCACTCTAGCCATGACATATACATGTTAAAGACAATTTGTTTTTATAAAATGATTCAAACAATGTTGGACAAATTTTAATATATATATTAAATATATATATATATATATATATATATATATATATATATATATATATATAATGTCTGTAGAATGATTCAAACATACAAATCTCAATAGTTGTTGCCAGAATTCCAAACATATAATAATGCATTAATTTTTGTTTATTTGTTTTTTGAGACAGGGTCTCCCTATAGCCCCAGCTGGCCTGGAACTCACTCTGTAGACCAGGCTGACCTTGAACTCACAGAGATCTGCCTGCCTCTGCCTCCCGAGTGCTGGGATCAAAGGCCTGTCACACCCAGCTTAAAGAGGGTTCTTAGCCACCATGTGGGTGCTGGGAATCCAACCCGGGTCCTCTGCAAGAGCAGTCGGAATTCTTAACTGCTGAGCCATCTCTTCAGCCCCCTAATTGTTTTTTAACTTATTATTTTTATTTTATATGTATGAGTATATTGCCTGCATGTATATAAGTGCACCCATGCAGGTGGAGGTCAGAAGAGGGCATTGTATCCCCTGAAACTGGAGCTATGGATGGTTGTTGACTGACATATGCAACCAACCTGTGTCCTTCTGCAAGAGCAGCCAGTACTCTTAACCACTGAGCCATCTCTCCAGCCCCTAATGCATTAATTTAAGTAGACATAGCGATTTTCCTTATTTCACTCTTAGGAACAGAGTCTGTGTAATATCCTTCACCCATCAGAGAGCCTTAATTAATCGATTTTTTTTTCATTGAGATGGTTATATGTACATTTTCAATTAATGAATAGGCAGTTATTAAGTGCTTTATTGGTCAGGAACTTCTGAGCACTGTATGGATCAATTTAAATGGACCAAGCCCTTCCTCATTCCTGGGACTTCCCATTGGACATAGAGGCACAGGTAGGAAGGTTGCCGAGGAGGGCAATCTTAGAAGAAAGGATGCCTGATGAAGAGACCGACTGAATGATGCCTGACGAAGAGCCCAACTGAAGGTTTAGTGTTCTATCTGTTGATCAGTATAAAAGGGCAGGCTGAGGACCAGCAAAAGTATTCTTTGACATTACCTCTGAGAGATGCTGACTTTGGTATGAGGAAGGAACTGCAAGCAAGATCTAACAATTTGTGCTAGGCTGGCAAAGAGGTACAAAGACGGATTCCAAGCGTAACAATAAGTATGATTTGACATCAATCTGTGTTAGTATAATTACCCTGGCCATTTATGAAAATAATCTGAGGAGGTTTAAGAGTGTTGATGGCTTCCTATCCCCAACCCAGGGCTAAATTAGACTCACAAAGGTTGAACCTGAGCATTGCTGTTTGTAAGTCAAGTGTCTCAGCTGATGCTAGTGTGCAGACAAGGTTGGGGACTGTGGGTAGCATTAATAAGAAAGGTGTTCTGTGATTTCCAGATAAGCATGAGTGTCACACACCGGAGGCTGACCTGTCGCTTTTGAAACTACTGTCCTGCTGGAGAGACCAGTCTGTGCAGGTATGACATCGTCCGCATGCCTTGGTTTATTAGAGGAGTGTTCTTCTGCTAAACTTCCTTGAGTCTCCCAACCCCTTTCCTGAGAATGCAAGTAGCCAGTTGATTCTCATTCTGCCAAGATGGCTTTCTAGAACTTTCCTTTCACTAGAGATCAGACAAACCATGGAGAGATCCTATTAGCAAGCATGTGCCAAGGTAGGAGCAGAGAGGAGGGGCTGAAGGAGGTGGGTTCGTGCTCACAGAAGTGGCTTCTGTTCTTACAGGATTTTAGTCTGAAGCAGAAGTATTTATTATTTGATTCAAAATACACAGAGGCATGATTTAGTCTTTACTAGGGGATCTACTTATCTGAGATTAGAGGCCATGTTTCCATCCTGTCCCTCCCTCATCTGTGAACTCATTTAGAGACAGCATTTTTAAATTTTTATTTATTATTTTTATGTTATGTGTATGAGTGTATTGCCTACATGTAACTGCACCATGTTGTGCAATTCCTGCACAGTCAGAAGAATGCACCAGGTCCCCTTGGAACAGGATTTATGTCACTTGTTAGCTGCCGTGTAGGTGCAGGTCCTCTGAAGATCAGCTGGTGTTTTTAACTGCTGAGCATCTCTCCAGCCTCTAAAGAGAGCATTTTTTCAGTGTCCAATTAAAGTCATAACTTTTTAACTTATCTTTGAGTCTAAGAAGGCTAGTGTTAATTTCAAACATTGTACAGTCAGTATGTCAGCACTGATTAGACAACTTTGTATTATAACTTTGTTCCCTTTCATGAACTTGGTAAATGTAAATTTATAAGACATAATAGAAGTAACTCCAACTAAAAATGGCTATTCTGAGTTATGAGGAACCCAAGAAAATTAAAAACAGATTCTGACTGATGACACCATTATCCAAAACACATAGAAATTGTTTTCCTGACCTCCATCTTTCTGTATGGCCGACCACATCCGACCCCCATCCCCATTCTTACCACTTTGCCTTCTTTTTATTTCTGGAATATTCCTCATAATCTTCCTGTGGCTAGGGCTGGAAGTCATAGTTCTCTGCTTTTCATCAAGACCTTTACTCAAAGTAGCCTTATTAGCAAAGTCTCCCTGAGCTCCTTGGGTGAGCTTGCCGCAGTCCCCCACCCCACACCTCCAGTCACTGCCACAGGACCAGTGCTGTTTGCTTTGTGGTAATAGATTTTCACAGAAATATTACCTGCATTTGACTTTCTTAGCATCTGCTTTCACTGTGCACCAGTTTACTGAGGATGGACGCCCTGTCCATCTCTTATCCAGTGGTCTTCAGAGCTGCAGTGATACTGCCGGTGGTCTATCAGGGTTTATTAATGAATCATTGTACAGACTCTCTTTCTGCAACAATTAAAGGAAACACTTGTACGTGCTGATGTCACCAGCATATTAATAGTCATTCACAAAAGGTCTCTCTTATTTGAAAAAGTGAAGTGCCCCACCCCACCCCCCAAGTAGCCAAAGAACCCCTGAATAGAACATAGGGAAAAAAAAAATTAACAAAATGTTTATTCTGAAACTGAAGATCTTTTGTAGCCATTCCTTTAACTCTCTACTGCATTTCTATGTGGTTGGGTCGTGTTACCAGAGACAGAAATCAGGAAATCCATGTAGGCTCCCCACAAACAGGTGGGAACAGAGAGAGGGATTCATTGGGGAATTGGATTGATGTTGGCAGAGGTGACTTCATGTTTGATGGGAGTTCAGTTTGCAGCAAAAATATTTACTTGATTTGCAATGTGTACAACATAAAGTGGCCTTTGCTTGGGTATTTACTTATGTAAAATTTGGAGCCATAAAAAAAAAAAAAAGCCGGGCGTAGTGGCACACGCCTTTAATCCCAGCACTCTGTAGGCAGAGGTAGGTGGATCTCTGTGAGTTCAACGCCGGTCTGGTCTACAGAGTGAGTTCCAGGACAGCTGGGCTACAGGGAGTCCCTGTCTCAAAAAGACCAAAAAAAAAAAAATTGGAGTCATGTGTGTATGAAAACTATGATTCAAAGCCTTGTGTGAAATGTTGCAGCTACAAGGTGACTGGACTGCATCTGCTGCACCCTGTGTGGGAAGCCCAGCCTTGCTGCCTTCTTGTCTCAGGAGAAGAGGTTTAGCTTGATTTTGTTCCTTGCTTAGAATCTGCCTCATAACTGGGAAGGAAACGTTCTGAGGTCACTGTAACAGCAGAGGTTCATGCCTGTGTCCGTGCCCCAATAACCAGCCCATAGATTCTCGGGAATGTTTTCTTTCAGCACTTAGCTGGATCAAATACACTTGAATTTACTTACTTTTTATAGATTGTAGGAGCACTAGGAAGTAACTTTTGAGCAAAATCCAACTTTAATAGTTGAATGTTTACATTTAAGAGAGAAAGATTCTTTAATTTTATGGATGAGTTCATCTGCCTGCAAATTTCTTTCTGTTTTTCTCTCACACACACAAAACAACCAATAAAAAATTAACTCTGGATATGAAGCAGGAGAGGGTTTTCAGATTTGGGGAAGCTCGTGAAGTTTTGTGGATTTTATTATCTTGGGCCTGTGGGTGTGACTCATGACACCAGGCCTCAGGAGACACTCCTGATTTTCAGGGAGATGCTGGGGAGACCTCAGGGCCAGCAGGAGCTGTGATTAGGGAAATGTGAATCCTACATTAGAACCCGAGCACAGCTCTGGGTTCTTGTGTGTCTCCTTGAGTATGGATGCCTTCTTATAGAACGTGGCTGTTCCATGGTTTCAGTGGAATAACATAACAGTATTCAGTTTCCAGGACATAGTAGTAATACATAATAAAAATATAATAAAAAGCTCACAGGCTGGAGACATGGCTTAGTGCGTAAGAGCACCAGCCGCTCTTGCAGCAGGCCTGAATTTAGTTTCTAGCACCACATGGCAGCTAACAACTGTCCATAACTCCAGGTCCAGGGGATTTTGCGCCCTCTTCTAGCTGTTGTTGGAATTGCATGTGTGGGTACACTTAAATATATGGAGGCAGAGCACTCATATTCATAAAAAATAAACTAATAATACTAGTAAGAAGCTTTATCCAGATTTGTGGCTGATTATCCAACCAACAACATTCACACCTTATTTTAACTTTCTTCATCTCCCTTCTAAGGAAGTACAGTACTTTTCAAATCTAACTTTTCAGACGAATTTATTTATATTCATTGGGAAGACAGTTTTATCATCGTAGTGCTAAATTCTAGGTAATTATTAGAATCATAAAGTTATATAAACACTAAAATTTTGTGGTTTTGCAGAATATTCTAGTCCTTTTATAATATCTCTTGACAAAATTTATTTTGTTCTATCCATATGCCAGAGGAATTTAAGCACTGGTTGTTAAAGGCTGGCAATAAATTATGCTTCCTACACTTATATGTTTAAAGTGTGCCAAGTAGCATTTTTTGAGTCCCTGTTGTATACAGATACTGTTATAATACTATTACATGCATTTAATGTGTGACTTTTGTCTCTGGGTTATATTTACATCGAATATTGTCTTCATATGGAGCTTATGATGCACACTTTTAGTTAGTTTTGAATTAGATGTCATTCATTCACTATTCATTTTTGTAATCTTTTATTGAAGTTTTGTGCATTTCATACATCACTTCTCAGCTCAATCCAGACTCATTTCCCCCTCCATGCCCCCACCCCTCCCAAGTCCATGCAGTCCGCCATACATGTCCTGTTTCCCCTTCTGAGTCTTTTCAAAGTTTTTCAAAGCAGAAGATTATTTTTTGGGGGGAAGAACTGTACTGCTTCAGTCAGTTCCCTGTCCTAGTTCTTTTGTTGTTCCCTCCAATCTGTATTGTTTCAACATATGCAATTATGTATGTCACACATGTACTAAAATCATGTCATCTGAAAATAAACTATATGTTATTTCCAAATCATATTTTGGGATCCACATTTTCCCTTTTAATTTTATATTGCTCTAAAATATGCAAACATACCCTCCACCCTTGTACTATAATTATAAAATCTGAAAATAGGTAGTAGGCTAATTCTAGAGTCTGTTAAGGGATTCACATTCTAAGAACACAGTGGCTTTTAGATAAAGACAAATATAACATTAATGTTACTCAGTTTGCCTTACTTAAAAATGAGGGATGCCATTCATCATTTGTTTTTCTGGGACTCTGTTACCTCACTTAGCATGATATCTTCTAGCTCTATCCATTTACCTGCAAAGCTCATGATATCATCTTTCTTTACCGCTGCATAGAACTCCATTATGTAGGTGTACCACATTTTCTATATCCACTCATTGGTTTTTAATCCTTCTAATTTCAAGTATCAGACTCTTTATGATTAAAATAGTTTATTCTTTCTGTCACTCTGATTTTTCCATGCTGTTCTTATTGACTATTATAGTGACTATTAGTATTACACTTGGAGTGATAACTATGTAAAAAAAAAAAAAATCAACAGTTAAAAAGGTGAAGTGAAGCCAGGCGTGGTGGTCTGTGCTTTAATCCCAGCACTCAGGAGGCAGAGGTAGGCAGATCCCTGAGTTCAAGGCTAGCCTGGTCTACATAGTGAGTTCCAGCTGAGGCTACAGGGAGACCCTGTCTCAAAAAGACCAAAAAAAAAAAAAAAAAAAAAAAGTGAAGTAATGAGACGTGTTCTGGAATGCTTTATTCTTGTGATACAACTCTGATGAAAAAATCACCTTGGGGAGGAAAGGGTTTATTTCATCTTATACTTCCAAGTGACAGTCTACCAGTGAGGGAGGTGGGGACAGGGACTCAAGGAAGGAATCTGGAGGCAGGAACTATAACATAAAACAGCAGAGAAACACTGCTTACTGGCTTGTTTCCCTGGCCTGCGCAACTACCCTTCTTATCCAGCCTAGGCTCACCTGCCCTGGGATGGCACTGCCCACAGTGTGCCAGGCCACCCTACATCAATCAGCAGTCTAGAAAATGCCTCCACAGACATGGGCACAGGCCAGTCTGATGGAGAAAATGTCTCCATTGAAGTTCCCTCCTCCCAGGTGGGTCAGGTTGAAAACTAAAGCTAATACCACAGCAAGAAGCAAATCTAATTGTTAAAAATATGAAATTAAAATGCATAAATCTGCATATACTTAAGAAAGAATGACAGCCTGGATCATCACTGGTTCTGTAACTTGACTCTTTAAATTGTCACAGGATTTTATTTTTAGTGTATTATAACCTGACATCTTCTGTCACCATTGTAGAGCTTCTCAGAGGTGATGGTTATACCAGCCTGAGGGCAGCCCTGAGCAGAAACTGCCCATTCTGAGGGATGTACCACAGAGTGGACTCGTAGAAGAAGAATCTGCCTGACTTAACGCTATGAACAGAGGAAGTACCACCCCACATTCTGGTTTTGAAAGCTGTCATTCTGACTCCTCTCAGTATAAAGGACTCCATTTTCATTTGTGAGAACATGAATCTCAGATGAGTTTATGATGTATCAAAGGCTACATTTGCTAAGAACAGCACATACTTGAAAGAAACTGTTAACTAAACCCAAGTACCATATACAGTGAAAATCTGCCACTAAAAAACAAAGAGTTCAGTGATTAAAAATCTGTAATCTCAGCACTCAGAAGGTGAGGCAGGAGGGTCAGAACTCAGGATCAGGTCATCCTCAGCCACATCGTTTGAGGCCAACCTCGGCTATAAACCCAAAATACAAAATAATCGAGCTGGGATGGCTCAGTGGGTAAAGCTCTTGCCCTGAAAGCCCAACGACCTGAATTCAGATTCAGTGCATTCAGGTGGTATGCCACAGTTGCAGTGCAGCATGATTTCAAATTCGCAGTTCCCACCTTAAATGCTAGTAAGTGTGGTGGTCCACATGCAATCTCAGCACAGGAGGGAAACAGACAGGGACTCCTCAGAGCTAGGAGGCCACAGTAGTAACATCTGTGAGTTCTGGGCTCAGTGAGAGGTTGGATGTGTGGAACCTTCTTAAGGTTTGACTCGTGGTAATTTAAACTCTTAACAGTCTATGTGTCCAATATTCAGCTTAATGAGTATATGGAAATCCTTTCTTTAACCTTCTATATGACACAGAGTTTAAATGCAGTGTTTTCTAGCTAGAGATAATGAGAGGCGCTAATTAAGACAATATGGTATATTCAAATTAATTTTTGATGCCTTAGAAAAATGAAAATAGATTCATTAGACAAATTAATTAAATGCACCTCTCCGGTCTCCCTTTATTATCTTGCATTTAGAAAAGAAGGCAGTGCTGGCATCCAGATTCCATGACTGGTTTTATATTTACATGTATGTTTTTACAATTTCATATATGTGCCTCTTGGATATTGACCATGAGGCGTCTGCATTCAGTACTTTTTGTTATGAAAGGAGACATTTAATGTAAGTTTGGGAGGAATGGAATAGTATTATTTATGGAAAAACAGCACAATTCAAAATCCTAAGCATTGGATTTTAGTCTTCTAAAAACACTCCTAAGGAGAGAGTTAGAGAGATGGCTCAGCAGTTAAGAACACTGGCTGCTCTTACAGAGGACTCAGGTTTTGTTTCCAGAAACTACATGGCAGCTAACAACCATCTATAACTCCTGTTCCAGGAAATCCGAATTCCCATTCTGACCTCCATGGTCATTGCATACACAAGTCCACTTAAATACATACAGGTAAAATTCTCATACACATAAAATAAAAATAAATAAAAACAAATTTTAAAGACTCCTAAGGATTTGGAACAACATTAAAATAATTCATGAAAAAAAAAAACAACCTTTCCAGGTAACTGAAGCAATCCAAGCTGTCCTCTTAGCTGAAGTTCAACAGTACATGAGGAGTTTGAGAAATACGTCAGTCAGTAGTCAGCCGGTGCCCACTGCAGAGAACATCTGTGAGAAGATCCAGATGTCACCAAAGATGGAATGGGTTGAGGAATCAGAGTCACAGTGTCTCAGAAATGCTTCACCTCTGCAAGGTAGGTGCATGGTTAATTGACTTGCTCCTTAAAAGGAATTTTGTGCTACTTAGAATGTGTTGAGAATTTGAGTTCAAAATATAGCATTTCTTTTTTTTTTAATTTTTATTTTATTTATTTATTTATTTATTTATGTGTGTGAATGTATTGGCTGCATGGAGGTTTGTGCACCCATGTCGTGCAATGCCGCGGAGGTCAGAAGAGGGCATCGGATTCCCCTGGAACTGGAGTTCTCCTGGAATTGGAGTTATAGACGGTTCTCAGCCGCCATGTGGGTGCTGGGGATCGAACCCGGGTCTTCTGCAAGAGCAGTCGGTGCTCTTAACTGCTAGGCTATCTCTCCAGCCCCCAAAATACAGCATTTCTATGTGAGCTAAGCTAAATGCCTCATTTCTGACCTATTCTGCTAGCAGTTTGTTCATATATTTGCCATGGTTTTTATTTTATTTTATTTATTTTTGTATGTGTATGAATGCTGGGGATCGAACCCGGGTCCTCTGCAAGAGCAGTTGGTGCTCTTAACCACTAGGCTATCTCTCCAGCCCAATTGTCATGTTTTTAAAGAACATCTAGATTCTATTATAATCATAAATGTTTTCTAGAAGAAAATTTTATATTATTTATGAGAATGTATTGAAGTTAAGTGATTACTAATGAAGACAAGAGTCTGGGCATGCTCTTTCAGTAAAGCATTTGCTTAGTGAACAAGAGGACTTGAGTTCAGATCCCAGGAACCCAGACAAATCACTGGGCTCAGTAGCTTGCATCTCTAACCTTGGTGGGGGGTGGTAGAGACAGGCCAATGCCCAGAGCTAGCTACTAACCAGTCTAGCTAAGGGAGGGGAAGGGGGAAGGGAAGGGGAAGGGAAAGTGAAAGAAGGGGAAGGAAGAAGGGGGAGGGAGAAGGGGGAGGGAGAAGGGGGAAGGGAAAGTGAAAACGGGAGAAAAAAAGTACAAACTTAATTTTCAATTTAATAAGTAGGTTTGTGATAAATTTAATATACTATATATATATATGTATAAAGTTAAAATTATTCTTCAGAAAATTATGCTATAGATGTACACATTCCCAGTTGACAAATGGTCAGGTACTTCCCTAGCTCTCAAAATTTTTATTTTCTTTTTAGTTTAGTTTAGTTTGATTTGGGATTCTAAGAAAGTGTGTAAAATGTTAACTCTTAAAACACATGTCATTCTTGGACATAAGTGACAATTATGTCTTCATATTGTATTTATTTGTATTTTATTCTATTTTATATACTGTTTTTATTCATCACTTGAGAATTTTGTACACAAATTCAAGGCACTCCGATCATGTTTACCTCCCACTCCTCTCCTTAACTGCTCCCAGATCCTCTCTCCAACCCTAAATCTTCCTATCTTTCTTTCTTTTTTCTTTTTTTTTAAACATTTTTAAAATTTATTTTATTTTTTTATTTATTTCTGTATGTGTATGAATGTACTGTCTGCATGCAGGTTTGTGCACCGTATCGTGCAATGCCGCAGAGGTCAGAAGAGGGCGTCGGACTCCCCTGGAACTGGAGTTCTCCTGGAATTGGAGTTTCAGACGGTTCTCAGCCGCCATGTGGGCGCAGGGGATCGAACCCGGGTCCTCTGTAAGAGCAGTCGGTGCTCTTAACTGCTAGGCTATCTCTCCAGCCCCCTCTTTTTTCTTTTTTAAAAATAACTCAGAGTCCCCTTCGTGCTGCCCTTATTACCATGTGTGTGTGTGGGGGGTCCCACTGGAGTGTGGTTGGGCTCCAGGGATGCACCACTGAAGAACACTGTCTCTCCTTGTTAACAGCTTCTCAGTTAGGGGTGTGGGCTTGTGAGCCCTGGGACGTTGACTGGCTTGATCTGTGCAGGCAGCCGTAGCTGCTCTGCTGGGAGGTAATGAGCATGGCAGTTTTGTCCTTTTGTCTGTAAGGCACTGTTTCATTTCTATCCTCCCTGACCTCTGGTGCTCTCAACCTTTCTGCCCTTTCTTCCACAATGACCCTTGGGCCTTGGGGAGGTGGGTGTGGTATAGATATCTCATTTATGGCTGAGCAACCCATAAACACTTATTCTCTGCACTTTGGCCAGCTGTGAGTCTCTGGATTAATCACCATTCACTGCAAAAAGAAACTTCTCTGCTGAGGACTACACTGATCCATGTCTATAGACATGTGAATTTAGTGGCCAGCTTGACAGTATGTCAAATCTAACAAAATTGTAGTAACAGGTTCACCTCTAGGGCCTGTGAGTTCCTGCCCCAGTCAGACGTTCTTGGCCATATTACAGTACCAGACACGTGTGTTTCCTCCTATGGAGCAGACTTTAAATCCAAGCAGAAAGCCATTGGTTACGTCGAAAACATCCATACCACTGTTGTACAAGTGGGCTTACCTTGCCCTTGGTCATTATTGTAGCTCACAGGGTCACAGCTGGTAAGACAGTTGATGAGTTTTCCCCCAGCACTCTGCATAGCATCTTCTAGTACTATGAAAACTAACAACGGGGGCGAGGGAGCTTCCTGGCCATCACCCACTTGCTTTCTCCATGTCCTGTGACAAACATATGTGTGTCTTCAGCAATAGGGACTTACTATCAGGTTCTGATGGACAGTCAGGAGCAGTGTCAATGGCCTGTGCTATTGGGAAGGAGATTTCTGGAATACCCCTGACTAATGACTTGAAGGGAGGTGTCCCACATCTTGCATTGAGCTTTTTATCCAACAACATATGGCTTTTGGGAAGAACATTATCCCCTGTGTAAGGTACCTACAACTGAGCTCATATTTAATAAAACCTATACATTTTAATTTATAAGGGTTTTTTGTTTGTTTTTTATTTCTTTTTTTTCCAGTTTGGGCAAAACAATTCTTTTTTGTTGTTTTGTTTTGTTTTTTAAATTTTATTTTTATTTGATTTTTTTTTTAACAACAAGTAATGAATACAAGCATCCTTCATGTAAAACCAATTTGCAAGCAGCTATGCCCAAACCCACACAGCCCAAGGGCCCCACCGTCCAGCTGGAGGGGCTTGTATGTACAATCATGTTTATCAAATAAGTGTCCAGTCTATATTGCTGTAGTTTCACAATTCACTCCAATCGCAGCCCTTACATTCTACCACGCCCCCTCTTCCACAGATTGTTCCCTAGGCTTTAGAAAAGGGGCACAAGTGGGCGAGAAGCAAAACAGTCTACTTTCTCTGGAGATGTCGTTTTGGACTCTGATCAGTTCATGCTGTTGCCTTTCATAGGTTGGCAGTTTGTCCAGGAATAACCTTTCAATCCTGCTAATGAAGCATAAGCAATTAGATATACAGGCATTTAAACAGTACTAATTATTATGGTAGGTTATGTTGGTATAGACAGAGATGTTTGGATGGTATGCTAATCCATGAACTGTAGCTTTTCTGTAATAGACAACAAGGTCTTACTGTGGCTTATAACATCTCCTAACCACTAGAGGATGTAAGCTTGTGGAATCAGCTATGAATTATATCTCCAAGGAGAGAGCTACTAGCCAATTAGATTTGGGATATATAGACATGTGGCTGGCATGTGCTGCACAGTATTTCCAGGCAGGTGAGGTGTAGTTGATGCTGATGGAGGAGTCTTGCTTGACTCAGGAGACCAATATTTGCTTTATTGATTTAGTGTCTTTTGGTAAAACTCTCTGGCATTCCACAGACCAACTGTACACTTGCAAGTGTGGTCTCAGTAGATCTTTCCCATGCTTACACCAGGTCTTTGACAGCAGGATCTTACCACTTCTCTTCTTACGGGTATCCCAGTTTACATGCAAAAAGCCTTTACCTTATTGGGGGCTTGGATCCCCTGGCCAACATCTTCTTGGAAGAATAATCCATTGCCGATACCAGAGCTCTCCTGTATTAATATATTTGGCTTAATTACACAGCTTATAAAGACTTTAGTACTGTATTTGGCTCTGAATAGAAAATAATCCTTTCAGAGTTCCTATGACTATTAGTCTATTAAAGAAAGCAGTTATACCAGTTTTATAAGAGATTACCTCTGTAACAGTCAGCTCTAATTTACAGTTAGGGAATGACTTCATTATCATCATGTTTTTCTTTGTTCTATGATAAGGAGGTAAGGAAGTCTCTCATATTAAAACTTTGCGGCACCTGGAAGGTAAAGCTCATTAGGACTCATTATAAACAGTTGTTACAAATAGGATCCACAGAGATGTTTGATGCCTGTAGGCTTTTCTTCCTTTTAATGTTCATATGGGCCAACTTCTCTGCTGGTATTTCTTGGTACGTCCTGCACAATGCAAAGCTGTATCTTTTCCTTCTCAGCCATTAAGTTGGTGACGTTTTGATCTGTGGGAACATGCAAATCTTTCCCCATAGTTAATTTTGAGATTTAAATTGAAAAATTTGACAAAAGGTTTAATATATAACTGTATCCCCCTTTTTAATTTTAGGTTTTTATTTTTTGATCCATGAATCTCAAAAAGGCAGTACATACAGTACACATACATATAGGCAGAAATCAAGGTGTAAATTTTCATCAAATTTACCCAAGCTGTTCAACATTGACATTGACAATTAACATTGTTGTTAATTTGGGAAGCAAACTTAATTCCTTAAGTTAAATTATCCTACACATAAAAGAAAATGTTACAAGATGATACTGTACAACACAAAAATTATACAGAACATTTGTGTACATTAATCCCAAAGTTGTTATACAAATTTTAAGTAAAACAAATGTGGACAACAATTTGTATTTCTGATTAGCTTAAATGTATTACCGTTTTTATTAAAACCTTTTAACCAATGTTGTTTAATATAGACATTTTTTTTTACTAAGTCCTAAAATACCATATAATATGTAAACAAAGATTGGGCAAATTTGAATACCTGTTAAACTCACATCAATTAAATATATATTAATCAAATATAGACCCATGTCCCCCTCCCAACCTTCCCGCCCCACTAGATTCACCATTTCAGTCAGTTCTTTGATGCAGATTTTTCTGTTGTTGGTGTTGTTATTGTTCTTTCCAATATCCATCACTCCCCACAAGAAATATTTACAACTGGGTTATTGGTGCTGGCATCCACAGATGAGGGGACACCATTCGTCATTTGATTTTCTGGAACTGTGTTACTTCACTTAACATAATATCTTCTAGTTCCATCCATTTACCTGCAAAGTTCATGATGTTGTCTTTTTTTACTGCTGCATAGAACGCCATTGTGTAGATGTACCACATTTTCTCTATTGACTCATCAGTTGGGGTTGCATTTGGGTTGGTTCCAGTTTTTTGCTATTGTGAACAGAGCTGCAATAAATATAGCTGTGCATGTATCTCTGTGGTAAGATGAGTCTGTAGGTATATACCCAGGAGTGGTATGACTGGGTCAGATGGCAAGCTCATTTTGGGTCTTCCAAGGGTTCTCCACACTGCTTTTCATAGTGGCTGTAGTTTACATTCCCACCAGCAATGATGAGTGTTCCCCTTTCCCCACAACCTCTCCAGCATTTGGTATCATTTGTTTTCTTGATCCTAGCCAGTCTTATCAGAGTGAGATGATATCTTAAAATGGTTTTAATTTGCATTTCCCTAATTATTAGTGACAATGAATACTTTTTAAGATGTTTCTCAGCCATCTCTAATTTCTCACTTGTGAAGTCTCTGTTCAGCTCTTTGTTCCATCTTTTGAATGATTCATTTGTGTTCTTTCTTCTTTTTTTTTTTTTTTT
>VZQC01010027.1:1279467-1415957 GCA_009823505.1 Rhizomys pruinosus
TTTTTTTTTTTTTTGCAGCTTTCAGAATTTTGTCTTTGTTTTGGCCATCAAGCAATTTAACTATGATATAGCATGGAGAGTTTCTTTTCTGGTCTTGTCTGTTTGGAGTTCTATTTGCTTCTTGTATTATGGGTTTGTCTTTTTATAGTTTGGGGAAATTTTCATCTATTATTCTGTTGAAGATCTGATCAATACCATTCTCTTGAGATTCTTCTCCTTCCTCTATTACTATGATGCAGAGGTTTGATCTTTTCATACTGTCCCATATTTCCTGGTTGTTCCACTTTTGTGTATTTCTAAATTTTTCATATTCTTTATTTGAGCTTTTTAGTTGTTTTGTTTTATCTTCCAGGTCTGATAGTCTTTGTTCTGCTTCCTCCATTCTATTTCTGTGGCTTTTTCCATTCCTTTCCTCTTGATTGGATGAGCATTCTATTTCCTTTTTCATTTCATCCTGTGATTTCTTTTGTATTTCCACTTCCTTTTGGAGCTTCTCAATCTCTTCTTGGTTCTCCTTACTTCGCAGGTTGGCTTCCTTTTTCAGTGTTTCCACTTCCTTCTGGAGTTTGTCATTTTCTCCCTCTAGTTCTTTCTGGAGTTTGTCATTCTCTCCCTTTGGTTCTTTCCGAAATTTCTCACTGTCTTCCTCTAGGTCCTTCTTGAGTTTTTCATTCTCTCTCCTTAGTTCTCTGACTTCTTTATATTGTTTAAATTCTCTGAATAGGTCTGCAGTTGTTCCTCTAAGATCTGTTTCTTGGGTCACCTCCTGGGGGATCCCACTGTAGCAATCTGCTACAGGGTTGGTAGAGCTTGGTGTGGAATTATCCTACACCTTTTCCATGTTGTCCCTTCATCGTGTCCCTGGTGTGTGGGTTTCCCTTTTTTTTTTTTTTTGCCTGTATTCTGGTGTGAATATCACAAATGTCTTTTCAGTGTTTTGAAGGCTTGTTTTTCTTGCCTCCTTCAGATGCCTTATTTTTTCCTCCTTGTTTATGGAGGGTTGACTTGTATAGGTTTCAGGCTTTCAATTTTATTTATATATTGGAAGTCTAATTCACTCTTCCCTTTCTGTTCTGAAGGTTCTCCAAACAAATCCACTTGGACACTCTCTCAGCCATTCCAGTTGGGGCAGGGTGGGGGGAGTATGCCTGTACTTTGTGCTTCAGGTCTCCCTGGCAAGGCCCTGACCTAACCACTGCCCACTCAAGTCTCACAATGGCGACAGGACCAGTTTTATTACTGGCTACAAGGGCAATTCCACCCAGACAGCCACACCTGACAAGGGTTTAACAGGCCCACGTTTGATCCCAGCAAGCAGGCCACTGAACCCTGCCACAAACCAAGGAATCAATTATCCAGCAACCTAAGAGTAGATCTATCCTAAAATCTGCCTGGCTGAAGTGCCCAGGTCCTACCTGTGGTTCAGCTGGTCCTGGCAAGGCCCTGAGCTAACCACTGAGCACTCACATCATACAATCTGTTTTTTCTTTCTTTTTTTTTTTTTTAGAATCTCGCTGCTAATTAATTTTGGGATTCAATGAACAAATATTTACCCAGCCTTTCTATTTGTCTTTTGTGCAGTATACAGAGAGTGCATATATATATTTTTTTTTAATCGAATCTAGACCGTGTCCCCCACCCTATCCCCCCACCACACCAGAGCTCATGCATTCTGCCAAACATGCTTTTCATCTCTTTCTCAGTCTTTCTCAATATTCTCCATGTGGAAGTTGACTGTTTTGAGAAGAATTTCACTGTTTCAGTCAGTTCTTTGATGCAGTCCTTTCTGTTGTTGTTGTTGTTTCC
Source organism: Rhizomys pruinosus (assembly GCA_009823505.1). Lineage (NCBI taxonomy): Eukaryota > Metazoa > Chordata > Mammalia > Rodentia > Spalacidae > Rhizomys > Rhizomys pruinosus. The sequence continues at coordinate 1,281,274 of VZQC01010027.1, forward strand.
AATGTGCATCATTCCCAACTGCTTGGACAGAAGCTCAAGGGGCCATGCACAAGAAAAACTTACAACTAGGTAATTGGCACTAGCATCCACAGATGAGGGATAGCATTTGTCTTTTGTTTTTCTGGGACTGTGTTACTTCACTCAACACGATGTCCTCTAGCTTCACCCATTTTCCTGCAAAGCTCATGATGTCATCTTTCTTTTCTGCTGCATAGAACTCCATTGTGTAGATGTACCATATTTTCTCTATCCAATCATCAGTTGAGAGGCATTTGGGTTGGTTCCAGCTCCTTGGTATTGTGAAGAGACCTGAAATAAACATGGCCATGCATGTATGTCTGTGGTGGGGTGAGTCTTGAGGGTACATGCCTAGGAGTAGTATGGCTGGGTCGGGTGGTGTGGTTGTTTGGATGAGTGTCCCCCATAGGCTGTAAGTATTCAGACATTTGTCTCCAGTTGGTGGCACTGTTTTTGGAGGTCGTAGAAGGTGTGGCCATGCTAGAGGAAGTACGTTATTGGGGGCAGGCTTAGTGAGTTTAACAAGCCTCGTTGTCTACAGTTGCTCTCTCTGCTTCCTGTGCTCTTTGCGAGATATGACCCTCGGTTTGCTTCTCCAGTCTCCAGCCGCCATGCCTCCCGCCACAATGGACTCTATTCCCTGGAACCATCAATCGTAAGCTCAAATAAACTCTTCCTTTTATAAGTTCCTTGGTCATAGTGTTTTATCACAGCAACACAAAAGTGACTAATACAGGTGGCAAGTTCATTCCAAGTCTTCCAAAGGTTCTCCACACTGCTTTCCATAGTGGTTGTATGAGTTTACATTCCCACCAGCAGTGGATGAGTGTTCCCCTTTCCCCACAACTTCTCCAGCACTTGGTATCATTTGTTGTCTTGATCCTAGCCAGTCTTATTGGAGTAAGATGATATCTTAAAGTGGTTTTGATTTGCATTTCCTTAATGATTAGTGATGTTGAGCAGTTCTTGAGGTGTTTCTCAGACATCTCTAATTCCTCGCTTGTGAAGTCTCTGTTCAGTTCTTTGCTCCATCTATTGAGCGGGTCGTTTGTTTTCTTTTTTCTTTGTTTTTTGAGTAGTTTATATATTCTGGAAATCAATGCTTTGTCAGATGTATCTGCAGTGAAGGTTTCCTCCCACTCTGTGGGATTTCTCTTCACTTCCTTGATTGTTTCTTTTGATGTACAGAAGCTTTTGAGTTTGATGAGGTCCCATTTGTCAATTGTCGACCTTAATTCTTGTGCAGCTGCTGTCTGATTTAGGAAGTCTTTTCCTACGCCTATGTCTTGTAGTCTGCTGCCAACTTTTTCTTCTATCACCTTCAGAGTTTGGGGTTTCACGTTGAGGTCTTTAATCCATCTGGAGTTGACTTTTGTACAGGGTGAGAGGTAGGGGTTTAATTTCATTCTTCTACAAGTGGTGATCCAGTTTTGCCAACACCACTTGCTGAAGATGCTGTCTTTTCTCCATTGTGGTTTCTTGGCCCCCTTGTCAAATATGAGATGGCTGAAATTGTATGTGCTCAGATTTGGATCTTCGGTTTTGTTCCATTGGTCAACAGGTCTGTTTTTGTGCCAGTACCAGGCTGTTTTTATGACTATAGCCCTGTAGTATAGTTTAAAATCTGGTATAGAGATCCCTCCTGTGTAGCTCTTTTCACTCAGGATTGATTTGGCTATTCGGGGTCTTTTGTTTTTCCAAATGAATTTAAGAACTTTTGTTTCCAAGCCTGTGAAGAAACTCTTGGGGATTTTGATTGGGATTGCATTAAATCTATACAAGAGTTTTGGTAAAATGGACATTTTTACAATGTTAATTTTCCCAATCCATGAGCATGGGAGGTTTTTCCATCTTCTGAGGTCTTCTTCAATTTCTTTCTTTAAGGGTTTAAAATTTTTGTTGTAGAGGTCTTTGGTGTCTTTGGTTAGGTTTGTTCCTAGGTATCTTATTGTTTTTGAGGCTATTGTGAGTGGGAAGGTCTCTTTGAATTCTTTCTCCAGTTGCTTGTTCTTGGTGTAAAGAAAGGCCATTGATTTTCTAAGGTTAATTTTGTATCCTGCCACTTTGCTGAAGCTGTTAATCGTTTCTAGGAGTTTTCTGGTGGAGTTTTTTGCATCCCTTAAGTAAACAATCATATCATCAGCAAATAGGGATAGTTTGACTTCCTCTTTTCCAATTAGTACTCCTTTAATATCCTTTTCTTGCCTTATTGCTCTAGCAAGTGTTTCAAGCACTATATTGAAGAGGAGTGGTGACAGGGGGCAGCCTTGCCGAGTTCCTACCTTTAAAGGGAATGTTTCTGTCATTTCCCCATTTAGGATGATATTGGCTGTGGGTTTCCTGTATATGGCTTTGATTACATTGAGGAATGATCCCTCCAATCCAATTCCTTCTAGGACTTTAAGCATGAAGGGATGCTGGATTTTGTCAAAGGCTTTTTCAGCATCAATTGAGATGATGGTGTGGTTTTTGTCTTTGATTCCGTTTATGTGTTTGATGATGTTTATTGATTTTCGTATGTTGAACCATCCCTGCATCTCTGGTATGAATCCAACTTGGTCATGATGGATGATCTTCTTGATGTGGGTCTGTATGCGATTTGCCAGTATTCTGTTTAGAATTTTGGCATCTGTGTTCATGAGGGAGATGGGTCTATAATTCTCCTTTTTAGTTGTATCTTTGCCTGGTTTTGGTAATAGAGTGATGTTGGCTTCATAGAAGGAATTTGGGAGAATTCCCTCTGATTGTATACTTCTAAACAGTTTCAGAAATAATGGTTGTAGGTCTTTTTGAAATGTTTTATAGAATTCTGCTGTGAAACCGTCTGGGCCTGGGCTTTTTTTAGTTGGGAGGCTTCTTACTACATCCTCTATTTCTTCATATGTTATGGGTCTGTTTAAGCTGCTGGTCTCCTCTTGGCCAAGCTTTGGTGATTCCCAGGATTTCAGATATTCATCCATTTCTTCTAGATTTTCAAACTTGGTAGAATATAGGTTCTTGTAATATTCCCATATAATTTTCTTGATCTTTTCCTTGTCCGTTGTGATATTTCCCTTTTCATCACAGATTGTATTGATTTGGAGTTGTTCCTTCTTTCTTTTTGTTAACTGGGCTAGAGGTCTGTCTATCTTGTTTATTCTTTCAAAGAACCAACTTTTGGCTTCATTGATTTTTTGTATTGTTTTCTTTGTTTCTATTTCATTGATTTCTGCTCTGATTTTTGTTATTTCTTCCTGTCTGTTGCATTTAGGGTTCATCTGTTGTTGCCTCTCAAGTGCTTTTAGCTGTAGTGTTAGATCATTCACTTGTGCTCTTTCTGTTTTTCTAATGTAGGCACCCAGGGCTATAAACTTCCCTCTTAGGACTGCTTTTAAGGTATCCCATAGGTTTTGTTGTGTTGTATTGTCATTGTCATTCAGTTCCAGGAATGCTTTTATTTCTTTCTTTATCTCTTCCTTGACCCATTCATTATTCAAGAGTGTGTTGTTTAGTCTCCATGTGTTCTTGTAGGCAGTAGGGCTTATCCTGGTGTTGATGTTGAGCTTTATTGCACTGTGGTCTGATAGAATGCATGAAATTATTTCAATCTTTTTGTATTTGTGGAGGTTTCTTCTGTGTTCCAGTATGTGGTCGATTTTGGAGAATGTTCCGTGGGGGTGTTGAGTAGAAAGTGTATTCTCTGGTATTAGGGTGGAATATTCAGTAGAGGACTATGAGGTCCATTTGGTGTATCACATCATTCAGTTCAGATGCCTCTTTGTTTATTCTTTGTCCTGTTGACCTGTCCAAAGGACTCAGTGGGGTATTGATGTCCCCTTCTATGAGTGTACTGGGGTTTGTGTGTGCCTTGTGGTCCTGGAGAATTGTCTTTATAAAGGTTGGTGCACCAGAGTTTGGTGCATATATATTCATAATTGTGAAATCTTCTTGGTGAATTGTTCCTTTGATTAAAATATAATGGCTTTCTTTGTCTCTTCTGATTTCTTTTACTTTGAAGTCTATTTTGTCTGATAGTAAAATAGCAACACCTGCTTTCTTTTTTGTACCATTTGCTTGGAATATTTTTTTCCATCCTTTCACTTTAAGGTGGTGCCTGTCCTTGAAGGTAAGATGTGTTTCTTGTAGACAGCATATGGATGGATTGTTTCCTAATCCAATTTCCCAGTATATGTCTTTTGATTGGGGAATTTAGTCCATTAATATTTAAGGTTATGACTGATAGGTTTGTGTTGCTACTTTTTGCCTTATTATCCATTTGCAATTTGGGTTTATGTTTCTACTTCTGCAGTTATGCTTTCTTGATTTCTCTTTCTAGGTGCCTGGGGATGGTTGCTCCTTTCTTCTGTCCTTTGAATTGCTTCAAGTATTCTCTGAAGCATTGGTTTTCTGGACATGTATTCTTTCATCTTGTTTATGCCATGGAAGTTTTATCTCTCTCCTTCAATTATAATCGACATTTTTTCTGGGTATAGTAACCTGGGTTGGCATCTATTGTCCTTTACCACCAGGAATGCTTTGCTCCATGTTCTTCTTGCTTTCATAGTGTGCATTGAGAAGTCAGTTGTAATTCTGATAGGTTTCCCCTTATAGGTCTATTGTTTTTCTCTTGTGGCTTTAGGATTTTGTCTTTGTTTTGTGTGTCTAGCATTTGAACTATGATGTGGCATGGAGAATTTCTTTTCTGATCTTGTCTGTTTGGAGTTTTATGTGCTTCTTTTATTTGTATTGGTTTGTCTTTTTTTAGTTTGGGGAAGTTTTCATCTATTATTCTGTTGAAGATCTGATCAATACCATTCTCTTAGTATTCTTATCCTTCCTCTATTCCTATGATGCAGAGGTTTGATCTTTTCATAGTTTCCCACAGTTCCTGATTGTTCCACTTTTGTGTATTTTAAAATTTTTCATAATCTTTACTTGAGGTTTTTAGTTGTTCTATGTTATCTTCCAGGTCTGATTTTCTTTGTTCTGCTTCCTCCATTCTGCTTCTGAGGCTTTTTCCATTGCTTTCCTCTTGATTGGATGAGTGTTTGATTTCATTTCTCATTTCCTCTTCTGATTTCTTTAGTATTTCTACTTCGTTTTGGAGCTTCTCAATCTCTTCCTGTAGCTCTTTGCTTTGCTGGTTGGTTTCCTTATCTTTTTCAGCATGGGATCTTTTTAGTGTTTCTACTTCCTTCTGGAGTTTGTCATTCTCTCTCTCTAGGTCCTTCTTTAATTCTTCATTCTTTTCTTAGTTCTTTGATTTGCTCTTTATAATCTTGTAGTTCTTTAAGTATGTTCACAATTGTGTTTCTGATATCTGTGTCCTAGGCCATCCCCAAGGGGATCCCACTGTAGGAATATTCCATAGGGTTGGTAGAGCTTGATGTGGGATTATCCTGCCCCTTTCCCATGTTGTCTCTTCTTTTTGTTCCTGGCATATGGACTTCTCCTTGCCTGTATTCCAATGTGAGTTCCAAATGTATCTTCACTGCATTGAAGGCTTGCTTTGCTTGCCTCCTTCAGATGCCTTTGTAATCCCAGTTGGGGGCGGGGCGGGGCCCCTGAGGCTGGCTCTTTCCCTGGTACCAGTACCTGCACTTCAGCTGGTCTTGGGAGATCTCAGATCTCAAGACTCACACAACCCTACCTTTTATACCAACTGGGAAGATAACTCCACCACCACAGCCACAAAAGCCAATTAAGCCAAAGACAACTGGATTAACTAGATTAAGTCAATCAACAGTCAGCCTTGCTGAAGTACCCAGTTCTTACCTACCTTCCTGCACTTCAGCTGGTCTTGGGAGATCTCAGTTTTTTATTTCTTATGTGTATTAATGTACTGTCTGCTTGTAGGGTGGTTCACCCATGTCATGCAATGCTGCAGAGGTCAGAAGAGGGTGTTGGATTCCCCTGGAACTGGAGGTAAAGATGGTTCTTTGCCACCATGTAGGTGCTGGGAATAGAACCTGGCTCCTCTGCAAGAGCAGTTGGTGCTCTTAACCGCTGAGCCATAGTTTATAGTTTTTATCTTTGTGCCCAACCCCTCCTCCACCCTAACTTCTCATACCTACTCTGACTTAAACCTGTCGCTATTTTTCTCTTTTCCTTTTCATAGTACATGTGTTCTACTATCATGCCAGACTTAAGGTCTTTCTTCCCCCTCCCCATGAATTGTCCAATTCTCATTTCTGCATTCAAAAGGTATTTAAGGTAAATCCACAAATCTAAGGATTTGATGCTAAATCCATATATGAGTGAGAATAGGCAGTGTTTGTCTTTCTGGACTTGGGTTACAACACTCATTGTAATGTGTTCCAGCTCTACTTTATGGCTGAATTAAACTCCATTGTTTATAGAGTAGGCATTACATTTTCATCATCCATTCACTAGTTCATGGACATCTAGACTGTTTCCAGGTCCTGCTATTGTGAATGAGGCTGCCATGCACATAGCGAATTATTTTATTTTTAATTGTGTTTATTTTTGTATAGTGGTATGTGCATCAGAGCACAGGAAACTGTGTAGGACAGAAGAGGGTGCTGGATCCCTAGGATCTGGAGTTATAGGCAGCTTCAAGCTACCTGATATCAGTGCTGGGAACCCCTCTTAGGTCCTCTGTAAGAGCAGTAAGCAATCCTAACCACTGAGCCAGCTCTCCAGCCTGTCTTCTCATTCTTCTCATTATTTTTATGATTAATCAGAGTATTATTTGTTGGGTGGCAAAGAGACCATTGATAAAATCAGGTAGATTATTTTCTTCATGCCAAGATAGATGCTGATGGTGAGAATTCCAATAACCAATGATTTGACAAAGGCTCTTTCAAGTCATTAATTTTGTAGTTTGACAGAAGACAATTTAATCACCTGGTAAATACACCTCTGTGAATTTATCATGAATTGTAGTTACTTTACTTGTTTGTTTACCCTTAAATTTCAGCGAATATATTTGAATTCTTATGTATCTGAAGATGCAAACACACATGTACACGCACACCCACACACACACACACACACACACACACACACACACACACAAGTGTGAGCTTGCTTGTCGATGTCCGAGGACAACCACCTTGGGTATCATTCCTCAGGTAATCATCCCCCTTCTAGTGTCTGAGCCCAAGGTTCTTACTGTTTGGTGCTGGCTCCATAGGCTCTGCTGAATGGCTAGGGAGTCCCAGGGGTTCAGCTGGTTCAGGCTGCCTCCTTAGTGCTGGATTGCAACCCTGAACCCCCATTCCTGATTATGTCACTTGAGTGCTGGGAATCAATCTCAAATCCTCACACCTGTCAGGTAAGCATATTACCAGAAATGGCTCTCTAGCCCATGTATTGGAGTTCTTGATTCCTGTGCAGATCCACCCAGATGTAATGGGCAAGTTTCTCTACCTGGGCAGAGAGTCATGATCCAAGTCAGAGCACTCCTGCGGGTGGCATCTGTGAGACTTTTCCTGAGTCTTGTGTCTACATTATTCATTGGACTAGAATACTCTGCTCTGAGCAAGGCATTCTGGGAGGACCATCCAAGTCAAATGTCAGATGAGATCCACTGACATAGAGCTCACTTGCTTACTCATGTTTAAAGGGTCACAAGCTTTCACTGGGTTGTCACACACATAGAACTGCTGGGCTGTGGTCTCCCTGACCACAGACACTTGAGTTTCAGCAGGTAAAGTTTCTGTGGGTCAATTGCAAATAATCCTTTCTTTATGTATGTCAAAGAAAAGCCAGTCTAATTTTTGATAAGAATTACAAAGCCAAAATACTATACTATAAAGCTCCTTTATATGTTAGCAGATAAATTTTTAAATGTTTTCAAAGAATGATAACATTCACAAAATGCTGAACTTGTATTTTTCTCAAGAAATATTACTTCCAAGAAAATATTAACTGTGATTTTAATTAAATGGGAAACACAGGAAGGCTTAGTAAAAGAAAGTAATATCAGATTAATATTGCCTTTTAGCCTGTGTGAAAAGAGTAATGCTTTCAACTGTGGAGAACTTAGTAAAACTCCAGGAGTAGGTTTTAGACTTTAGACTTTCATTAGAGTTAAATGTAACAAGTTATATAAAAAGGATGCAAACCTTATTTCAAATATTCAGAGATAATGTTTAAGGAAATAGAGTGTCATGGTGGGGAACTCTTTATTCACTCAGGTGTCATGGAGGGCTCTGTATGCATGGGGCATCATGGGACTGTATTCACTGAAGCATCATGGGACTCTATATTCACTGGTACATCATGGGGACTCTTTATATTCACTTGGGCGTCATGGAGGGCTCTGTATTCACTGGGACATCATGGGACTCTGTATTCACTGGGGCATCATGGGTCTCTGTATTCACTGGAGCATCATGGGTCTCTGTATTCACTGGAGCATCATGGGACTCTGTATTCACTGGAGCATCATGGGACTCTGTATTCACTGGAGCATCATGGGACTCTGTATTAGCTGGAGCATCATGGGGGACTCTGTATTCACTGGGACATCATGGGGGGGCTCTGTATTCACTGGTACATCATGGGGACTCTGTATTCACTGGGGCATCATGGGGGCTCTGTATTCACTGGCACATCATCGGGGGCTCTGTATTCGCTGGGGCATCTTGAGGGGCTCTATTCACTGGGGCATCATGGGAGTTCTGTATTCACTGGCACATCATCGGGGGCTCTGTATTCACTGGGGTATCTTGAGGGGCTCTATTCACTGGGGCATCATGGGGGCTCTATTAACTGGGCATTATGGGAGTTCTGTATTCACTAGTACATCATGGGGGACTCTGTATTCACTGGTACATCATGGGGACTCTGTATTCACTGGGGCATCATGGGGGCTCTGTATTCACTGGCTCATCATCGGGGGCTCTGTATTCACTGGGGCATCTTGAGGGGCTCTATTCACTGGGGCATCATGGGGGGCTCTATTCACTGGGGCATCATGGGAGTTCTGTATTCACTAGTACATCATGGGGGCTCTGTATTCACTGGTACATCATGGGGACTCTATATTCACTGGGGCATCATGGGGGGCTCTGTATTCACTGGTACATCATGGGGGCTCTATTCACTGGTACATCATGGGGGGCTCTGTATTCACTGGTACATCATGGGGACTCTATTCACTGGGGCATCATGGGGGCTCTGTATTCACTGGTACATCATGGGAGATTCTGTATTCACTGGGGCATCATGGGGGCTCTGTAGTCCCTGGGGCATCATGGGGGCTCTGTAGTCCCTGAGACATCATGGGGGCTCTGCATTCACTGGGGCATCATGGGGACTCTGTAGTCCCTGGGGCATCATGGGGATTCTGTATTCACTGGGGCATCATGGGGGGGTCTGTATTCACTGGAGTATCATGAGGGCTCTGTATTTACTGGGGCAACATGGGAGCTGTATATTCACTGGTGCATCATGGAGGCTCTGTATTCACTTGTGTATCATGGGGAGCTCTGTATTCACCAGGCCATCATGGGAGGCTCTGTATTCACTGAGGGACTGATAATTCCTCAGGCCAATAATTTTTAAGGTTCATTTTTTTCAGGCTAAGTATTAGCAAACAGTATGTATAATTGTTTCTGATTCTTACTTTTGTCCTTGTGACATCCTTACACCTCAAGCTTTTCCCCTAATTCCTTTTATTTTATTTTCTCATTTTATGATACATTTTGATGAGATAGGGTTCATTATGTAGCCCTGGCTGGGCTGGAATTCACGGCGTATACCAGGCTGGTCTTGCACTCACAAAGATCCACCTGCCTCTCCCTCTGCCTCTGTAGCATCACACCAAGCTTGATGATATATTTTATTTGTGAATCATTTGAAAAGATGTGATTATTTCATTATGTATGAATATTAATAAAGTTATGCTAGAATGTATTTATGAGCATTGTGATTAAATGATGGTAATATACCACAAGGAAAATTATAGCAGCAATTATTGAGCTAATGCCTTCCAACACTATGAAAATTAGGTTGCAGAGTGGAGAGATCACTCAGTGGTTAAGAGTCTTGCTGCTTCTGCAGAGTTTAGTACCTAGCATATACATAGTGGTTACCTGTAGCTCCAGCTCCAGAGGTTCTGATATCTTCTTCTAGCCTCTGTGGACACTGTATGCACTTGTGCACAAACTTCTCCCTCCACACATACACCACACATGATTAAAAATAAAAAACTAAGCTGGGTGTGGTGGCACATGCCTTTAATCCTAGCACTTGGGAGGCAGAGGCAGGCAGATCTTTGTGAGTTCAAGGCCAGCCTGGTCTACAGACTGAGTTCCAAGCCAGCTGGGGCTACAGGGAGACCCTGTCTCGAAAAAGACCAAAAAATAAATAAATAAATAAATAAATAAATAAATAAATAAAATAAAAAATAAATATTTAAACAAAAGTATTTTGTGATGCTGTCTCACCTCTGTCTCTAATTTTCACACTTTCTGCAGGGTCCTAACACTCTGCTTGCAATAGTTGAGTGTTTGATTGAAGAGCTTCACAGTTTTTATTAAAAATTGATGTTTGTAGACAAGTAGTTTCCAACTTGACTGACATGACTCTTCTCTGAGATAGTCTTCAAGGGCGCCACCTAGTTTGTCCTTATATTTGGTTTTTCAAGACAGGATCTCCCTGTAGTCCCAGCTGTCCTGGAACTCGCTATGTAGACCAGGCTGGCCTTGAACTCACAGAGATCCTCCCACCTTTGCCTCCCAAGTGCTGGGATTAAAGGCGTGTGCTACCACACCTGGTGAGATATTATTTTAATTCAAAATATTGTATTTAATTTTATTTTATGTGTGAGTGTGTTGCCTATACATATGTAACTGCACCTGTGCATGCAATGCCCATAGAAGCCAGAAGATGGCATTGGACCTGGAATTGGAGTTTGGGATACCCTGGGATTGGAGTTATAGACAATTGTTTGCCACTATGTGGGTGCTGGGAACTGAATGTGGGTCCTCTGCAAGAGCAGCCAGCGCTCTTAACTGATGAGTCATGTCTTTAGTCCCATCTTTAATTTTTTATTTGGTGATCTAAATCTATTTCTTATACACATGAAAATTAATGTGGTAATTAAGTCTACCATGGCAGCAGCCATCTGAATACAGCAGTATTGCCTGCTTTGTACTGAGACATGAGTCCTGTTATTACACTGCTTTGCAGATGAATCACCAGAGGCTTGGGAGAGGCTGTGTGTTGCCGACTTTTTCAAAGTTGATAAAACATGGAAGCAAGCCCAGATACATTCCTTCTAAATTTTTTATTAACATGTATTAATTATATTACACAAAGTAATAGAATTCATGATGACATTTCCACATACTTATACTGGGTATGCTCTTAAACACCAATTCTCTAATCCAGTTAAGTTCTGATCTGTATACTGATAGGATGAAGAGAATTTGTTGTAAATCTGTTTGATATAAAAACTGAGTAATTAAAAAAAAACTGAGTGATTTATAGGGTGATTTTTCTTAGATTTTTTATTCCTCTCTCATAACTCATGCTTTCTAGCACCAAATAAAATGCAGAGTTCTGTCATGACCATCTCATTACACACACACATGCACACAGCACCACTACCACCACCACCACTACTACTACCACCACCACCACCACCACCAGGTTTCTTGAACATTTGTACAAGGTGCATCTGTGAAGCACGGGGCACCATCAAGCAGGGTGGGAGAGGCATGCCCTGTGTGTGTGTGTGTGTGTGTGTGTGTGTGTGTGTGTGTGTGTGTATGTCCACACATGTGGACAAACACATACATTGCATGTGCAGGTGTACAGAGGCCATAAAACAGTCTTAGCTGCCATCCTTCAGGACCTGTCCATCTTGTTTTCTGGGAGAGGGTCTCTCGCTGACCTGGAGCTTAATGATGAGGCTAGGCCGGATGTCCAGAAAGTTCCAGCAATCCTTGTGCTGCCACCTTCCCAGCATTGGGATTACAAACACATGCCACCATGCCTAGGTTTTCTACATGAAATTCTGGGCACAAAATCAGACCATCATACTTGTATCCTGAGCACTTTACTGAGTTATCTCTCCAGCCCCTCCCTTTATATTTTTATAATCTCTTTGGAGTTAGTTTAAATAGTCTGAACTATTACATTAAATTATTTGACATACAAGTAGAAGCTTTGTAGATAAAACTCACTTCGGAATATTGGATAAATGTAACTTTCAAGTTAAATAGTGGTTGTGAAGATGAAACCTCAGGTATGGATATTGCTTTTTTGTTGTTGAATCTATTGGACAGGAAGTTTGGTGGCTCTGTGCTGCAGAGCAGGCAAGGACTTCCTCTGCTGCTGGGCTAAGAGAAAGAAAGAATTAGTCTGATTGAAGAAATGACTGATATATAGTTAGGCACCCCATGGGGAATCTCTTCCTTAACTATGTGATAAATGCATCTTTGTTGATCTATTGTGAGGTTTAAGTGAGAAGGCAGGTAGGTTCTACAGGGTCACAGAAGTCACCTGGTCTGTTTAGTAGCGAGTGAGCAAAGAACAGAAAGACAAAAGGACACGTCATGGAAGACCCATGTGACATTGGGGGTCTATGGCATTCTCCTGAAATAGGAAATCACCTGAGATGACAAGTGGCATGCATTTTCTAAGTCATGTGATTCTGTGCTTTGGAAGTCAAGAATGGTTTAACCCTGGTGAGCTGACTTGATGCCTGTGTTTGATGATGTAGCATCAAGTCTAGATATGCTGTCGCAGTCCAGGTATGTGAGGGCAGAGGACTCATCCTGGTGGGCTCATTTTCAAGTGTGTCTGTATAAGTGATCCATGGATTTTCTAATCTTAACTAAACTAATCTCTAGAAAAATGACAAGAGGCTTATAATTCTCCTACCAAGGAGCTCTGGGTTAAAGATAACACTGACATCGCCACCACAAGGAGAGAAGACACGCATGGCATTGGCAAGACCCAGTTCTTGGCATGAGCATGCTAATTTCCTTCTTAGTTTCAGACATCTCTAAGCTGAGATCTGATGGATAGACAAGAGGTAGCCTAGAAAATTATCAAGGTGGAGGAAAGCAGTTGTTTACCAAGATTACCAAAGGTACCTCTCATCATCTTTATCTTCTCAGGAATGTCAGAGAGAACCCCTAAGTTCTTAATCCCTTCTCTTTCAATCTGTGTTCTCTTTGGCTCCCATGTATCGACAGCTTTCTTTGCAAATCCCAAGTCTTCCAGAGTGACAGGAACATTGATACTGTCTATCACAGAATTGCTAGAGGTCAGTGTGTGTGAAAGGCTATTCAAACCCTGAATGATTAACTCCAAGCAATGTGCTGTGTGGATAGGAATGTTGTACTATCATTATGGTGTGGTGTATGATGACTGAGAAGAGCCCACCTGTTCCTCCTTAAAGAAGAGGCAATGAAGAAGGAACATGGCGGCAAATGTCTGTAATTCCAGCTCTTAGAGGGATGAGACTTGAAGACTGTGAGTCTGAGGTCAGCCTGGGCTATAGAATAAGACCCCGTTTTGCGTGGTGTGGTGTGTGTGTGTGTGTGTGTGTGTGTGTGTGTGTGTGTGTCTCCAAATAAATACAAAATAGCATGTGCATGGCTGCATGCTGAGGTGAGTGTTCATTACTATAATAGTGAGAGGAGTGGTCATGGGAGGGAACTGAAGATCAAGAGCTGAGAAAGGAGGTATTACAACTGATTATTTTGGAAAATTGTACGCTAGTCTAAACATCTAGAAGAAATGACCACATTTCTGGACACATATAAGCTATCAAAATAAACCAAGAGGATATATTAAAAAACTGGATAGCCCAGTAGCAATCAATGAGATTAAATTAGTAACATGAAAATTTCCTAATTGATACCAGTCAGCACCTGTAATCTCATCACTTTGGACACAGAAGGATCATGAACTTTAGGCTAGCCTGTGGTACACAGTGACAGCCTGTGAAGCAAGAGAAAAGAAAGTAAAACTCTTGACCACAGGATGGAAACATGGCTTTCCTGCTTAATTTTGGCAAAGTTAAATAACTAACAGCAAAGTTTTATGGATTGTCACAAAAAACTAAAAAACACATTCTGTGAGGCTAGGTTTACACTGTTACCAAAATTGACAAGGACAGGGGAAAAGAAAGCTCAAAACCCACATCCCTGATGAGGACAGATACAACAATCCTCAGCAAATGGTCAGCAAACGAAAGCCAACAGGTCCACGAAAGACCGTACGCATGCCTGAGTGTAAGGATGGTCCAAATTTCAACAAATCAACAAATCTACCCTATTAACAATGAAGGATAAATGGTATGATTATCTCCGTAGCTAGAGACAAAAATCATCTGATAAAATTTAACATTACTTCATAAGAAACCATGAAGAAATTAGGTATAGGAGTATTATCCCACTGTGTAATAAAGGCTGTGTCTGGCACACCCATCATCAGCACCTCACTGAATGGGGAAAATTGAAGGTGTTTTATTTAAGAGAGGAATAAGACAAAGATGTCAATTATTACTACTTTTCTTCTTTATAGTTCTAGAAATTCAGTGAGAGAAAGTAGATTAGGAAAAAATAAGATATAGAAATAGGAGAGAAGAAATTGAAAGTGTCTGTGTTTTCAGATAAGACTCTATAACATAGAAAACTGAAGACTCCACCAAGACTATTAAAACCAAGAAGGCTGGAGAGATGGCCTAGTAGTTAAGAGCACTGACTGCTCTTACAGAGGACCCGGGTTCAATCCCCGGCACCCACATGGTGGCTGAAAACCATCTTTAGCTCCAGTTCCAGGGGAATCCGATGCCCTCTTCTGACCTCCACAGCATTGGATGACACGGGTGCACAGACCTACATGCAGACAGTACATTCATACACATATGAAAATAAAATTAAAAAAAAAGAACCAATAAAAACTGCAGGATGCAAAATCAACCAGCACAAACAATAGGTTTTCTTCATACCAATAATGAAATTGTTGAAGAAGAAATTATGAAAGCAATCCCATTCATAATAGCCAAAGTGCTATTGAATGAGTATATTAATTTAGTACTGTTAATAATAATAATACCTAGGAATAAATTTAACTAAGGAAGTGAATGATGTCTACCATAAAATAACAAAACACTGATGGAAGAAAGAGACATTAAAAGGTAAGAGGCTTCTCATATGCATGGATAGGAAGAACTAATTCTTCAACATGCTCATCTGAACATGCAGAAAGGAGGTTGAAGTTGGAGCCCCTTCTCTTACCATGCTCAAAACAAATCAGTTTCCACAGATCACTATCTGGAGCATGAGAGCTGAAAGTCTGAAAGTAGCATAGAAATCAGAGAAGTATATCACGATACACAAGAAACAGCCAAGAAAGAGCAGTATTCCAGAATGGGAGAACATATTGCTAACTGTCCATCCAACAGGGGCTTAATATCCAAAATATATAAAGAACTCAGAATATTTAACAAAACAAAAATCCAATGGAAACACAGACAGATGGTCTGAATACTTCTTGAAAGAAGAAATGCAAATGGCCAATGAGTGTATATAAACATTCGACTGTCAGAATTGATGCAAATCAAAACTACAAAGAAGTGAGGAATTACATTTATCTAGGGGTGTGACAGCCTTAGGTAGCTATTGATTACTCTCAAGGCAAAAGTGACACTACTGCATTAATATTGTCTGGCTTGGCATGCATGGTCGTGGTTATTAGGCTTTCAAGCTGGGTTTGGACCACATTGATTAATTTTTCTCCCCTAACAGCTTGCATCACACTGTCCTCTAAAACTATGAGAGCTAGGCTTCAGGGAGGAGCTTCCAGGCCAGCTCCATGGCTCCAAGTCCTGTGTCTGAAGTCTGTTCTCTCTTCAGCAGTAGGTTCTTACCTTCAAGTTCTGGGAGACGATCAAGGTCTGTGACAATAGCTTGTGTAACTTTTGGAGTCTCTTGGACTATACTGGGCAAGAACTTGAAGGGAGGTGTCTTTTGTCCGGCACTGTTTCTTGTTACATAGCCTTCAGCTATATACATGGACTCACGTAGAGATATTGTTTGTGTAATTTTCAGTGGGCTTTGGAACTAATACATTTCTCTGTGGTTTTTCACACAGCTAAGCATTATTTGTCTCTTCTCTCCTTGTCTAACCTTTCTCCTCCCTCCCCATTACCCACATTTCCCCCATCCCACCCTTGATGACACCTGTCTCCTATGTTCCCTCTTCTCTTGAGCTCTTCCTTCCCCTCCCAGTAAAATATTCTCATTTTACCGCTTTCCCCCTCGTAACACCTGTCTCCTCTTATTCCCCTCTCTTAGACTCCTTCTTTCCCTTTATCTCCCTGGTTCCTTTCCATGTTCTTGGGTCCTACAGTTACATCAGGATATATACTCACATATAAGAATTTGGTGCTAAGATCCACAAATGAGGGAGAACACACATCATTTGTTTTTCTGAGTCTGTGTTGCTTCACTTAGCATAACAGTTTTTTAGTTCCATCCATTTACCTGAAAATTTCATGATTTCATTTCTTTTCTGATGTAGTAGATCTCCATTGTGTAAATATACCATATTTTAATTATCTTTCTTCGGTTGAGAGACACTTACTTAGGTTGCTTCCATCTCTTAGCTATTGTGAAGAGAGCAACAACAAACATGGATGTGCAAGTATCTGCAGTAGGATGAGTCCTTTTTGTATATGCCAAGGAGTGGTATGACTTTATCATATGGTAGTTTCAATTTTAGTTGTCTAAGAGTTCTCCACACTACTTTCCATAGTGGTTTCATAAGTTTACAATCCCACCATCAGTGAATGAACATTCCTCTTTCCCCACATCCTCTCCACCATTTGGTATAATTTGTTCTCTTGATCTTAGCCAGTCTATCTAGGGTAAGAAATAAATCTTAAAGTGGTTTTAATTTGATTTCCATTTCCTTAATTACTAAGAATGTTGAACACTGTCTAGGATGTTTCTTAGCCCTCTTTATTTCTTCTTTTATGAACTCTGTTCAGCTTCATAGCCCATATTTTAATTAGGTCATTTGTTTTCTTGATTCTTTGTTTTTGCATTCTTTTTTTTATGTTTTTTTTTTATTGATGCTTTGTGTATTTCATACATCATTTTCCAATTCAGTTCAGGCATATTTCCCTTTCCCTTCCCCCCTACCCACCCCACCCCATCCCAGATCATGCATTCTGCCATAACTGTCCTGCATCTTTCTCTCAGTTTTTTTTTTTCATTTTTTAGCAATAAGTGATAATTTATGAGTACAAGCATCCTTCATGTAAAACCAGTTTGCAGGCTGTTGTACCCAAACCCCCATAGCCCATGGGTCCCACCATCCAGTGAGGGGGGGCTTGTATGTTCAATCAAGTTGATCAAATGAGTGTCCAGACTATATTGCTGTAGTTTCACCATTCACCCCAATCACTGTTTTTGCATTCTTTATAAGATCCTCTATCACATGTTAATCTCACCCTAGTTAGAATTAATGATCTCTAAAAACAAACAAACAAACAAACAAACAAAAAGAATTCTGGCAAGTATATGGAGAAATAAGAACTCAGGCACCATTGGTGGAAATCTGAATTTGTGCAGGCACTTTGTAAAACAGTATGGAAGCAAGCTCTTCGGAAAACTAAAATTAGACCTTATATGTGATCCAGCTACACCAGACCTGGGCATAAATTAAAAGGAAACGAAGTCAGCACACCAAAGAAATGCAGCATGCTCACACTTATGATGTGGTCTGAGTCACAGTAACTAAAATAGGGAATCAGCTTGAGTGCCTGTGGGCAGATGGATAAGTAGAGGTGATATAATGGTATGCTATATACAATGGAATGTTATCCAGCTTTAAAGAAAGATTCCATCCTCTTGTTAGTGGAGAAATAGTTGAAACTTGAGGTCATTTTGTTAAATGAAATAGGCAAGACACAGAAAGACCAAGTATCATGTTTTCTGTCAAATTCACAACCAAAGACAAGTTGGCCTGAAAGTTTTACAGAGGCTACCAGAGAAGGGTGGGGGTCATGGTGGGGGTCATGGAAGGAGGGGGGTGTGAACAACGTGAGCAGAGCAAACCATGTCCAGGTATGGACAACTGTGAATTCTTGACCTTTAGTAAGTATAATGGATGTGGTTTTTTTTAAATACACATATTCTCTCTCTCTCTCTCTCTCTCTCTCTCTCTCTCTCTCTCTCTCTCTCTCTCTCTCCTCTCAAAATAACAAAAGAATTTTTGAAAAGAAGATAGTCTTGCCCATGGCCTTGTGTGATTGTTCCCACGCTGGGTCTTCATGCTTGCCTGGTATCGGCCCCCCAGTTACCCACAGTTCTCCTTTGTTTATCCCATGAGACCTCTCAGAGGGAGGCGCTTTACATGTGAGGGATTGTAAAGCCACAGAACTCCAGATGCTTGGCAAGAGAACAGGAAAAAAAAAATCTGTAGACCAAATCAATTACCAGAGTAATATCTAATCTCTACGAAACTTTGAGTTTACTCTTGTCAGCCAGCAATGCACATAATTCTAAAGGCTTTTCTTCAGAGTATAAATTTATACTCAGTGTATGGTTTAGTGGTTTAAAAGGTAAAGGTCAAAATGGAGCATATTTAGCATGTACATGTAGTCTGAGGGATAAGCACTGGATGTACTGAAGGAATGGCAAAACATAAAGCAAATGGATGGAAATATCAAATAGTCAATTTCATTTAAATATCACAATATTCATGTTTTGGCTGGACATTAGTTGACATATGATGAGGAAAACATTATTTTTCCCTTAACACATAGTTTCCAGAAGATACTACAGTGGTTTGGGCTTAATTCCTGCCCTGATCTATGTTTAGCTCCTTATAAAATGGACACACTGGGTCTTTTGTCTTTTGTTTCTATGAACCCTGAGCTTTCCTGCTATTTCTGCTCTCTGTGTATCATCTTAAAGATTCCATTGCCTTGGAAAACTGGAGAGTTCATGGTTCTGTTTCCAAAAGTTGTTTTGGTTTTTAGAGATCCAAGCTGATGGTTTCCATCTTGGGATAAGAAAGGTTGGAGATTTTATGGTCTTCTCCTCTGAACTGTCAGAGTGCCAGCCAGGCTCAGCCACCCAGAGATGGCAGAGTCAAGGGACAAAGTATTTCCTTGGTAACAGGCTCGTGAGCACCACAGCACTGAGTATCGTCTGCATACCCATTTAGGTTTATTGATAGAGAAAAAGTGATCTAGACTGTTGCTGAAATCCACGTGTTTTGTGCTATTTTTCTCCCGAGCCTCCTGGCCTTCTGACATGGGTCATTGTAAGCCAGGGATGGGGCCAATCTATCTTTTCCCTTCCTGGCTCCTAACTCACTCTTTCACCTAGTAGCTAGTAAGAAGTTTATAAAATGGTGGATAAACAGATGCCAAGGGGATAATTTGTTCCGATCATTCAGCCAACTCTGAAGTATAAGAATGAGTGAGGATGAAAGAATCAGACGACCACTGTTCCTTAGCAGCCAGACTTGATCTGATAGACTCACGTTTGTGTTTGCCCAGTGTTCTCATCCCAGGAGTGTGCAGTGTACACTAAGCAGGTTCAGACACACCCACAGACACAGACATATAAATACACAGAAATAGATCACAGTCACTCACACATATACATAGACACACAATCACTCACAGATGCACACAAACACATATATCACACAGAGTTACACACAGACACACACACAGACACACATACACAGACAGACACACACATACAAGACACAGTCCCTCACAGACATAAATGTACGTACACACAGATACACAGAAAGATGCAGAGTTACAGTCACACACAGAGACATAGGCTCACACCCAGACACAGGGTCATGTGCACACACAGGTGCATACACAGATCTAGCCGCTCATTCTCCATAAGCTTCTTTCCCAACAGTTAACTGCCCCTTTGTTTACTTGGCCATGATGTGCAGGGTTTGTTATGAGTCAGCCCAGCCTTGCCTGAAATCCTCAGGGAGCTATGGGTTCTTCATGGAACCTCCGAAGGAATAAGTGCTTCCAGTGTGCTTTCCTAGGGGTTTAGAATGAGCCGTGTTCAGCCTCCCCAGGGACTTCCCGCTCATTTCTGATCCTTGTCACCAGCAACCCTTTGTGTTCCCTAGACCCTTCACAGCTGGCAACCCCTTCCATGAACACCCAGTGTAGCAGGACCCAGCAAGAAAGGTGTGGAGTGGAAAGAACTGGACCACACAGACCCAGCACAGCTCATTGAATGCTAAGCAGCCAGGGTCCCAGAGACCCCAAGTTCAAATTTTGTCAAATCACCCTTCTGTTTAGCACTTTACTATAAAGTGATATTTACTGGTAAATTTGATTTTTCTCCTTAGTTTTTGTTTCTTTCTAGCTTAACCAAAGTGTTTTGTTTCTTTCTAGTAACCAAAGTGTGCTACACAGTGTCAGTGTCAACTTGACACACCTGGGTGGAGGAAAGCTCAATTGAGGAATTTCTGTAATTGGACTGGCCTGTGGCTATGTCTATGGGCATTTTCTTGATTGTTAAGCGATGTGGGAGGGCCCAGTCCACTGTGAGTGATGCCACCTCTGGACAGGTAGACTTGTGTTGTATAAGAAAGCAGGCTGGATGGCTCAGTGGTTAAAAAGCCCTGGCCAATCTTGCAGAGGACTCAGGATTTGGTCCCCAGCACCCACATGGTGGATAGCAATCCTCCATAATTGTGAGCTTTTCATGCACGGGAACACTTACATGTGTGCAGGCAATACACTCATACACATAAAATAATAAAAGATAATAAATAAAATATTTTTAAAGAGAAGAAGCCAGGGTGAACACAGGCCAGTAAGCAACATACCTCCAAGCTTAGGTCCCACCTCCCGGTTCCTGCCCTGACTTCCTGCCCTGAAGACTCCTTAGTGATGAACTGTGATCCGGGAGTTGAAAGATAAAATAAACCTTTTCCTCGCAAGTTGGTTTGGGTCAGTGTATTTTTACCACAGCAACAGAAAGTAAGTAGAATACTGTTTGTGTTCTTGTTTCATTCTGTGGCTGTGATAAAAAAAACACTCTGACCAAGAGGCCGCAGAGATGGCTCAGCAGTTAAGACCACTAGCTACTCTTGCAGAGGACCAAATTCAGTTCTCAGCACCCATGTGGTGGCTAACGGCTCTCAGTCACTCCAGTTTCAGGGGATCTGACACCCTCTTTCGGCCTCAAGTGCAGGCAAAACACTCATACACATAAACAAAAGCAAAATTAAATTAAATTGGAAAAACCACTCTGGCTAGAAGCAACTTGAGGAAGGTTAGCACTTCCAGATCACAGTCATCACTGAGGGAAGTCAGTGCAGACACTCAAGGCAGAACCATACAAGAACACTACTTGTTGGCTTGCTCTCCGACCCACTCACAGGCTCACGTTAGCTTGCTTTCTCCATCCCAAGACCACCTGCCTAGGGATGGTGCTGCCCACAGTAGGCTCCACAGTAGGATGGGGCCTCCAACATCCATGGATAATCAAGACAATTCCCCACAGACATGCCCACACACCAACCTGACTGGGAGATTCCTCAGTGGAGGCTTTCCTTTCAGATAATTCTAGACCCTGTCGAGTTGACAGTCCAAGCTCACCAGACAGTTAGATGCAACATCAGTGCTTCATTGTCCCATACAAAGACCTTGTTTTCACTTTCCGTAAAAGGAAATGTTGCTTCCCCACCTCTAGATCAAACAACACCCTAAATGACTTGTGATCATCAGAACTGAGATCTCACCAGTGTATCTCCCAGGGACTGGGACTGGGGTTCTTGGAACAGACTAGGGCTCTCTCTCTCCCTGTCTCTCTGTCTCTTTGTCTCTGTCTCTCTCTCTTTCTCTTTCCTTGGCTTTTTCTGAATCAGTTCAAAAGCCTTTTCTGAAATCTGTCCATTAATGATTTGCCTGGAGTCCTCCTCTCTTTTGGCTTTATTTGTGGTGTATGTCATTTACAGACAGCTTTAGGATTCACCATTTTTGTTTGTTTTTACATGGACTTACGCAGACATTATTCACTGTTCATCATTTTTTTTTTATTTCCGTACGTGTATGAATGTATTGTGTGCATGCAAGTCTGTGCACCCGTGTTGTGCAATGCCGCGGAGGTCAGAAGAGGGCGTCGGACTCCCCTGGAACTGGAGTTCTCCTGGAATTGGAGTCTCAGACAGCTCTCGGCCGCCATGTGGGTGCTGGGGATCGAACCCGGGTCCTCTGCAAGAGCGGTCGGCGCTCTTAACCGCTAGGCCGTCGCTCCAGCCCCACTGTTCATCATTTTTAAGAAAACATGCTTTCTTTTGAAGCACTAAGCAAGACTCTGCTTACTGTTTTCTATTAGACATTTTCCAGGAATTGACTATGTTATTTCTCTGTAACGTACTTTTTTTTAATCTTGATTAGGTGAATGGAATTTAGCAAAGTAAGGTGATACTGAAATGTGCTTTTCTGTGTTTTATGTTAATATCCATGAATAATCTCCATGGTTAAACCCCATGATCTATATCTCTAATCCATCCACTTAATTCCAGACTCATTACGTCACCTGTTTCCCTTGTCCCATTGATTTGTGTGTCTTTCAAACTGCTGAGTTTGGGCAATATTATTTCTTTTTTTTTTTTTTTAATCTGACATACCCTGCAGTATGAAACTGTTTCAGAAAGTCACAGAGAAATACCTGTAATGAGTACAGAGCTGCCTTGTCACAAGGCACCATCGATGCCTGGGTCCTATGTGTGAGGTGCTCATCCTTCTGCAAGAGAATGAAATATATCAGTGATCTTTCCTTTCCATGGGGGCTGTTTAGTGTCTGCTGATGCATGGCTGTTTAGACTTTCCTTTGGCATTTTTGGTGTTAGCCTTTCGGGGTTGTACCATTTCTCCAGCCCTATACTTTCCTTTGGGGGTCACAATTTCAGGTTTTCAAAGAGGCAAAGTCTATTCAAAATATTCAAGAGAAATGACAATTTCTAAAGTACACATTGGCCATATTTTCCAGGTAGCTGATTGTCAAATGATGGGTGTGTTTTTCCTCATCTTAATACACTTCACTCTTCTAAAGGCTTTAGCAAATCCTTTTATTTCCTTTCTAATACCAACTAAAGTGATTATTGACCATTTTATTCAGAGCAAAATAAGGGCACGCTGACCTAGATAGCTCTTCTATGATAATACAACTTGTTGGAAATGGAGTGGGACTAAATGCTTTGTTCCTATCTTCCAACAGTCCTTTAGGGGACAGGACGGAAAGGATGGGATTTCTGTAAGAGTCTACATTCATTTACTATTGAAAAATGTATTACTTTCTGGCTTAATATGAGCCTTTCCCTAGGAAAATATTACCATTTTTCTATTTCCAGTAGTACTTCTTAAGTGAAAATATACATTTAAAAATTAAACTACTTCCACTGTCAATGGCAACTAACTATTAATGTATGTTTTTATAAAAGCCTAGTTTATATATTTGTCAAAAATATAGTTTGATGAATCTAGAGTATTTATATATTGGCGATAATTGTTGTGTTGCTCACACAGTAAATTTGCTTTAAATATTACTTTATTATAAATGTTGGCTTGTATTACAAATATTTCCAGTAAGCATACACAAATCATTTTTATATTTAGCATTTAAAATGTATCTTAACTTGACCATTAAATCATCTATTAAATATTCAATTAAAGTGGGTTTTGATCCATTTTTTTGAATTAGTGGTCAGGTATTCGGGAAGCAAGCTAGCAAGCTGTATCTGAAGCACAATTCACTTCATTCCTTATTCTGTCTATTTTGTGGACGAATGCCTTAATGTAACAGAAATCAGATTTGGTGTGTATTTTTACACCAAATCAAATTGTGCAGGCGCCACCCTTAGCTTTCTCCAAAACATGATAAAGGATTAGATTCCACCATGATATAGTTTAAGAAAGCAGCTCAGGCCTGGCAGAAGCCCGGGCCGAGAGAGCTTGGCTGTGGGAGGACTTACTGGAATACCACGTGTCCCATAACACCGGGGCAGAGCTGGACTTGGTGACTTTACTCACCGAAGTTCTGGTTCCTTCTAGGATAGCCATACACCATGTGGCTTTCCGGGCTATTCTACAGGTGTAAGTCACAAATATAAACAGTGCCGACAAGATGTAAGCCTGGACCCGCGATGCTGTGGTGACTGATAGAGCAAAGCACTTAGATGCACCACTTACAACAGCCACAGCAGGAGGATGAACGTGTCGTAAGTGCTCTATTTATTACAGTGGCAAGGCTGGGTCCTTTCCCAACCACACTCTCTGCAGTCCTGCTCCTGTCTACCCAAGCCTCGTGTTTCCATGCTCTAAAACCATAATTATAAATTAAAACATTCCTAATCTCTATTATTTTAATGTATAACCTTAATCCACATTAATACCTCTTCTTAGATCTAGAAATTTAAAAAAGAAATTGTCCAGTCAAACTTCATAGGGTTTACTAATATAAAGTACTGTGTAATAACAAGTTCTAAGCTAAAGTTCCTAGAAGTAAGAGCTGTTTGATGTCCCCACACAGAGTGTTTAAATAACAGAGGATTCCAAGAGAGAAGTTCCTGCATTGTGAAGTGAGTTCTGCTTGTTGCCACTGTCATCTGAGGTCATCATCAGGGTTGTGTGGGTCACTAAGCATCTTCTATGTAGCTGTGATTGAGAATTTGCAAAATAATAAGACAAACAGCCTGAGGTTCAGCCATGGCTTCTATTTTGTACATGAAGACACAGAAGTTTCTAAAGATTTTTCTACTAGTGACTAACTTATGGATGTTATTTGAGAAATAATAATTTTTTAAATTTTATGTGTATGAGTGTACTATCTGCATGTGTGTAAGTGTATCCGTGTCATGTAGTGGCCATGGAGGTCAGAAGAGGGTGTCGAATCCCCTGGAACAGGAGTTAGGATAGTTATTAGCTGCCATGTGGGTGCTGGGAATTGAACTCTGGTCCTCTGCAAGAGCAGTCAGTGGTCTTAATCACTGAGCCAATCCTACAGCCCAAGAAATGATCATTTTAAAAGGACACTGGAAAGGGTGGAAGTGATGCAAATACACCACTCATGTATGAAATTCTAAAAAAAACTTTATTAAAAATAAAAATTTTACTAAGTACCTGAACGTTCTATAAAATAGAAACAATTAACTCTCAAAGTTGTGTCCTATTTGTTGAATTTATAATTATGCATTTTCAGTAACTTATATTTTATAATATGAAACTTCGAGATCAGACGTGCTTCAGTGAAATATTGTCTGATGAATAAAAATCATAACCTTTGGTCTCAACATCAAGTTTTTTTTTTTTTTATTTCTGTATGTGTATGAATGTTCTGTCTGCATGCAGGTCTGTGCACCCGTGTCGTGCAATGCCGCAGAGGTCAGAAGAGGGTGTCGGATTCCCCTGGAACTGGAGTTCTCCTGGAATTGGAGTTTCAGATGGTTCTCGGTCGCCATGTGGGTGCTGGGGATCGAACCCGGGTCCTCTGTAAGAGCGGTCGGCACTCTTAACCACTAGGCCATCTCTCTAGCCCTCAACATCAAGTTCTTTTATGGGGGCAGGGTCTCTTCTAGCCCAGGCTGGCCCAGGCCAACCTTGGACTTCTTTCTGCTCCTTTGCTTCCACATCCTAAATTCAGAGATTATAGGTGTGTTCCACTCACCAGGCCTGGTTCATGAGGTACTGGAGATTGAACCCAGGGCTTTGTGTACGTCAAGCAAGCTTTCTATCAACTGGGCTAAAATCCCAGACCCTCAAATTCATTTTTAAGTACATCTTTGAGTACACTAGAGTGAAAGACTTCTCACTTATCTTGGTGGACAGAAGAACATTACAACCACAGTTGTCTGTAGAGTTTTACATGAACAAAATTGCTTTGAACTAATATTCAACATAAAGCACACACACACGCACACACACACACACACACTAATCTTCTAAATTAAACACAGATTAATTTCAGGTCTGCACAAAAACAATTATTTGGTGGTATAAATCAAACTGTTTATGGTTTCTGGGTTTATTAATATTTATGAAATTTGGAGTTTAAACATCTCAGTTCTTTCACAGTAGCCACATTATATATTTTAAAGACATAATTCAACAGAACAGTTACATGACTCCCTGTGAGAATTTCTGAGAATTCATGGAAGCAGGCTGAATCTCAGCAGAGGCTGGAAAAGATGCTGTACAGACCCAAGAGCCCAGGACAAAAGTGTGGCTCTACACCAAGTGTTTGCCAAGTGACCCTAGTGTTTTGAATGCCCACCTTTAGTTGTATATGAAGAAGGAAAGGGCTGGAACATGGCTTACTTCGAGAAGTACTTGCTGTGCACGCTTGAAACCCTGAGCTCCGGTTCTAAGGACTGTGCACAAATAAAAGACCCTGGGAGCTATGGCCTGCACTGGGAAGGAGGCAGATCCCTGGGGCTCGCCGGACAGTTGATGGACAGAGCCTGGGGCTGGACCCTGGAGATTGCCCTCCCACCTCTGTGCGTGAGCACACAAACATATACACACACAAAGCAGGGCTCATGGTGTGATTTCAGTGCTGTGATCTGCTATGGCCTCCTCAACCAGTGCCTACTTCTTCTAGTGCCCCCCCCCCGCAAGGTGCAGCTGCAGACTGCTAGTGCCCAGCTCATGCCAAGCACGCTGCCAGCTCCCAGGGAAAGGAGTTCCGGGAAGTCTCCGGGGCCCTTTTCCAATAACACTCTCTGGCATGCGCTCAGTGCACGGCTTTTGCAAATGGCAGTTCCAGTGAGATCATGATGCAATTTCCTAGAAGCACAAGCAGTTTTTCAGCAAGATTTCCTACTTCAAAACTTTTTATAAAAAAAAGATTTCCCTCTACCTACTGACTGCCACATAACCACAGGTCAGTGCATTGGCCCAGCCCCCCTCCCCCCAGGCAATCGAAGAGTTTAAATAACTTGGATACAAGCAATTTCTTCTCTTTAAACAAAAATCATTATTTTAATTTTTGTCACAGTTATTTATTTTTGGTGTGTGTATGTGTGCTACAGCGAATGTGTAGAGGTCAGAAGAAAACTCTTTGGGATCTATGCTCTCCTTTCATCATGTGGGTCCCCAGGATTGAACTCAGGTCAGGTCATCAGACTTGGCAGCAAGCCCCTTTACCTGGTGAGCCCTCTCGCCATGGTATTATTTTAAATCAATCTCTCTCTCTCTCTCTCTCTCTCTCTCTCTCTCTCTCTCTCTCTGTGTGTGTGTGTGTGTGTGTGTGTGTAAAGTCTTACTATGTACCTCTGGCTGGCCTGGAACTTGCTGTATAGACCAGGCTTCCCTGGAACTTACAGAGATCTGCCTGCCTCTGCCTCCTGTGTTCTGGGACCTTGTGCGGGTCTAAAGGTGTGCGGCAACCTTTAGATTTTAAGATTTAGACTCTTCTGTCAGATAGTTGATAAACACAGAGGTACTCTCCGTCAATTGTCAGCCACTGGCACTAAAAGTTCACAGAGGCAAATGGTGTACAGGGCGCTTTACAAGCCAAGCAGCTGTTGTAGAACCAGATCAGACTGGCCACTCTGGGCCTCCTACAGCTCAGCCCCTCTGGGGTTCTGAAGTGTGTGACCACATGGTGGGGCTTCACGGAGAATTGAGCATTTCCTCACACAAGGTGAAGTTTGGATCTAGAGATTTGTCGGAGATCTCAGATGCAAAGTGGACTGAGACTGACTCCAGCTGTTGGTCCCTTCTCTTGATCTTTGACTGAACAGCATTGGGCATTTTCTGATTCTGAACATATTTTGGGGAATGGGAGAGGTGTTTCAAGAGGAGTACAGTACTTGTATACAAGCTGATTCACAGGAGTTAAGGAAAGTTTGACCAGGATCTTTGGAGGTCATTGATATTGTGCCTTTGACCACTTGTTTCTCTGTCAAGACTTGAGACTCAAACTCATCATGACTTGCTTAACTTCACATGCTAGCGAGTAAGATACTATTCACCCTGACCCTGTCCAACGTTTCCTTTTTAAAAAACTGTCTTGCAGAGGACCTGGGCTCAAATCCCAACACCCACACAGTGGCTAACAACCACCTGTAACTCCAGTTCCAGGGGATCTGACACCTTCTTGTGACCTCAGTAGGCATTTTACGACAAGGGTGCACTTACATCCAGGCAATACACATAAAATAAAAATAATAAACTTAAAATAAATCCTGGAAAAAAAAATAAAAAATAAAAAACTGTCTCGTTGGCCCCTGTTTATGTTTCCCCTGTCCCTCAAGATCTTCCAGTCAACCAGCCCAATGGAAGGTTTTCCTCCTGAACTGACTGGAGAACTGCATGTCAGAATGAGTGGATAGCAATTGGTGGTTCGGTAAATCCCACTTGAAGGGCTTAAAGCCCCCATGTTTGAATCAGACTCTAAAGGAGGATGCTTTCCTTTCATCTTCTTCCTCTTCAGGCTTTAGTAGTTTTCAGCAAAGTTTGCACTAAATTCTGGCCCATCTCATCTTTTATAACTTCCCTCTTGTCATGTAAGAGGTCTTCTAAAAACAACCCTGTTCACACCAACTCTCCAACATCAACTCCTCAAGGGTACAAAGTCTTCCCAGCACAGGTAAACACTGGGGATCAGCAGGTGTCAGACCCAGCACTTGACTGTGCAGAAGTACAGAGATCAGGAACCCCAGGTTCCTTCAGGGAAGCACTCAGCAAAGTTCAACAGAGATCAGTAGTCTGAGGTCTCTCACGACAACCCCTCAGGTTTATCTGGCCTGCAGGAAAGTGCAGAGCTATGCAGCCAGCTTGTTAGAGTACAAAGCCTTTCCTGACCTAGATGCAATTTACCAACTAGGGTTAAATTTTACTATTAGATGTGTCACCTGGAGGAATTACTTGTCATTCTTCAAATAACCAAGGGAATTTAGTTCTGACACAGAAAAGCAAAACCATTTCTTTTATTCTAAATTTTTATTTTTAGTGACATGTAACTTCTTTCTTCTCTTAGGATAAGATACAGATTGTTAAAATGACATGCAACAATCTTTTACAACTGGCCTTTCGGTGCCTTTCTAGTCTCATCTAATACCTCCTCCTCCTCCTCTTTCCCCCCCTTAAAGACTGCAGCTGACTCAAACCAAATGCTTTCTGATTTCTCCTCAAGACCTGTTGTCTACGTTTGGCTGTCAGCCTTCATGCATGCCACCCCCCCACCCCATACTCGGTGCCTTCTGTGAGTCAAGCACTAAGCAAAGCCCGCAGTATATAGCACTGAAAGAGACAGCTCCAGAGAGTCTACACCCGCCTGCCTATATCCTCTCCCCTCTGCTACTTTGAGTCCTATGCTTCCTCTGTGATCCCCAGCACAGATCAAGAGACTTGCCCTGCCTACCCCAAATTGTTATTGCCTGATGTCTTGTCCACCCAGCCCCCAAACAGAAGAGTATGAGCATCTAAATTCTCACTATTCTATGAATGTTTGGTCCCTGCATCAGGCCAGGTACCCAGCAGATACAGCCTGTGGATGGTCATATTTTTTTTTTCCTTAGAATATTTTCCTGACATTTATCTTATGAATTTCTGAATAAAATGCTAAATTGCACAATCCAATGTCCCTCCAACTAGCTTTCTAGAAGATACAAAATGTGCTCTTAAACAGAACTTTTCATATCAGCCTTCTGTGAGATCAAAAGACAAAGCAATGAGTCAGAGCTCAGAGCTGGGTTTTTGATTGACTGAGATAATGGAGTCCCGGACATTATTTTTTGATGGCCTGAGAGTACGGAGATAGAATTTGGAATCAGGTAAGTAAATGGAAAGTTAACATGCCCATTTAGGTTTTTTCTCTCAAATATCAAATTTCTTAAATGAGCTTGGGAGAGGTGCTGGATGACATTCAATTTGCAATCAAATTCTTTAATAAGATTTTGCAGAGCAGGAATTCTTCCTTGCTGATTAAAATGAAAGCCATAAACTTGTGAGTCATGTACCGACCACATTCCTTGCAAAAAGAGGGGACATAGGACTTCCACCAATAGATTGGATCTTCCATGTAGTGACCAGTCTTCTGGAAGGATCAAGGGATTTTTGTAAGGTGAGACAGACAGTGGTGATTGTAGGCCCTGATGCTGGAAGGGCCAGGCCCCCACCTCAGAATAATCTCTTTAATTTACATAGTACTGTACAGAAAACAACCAAACAGAAACCATCTGTTAACAGCTTGCATCACTGTCAACAGCTCCTCAGCTGCCCTTACTGATGTCCCTGAGGGGGTCTGCGAAAGACTTGGCAGATGGGACTTCACTCATGTGTGATAATCTTGAAAGATGCGGGGCTGCATCTGCTGGTTAGCTTGCCTCCTCACTTTACAGACAATATAGATGAGGATTTGGCACCTGAGAGAAAAAAGCCCAA
Organism: Rhizomys pruinosus; assembly: GCA_009823505.1. NCBI lineage: Eukaryota > Metazoa > Chordata > Mammalia > Rodentia > Spalacidae > Rhizomys > Rhizomys pruinosus. Next base: position 1,311,659 of record VZQC01010027.1, read on the forward strand.
GCCAGGAAGGGCTGTGAGAGTCTGGTTTCCAGTTGGGGGTGGGGCCAATCTGTGAATAATTTTATACACCACACTGTAAATGCCAGGAAGTTTTCAGATATAGGATTTAAGCATTTCTCAATAGAAGCACCGGGGGCCTGAAATATCACTACAAGAGGGGACCAATTCCCTCAGTGGGTTCAAAGTGTCTTTCTCCTACAGGAGCTGCTGAGATGGTGAAATGAGTTAAGTGATGTCATAGTTAACCACCTCCCTACCGTGGGCATCTGAGCAGATGTTAATGCCCAAGGGTTAACACATACCCAATTATGGGCATCTGTACCGAAGTTCAAATCATTTTCCCATTTTCTAGTTTTAGATGTGTCCCTGAAATTCTATGTGACTTATGCACATTATTTAATGTCACTAGCACAGGCTTGTGATCTAGAAACCATTTCCTTCATTTTACACAGAGAGAGAGTTCAATCTCTCTCCTACAATGTGTGATTTGCCTGCACTTAAGAAAACAGACAGGGGTCTGGAGAGATGGTGTGACAGTTAAGAGGGAGTGCTGCCCTTGCAGACGACCTAAGTTAGATCCCAGCACCCACATTGGGTGGCTCACAACCACCTGTTACTCCAGCTCCAGGGGATCCATTGCCCTCTTCTGGTTTCTTCATGGATACACTGCATTCACACACATGACCATCCCCATACATTTATACATAAATAAATATATATAATATATATATATATATGCATATATATGCATGCTAACGGTATACATTCTAGATGCTAACTTTTCAAGACTTTACAGATTTTTAAAAATCTAGTAGTAAAATTACACTAGGGGCTATACTAAGGCCATGCACTTTTAAGCTTGGACATCTGTGTCTGTAATTAAAACTTTAATCTGTGACAAAGCATGTAGCAAATAGTACTGATCATCATATGATATGTAAGGTGTCAGCACCTTGATTCGTAGCCTGTTGTTGATGTGATGCAGGGACAGGCAGGCATCACTTCTCATAAGCATCAAAGATTAAGTCCATACTTATACATACAAACTTGGCAGTTTTCAGACAGAATTTGGCCCATTCTCTTGTTGAGCGTGGAGCACAGGATACTGTAGTATTCAGGAGAAAATAGATTTACTCCCAAACTCCCCATTTTAGGTTTTGAAGTATGTGTGTATCAAAACAACATATATCATATGCAGGGATGTTTAAGGATGTACGTTTATGTTTCTTTTTATTTCATTTTTCAGAAATCTATTTAAATATATTGTAGGACAGTGTATGTGAAAATAGTTAGTCAATCCTGAGACTGACCCTCAAAGATGCTATGTCGTACTCACCCACCAAAGCATACTTTTTGTGTGTGATTACAGAGAAAAAATATGTCTCTCATAAGAATTCTTCCTTAAATTTGTTTTCTAGAAGAAGATAAGAAACTAGAGAAGTGATGATTTTGGCTTAATGCTGTTTGATATATAAAGTTGATGTATTACTTTGCATTAGAAATTACATAATTTAAGAAGTATCATTTCTTGGAAAATATGTGAATGTTCAAGTGTTCCCTTTAGGAAAAATCATAATAGAAATGAAATGCATTAGAGGTAATTGAACTGGAAGATGTGAAAGGGAGCCCGCAGAAATGGCTCAGTGGATCAAGCACTTGCCCAGCAAGCTGAGGACCGAACTTCAGATCTCCAGAATCCAGTACGCATGCCAAGGCTGCCAGGGGTGGTGGCTGGCATGAACATGGTACCTGCCTGTAATCCCAGTACTCAGAAGGAGACTGGGAATCTTTAGGGCAAACTGGATAGCCAGATGAATCCCAGTACTCAGAAGGAGACTGGGAATCTTTAGGGCAAACTGGATAGGCAGATGGGCCAGAACTGGTGATGCAAGTATTACTTGCCTGAAATCTGGGTACTGCCCAATAGTAAAGAACCTACATATAACCATTGGGAGAATCTCATCTGCCTTGTTCTCTCTACATCCCCAGTGCCCGGGTCAATGCCTGTCAACATTCTATACATTGTAAAGAAATTGCACAATGAATTCAGTGAATCTAACTGAAAACAGTTACCAACCACCCAACAAAGGCTGATCATTTTCTACCCATGAACTAACTGAGCCACATATACAGCATCTCTTCATCCAGTTTGCTTCTCAGCAGAAAGTATATTTACTCACTGAAAGCTTTGAAATCCAGTGTAGGTTAAGTGTCACTTAAAAAAATCTTCAGTAGTAATATATTCTGACAGAACACTGGAACTCACAGTACCTTGTGTACAGCTGCCATATTCAGAGCTCAGACAGAAGACACAGACAAATCTTTTAAAAGATGATCACATTTCTTAGCTGGTTATTCCTATAACTTCACAATGCATTATAAAGGACTAGTTTCTAGCCCACTTCAGGAGGATATGGTTAAGATCTTTTTCGATGTATGAGTTGATTAAAGAAATAGAAACAGTACAAAACCAGGACATTAATAAAGAGAAACACAAGTGGAGAAGCTGACATTAAAACTGGTTTAAAAAGCACAGAAATGATCAAGAATCATGGAAAACAATCCATAGAATGACATTTGATTTTAAAAAGTCAGTAGCTAAGATGAATCAGTAGAACCTCAGACTGCAAACCCACAGGTTTAGAATCTAGCTCTGGAAAACAAAGCAGTGTGTTCTATGTGAATAAGTGTGTTCCATTATGAAATAGTACGTGTGGAGATAGTGTGGTGTGTACTGTGTATGGTAAAAGTAACTGAAGGGCTGGACAGATGGCTCCGTGGTGAAGAGCACTCGCAGCTCTTGCAGAAGACCTGAGTTTGGTTCCCAATACGCCCATGCCAGCTCACAATTGTATATAATTTCATCTCCAGGGTGTCTGACACCCCATTCTGGACTTCACAGCCACTGCACTCACGTGCATATGCCTACACACATACACACACACACACACACACAATTAAAAATCAAATACAATTTTTTTCTAAGTGGCTGTTATAAAACAATGATCCATCTTGGAATGGAGGAAGGAAATACACACTGTCACAGATATGTTTAGAGAAGATCATTTGGACCAGGACAGATGCTTAGCATAGAGGAACAGAATGAAATCTGTAGGTGTTTGAAGATGGTAAATGTCAGAAAGACGGATCTTTCTCACACATCATCACCATCAGTTGGAGAGGAGGCATAGAATTCATGATGAAGAAATGGGGTTTCCTGATTGCATTTCTGCCCCTACCTCTCCCCCGCCCCCTCTGTAGGTACACTGACACTCAAGCAGGCTGTGTTAGGTTTCCAGTTTACATCAAAATGTTTATTATGTGAAGCCTTTGCATTTGTGGTGATGGGGTAGAAAAACTAGCTTTGAGGGGAGCACGTTCAGAGCTCCAACTGCTGTGGGAAGTTGACTTTCCTCAAACGGTCAGAAGTGCTCTCAGAGCAGGCACTGCAATGAGGGGCGGGGACAAAGACAGGGGCTTTTTAATTTTTTTTTTTTTAACCAGAGAATCAATAGTTCTTGGGCTGTCGGCTACCTGTGTGGATGTGTATACCTTCCCAGGTGTCTCTAGTCAAGCTTCTTCCTGTCCACTAAGGTCATTTTTCTGATAAAGTCTTGAGTTTCTTGTGGCAAGGCCCACATTCTCTCCTACAAATATACAGAAAATGATGGAAGTCCAATGTTTTAGTGTAGCATGGGAGGGAGGGAGGGAGGGAGGGAGGGAGGGAGGGAGGGAGGGAGGGGAGGGTGAAAGACTACCTGAGGCGGTTTGAATGAGAATGCACCCCTATGCTCAAATATTTGAACACGTGGGCAGTTGATGTCACTGTCTGGGGAGGGTCATGGAACCCTTGGGAGGTGTGGCCTTGCTGGAGGAAGCCTTGTCCCTGAGCTTTGAGAGTCCTTAGCTAGCTTACCTCACTTCCGGTTGCTCTCTCAAGATGTGGGCTTGTAGCTTTTCTCAGCTATCTCCTGCCGCCGTACCTCCTCAACATGACGGACTCTTTCTTATCTCTCTGGACCCATAAGACTAATAAACTCTTCTTCTATAAGTTGCCTTGGTCATGATGTTTTATCACGGCCACGGAGAAGTGGTTAATACACCACCCTAGTAAAATTGCGAGAGTATGTTTTGATTGTTCCAGAAACCAAAGTAAACACCATTGTCTTGTGTAGCCTTTAAGGAAAACTTTTAAACTCATTCTCTTGAATTATGAAATAAGCTGCCTTGTTAGGTTGTGAGTTCCCTGTCTTGACTGTCCATGTCTGTTAGGAAGTCTGAGCCACTGTTTTGAGTATCAGATTGTCTAGGACAACTCCATATTCTGCTCCATAGAAATTGATTCTCTGTTTCAAAATGTTTAAGGGTCTGCAACAGCAAAGGCTTCAACAATCAAGAAAAGCTGCTCCTGAAAGCAACTGTGTGTACCCTGAGCTCACACACATATGTGAGGTGCACCTAGGATTTAAAAGCTGCATGATAAAGAAGTTTTATGTATTGGATATGATTTTCAAATTGTGCATGTCTGTGTATGGGTATGTACATCTGAGTGCATGTGCCTGCCAAGGCCAGAAGAGGACATTGGATCCCCAGAACTGGAGTTATAGAAGGCTGTGTGCTGACATGTGGTTGCTAGGAACTAAACCAGAGGCAAGAGCAGTAGGCTGTCCTTAACTGCTAAATCATCTCTATCTATCCAGCCCCTGATATGATTTTTAATGGCCTTTAAAAATAAGATCTTCAGGGGCTGGAGAGATGGCCTAGCAGTTAAGATCACCAACTGCTCTTGCAGAGGACTCAAGTTCCATCCCCAGCACCCACATGGTGGCCGAGAACCATCTTTGACTCCAGTCCCAGGGGAATCCAATGCCCTCTTCTGACCTCTGTGGCATTGCACAACACAGGTGCACAGACCTACATGCAGACAGTTCATTCATACACATAAAAAAATAAATAAAATAAAATAAAAAAAATCATATCTTCATTTGTCAGTAGTGAGAAATTAAGTAAATTTTACTTGAAGAAGTAAACTTAGAATAAAAATATGTCTACAGTCAGGTCTTGATTTGGAATCTCTAAGACCAAGAGAGAGTTTTCCTTTTCTATTTAAGATGACTCTGTTTATATTCAGGACCATGACAAATTGATCTTTTTTTTTTTCATTTTTTTTTTTTATTGATGCTTTGTGTATTTCATACAACATTTTCCAATTCAGTTCAGGCATATATCCCCTTCCCTTCCCCCCACCCCACCCCTACCCATCCCAGATCATGCATTCTGCCATAAGTTTTCTGCATCTTTCTCTGCTTTTTTGTTTTGTTTTTTCATTTTTTTTAACAATAAGTGATAATTTGTGAGTACAAGCATCCTTCATGTAAAACCAATTTGCAAGCAGTTGTACCCAAACCCACACAGCTCATGGGTCCCACCATCCACCAGGGGGGGCTTGTATGTTCAATCAAGTTGATCAAATGAGTGTCCAGTCTATATTGTTGTAGTTTCACCATTAACCCCAATCAAAGCCCTTACATTCTACCACGCCCCCTCTTCCGCAGATTGTTCCCTAGGCTTAGAAAAGGGGCACAGGTGGATGAGAAGCAAAACACTCTACTTTCTCTGGAGCTGATGTCTTGGTCTCTAGTCAGTTCTGGCTGTTTTCTTTCATGGGTTGCCAGCTTGTCCAGGCATAACCTTTCGATCCTACTGATAAAGCACATGCAATTAGATATTTAGGTATTAAACAGTATAATATATAGCCTTTCGATCCTACTAATGAAGCACACACAATTAGATATATAGGTATTTAAACAGTACTAATTGTTATGGTAGGTTTCTTTGGTATAGACACAGATGTTTGGATGGTATGTTCATTCATGATTTACAGTTTCTTCTGTTAAGTATGGCAGGGTCTTCATGTGGTTTATAACATCTCCTAACCATTAGAGGATGTAAGCTTGTGGATGGGTGCAGGACAATTAATTTACTGAGTTGTGGCAAAGGGGGCCCAGTGACTGGCGGACCTAGACCTGACTCCTAATTCCTGACAAATTGATCTTAAAGGTAAAACTAGATGGGGCTAGAAAGATGGCTCAGTATTTAAGCACATTTGCTGTTCTTGCAGAGGACCCAAGTTGGGTCTCCAGTACCCATGTTGAGCAGTTCACAATCATATATAGTTCTAGCTGCAGGTCCCCCAAGGCCCTCTCCTGGCCTCTGCAAGCACGGGTACTTATGTGCACATGCCTCCACAGAGACACACACAATGTAACTAAAATAAATTGCAAACTTGACAAAATTGGGAAACATTGAATTTAACACATTTCAAATAATGCTTAGAAAGAACTTAAAGAATCTTTAAATATAAATTTTGGGCTTAATCATTGAAATTAATTATTAGTTTGACTTAAATAATAACATACTAGGTAATTATCTTTAGAACATTTTAATAATATTATAATTCCATTTATATACATTTTAGTGTTCTCTTTCCTATAGTTCCTTTCTCATAGTTTAAGAACGCAAATAGCTCAGTTGGTAGAGTGTCAATTTAGGATGTACAAAGTCCTGGGTTCCATCATCAGCACTGCAAAAACCAGGTGTGGTGGTTCACATCTGTAATCTGATCCTCTGGAGGTAGAGATAAGAGGATCAGAAGTTCAGCGTCATCCTCAGCTACAGAAGAAGTTTGAACCCAGCCTGGGGTACATGAGACCCTGTTGCTAAATAAATAAATAAATAAATAAATAAATAAATAAATAAATAAGTGTGTTTGCAATCTATATTCCAATCTTTCTGTGAAGGGGCAAATCAGCCCTGTCTCTGCAAGTCACACACACACACACACACACACACACACACACACACACACACGAAGCTCTATAGGATTCTATAGAGACTATTCAGCCACATTGAAAATGTGGTGCCTGGGCTGGAGAGATGGCCTAGCGGTTAAGAGCGCCGACCGCTCTTGCAGAGGACCTGGGTTAGATCCCCAGCACCCACATGGCGGCTGAGAACCGTCTGAAGCTCCAATTCCAGGAGAACTCCAGTTCCAGGGGAATCCGAGACCCTCTTCTGAACTCCGCGGCATTGCACGACACGGGTGCACAGACTTGCATGCAGACAGTACATTCATACACATACAGAAATAAATAAAAATTAATAAAAAAAATTCAAAAAAGAAAATGTGGTGCCTATAAAAAGCAAGTTTTCATTGTTGATCTTTCAGAGGGAGTTGGGGAGTATAGGCCAGTTGGAACTTCGTGGTATGAATCCATCAACTGATTGACAGCACCTACACATTCTCTCCCCAAATATATCCCATGAACAGCATATCACAGTCTGGGCAGGCTCAGAAAATCTATACTCATTTCTCGATTCCAAATGTGAAGGTCCCCCTTAAACCTGGCAGACTCCTGGCAGGATTTACAGGGAAAATATAACTAGACTGATTTTCCAACACGTGTTGGACACACAGCTCACATAAACCTCAGGGCAGCCCTTTGTAGATTTATCGAGGTAGTGCAGGAGGATTCTGCCTGCTGGCCGCCGAGTGCAATTCTCCTGATTTTGAGTTATGTCAGGTACATAAGAATCACTCCTAGACTCTCTCTGGGGACCACAGCCTCTGCCTTTAAATCCTCAATTTGACACTTTTCTGCATGGTTATTAGAACTTTAAAGAAATGTATCAGGTCTCTGAGCCAGCTTAGGGAAAGCAATTTTCCCTGAGACTATCACCTAAGCAGGACATTATAGGGTGCAGGGATGTTTTGGTAACCTGTGCTTGGGGAACATTTTTTGAAAGGTTGCTTTCACAATCTATTAATTCTCAAAAATAAGGTGGAGAAGGGGGAACAAAAGCTTCGATGACTTATTTTAAAGTTGTTCAAGTCATTCCATGCCAGTGTTTTAAAATTTGCCCTGGGGGATAACGCCGTCTTCCCGCTTTCCTTCCTCTCTGTCAGGTGGTTATTGGTAATCCCTTCCCTGCTTGCCTTGCCCTTGGCAGCTTCCTCTTGCTGCTCTGTGGATGAGTGCTGCCTACTGTGCACTCCTTGAGCAGAGCAGCCAAGAAGCCGATGATGACTCACAAGTTGATTTTCCCTGGGAGAGACACGCATCACCCTAGAAGGGTACCTGCCACAGACCAAAGAGCTATTGCACCAAAGTCCAACTTGGTGAGACCACTGTTTACTAAGATTGTTTATAGAGCAAGGCTGAGGGGTTAATTTGAGGAGCTTGGGTGACCCCCACACGCACCCAAATTGCTTCGTGACCTCAAAGTCCCACCCCAACATGACTAGCATCATGGAGTCCTGCTGTCAGTCATTCCTCCACTTTCTAGATATGGTGTAGCATCTCCAAGATCACTTGCAGCTGGAGAGGGAATAATATCAGGAGTCCAAGGCAGTGGTCTCATGACCGCTCCCCCGCCAGGGAGTCAATAGCTTTATTACCGTTACCATAGACCTGGCTAAGGACCAAACACCAAGATGGCACCTTTTTATGACAGGAGGAAAAAGCACCATCCACACCATCTCTAGAATACACTACCATTAACTCATCTCCCACTCCTCCCTACAGATCTGGATGTAAAAGCCAACTCACCCCCACCCTACCTCCAGCCCTTGCTTTGGGGTTCTTAGCTTGATGCTGAGAATCTTTTCAAACGGTCAGAAGATTCTCTTGGTTCTGCTGCTGATGATTCTCAAAGTGTATCAGCTTCTGTCTCAAACAGGACATTAGAGTGGTTCAAAGCACTTACTCTGGGTTGCTGTTTCCCTGTATTTGAATCTTAATGTTTGTATTAGCCTTAACTGTCAACTTTAAAGACCGTACAGTCACCTGAAAGGAGAAGTCTCATTTGAGGACTTTCTAGATTGGTTGGTCTGGAGGCAAGTTTGTGGGGGAGTGTCTTGATTATTAGTGGATACAGGCAGTCCCAGCCCACCGGGAGCAGCTCCATGTCCTGAGCAGGTGGTATGGGGCTCTTTAAGAAAGCCAGGTAACAACAACAGCAAAAAAAGCTGGGCGTGGTGGCGCACGCCTTTAATCCTAGCACTTGGGAGGCAAGGCAGAGGCAGGCGTATCTTTGTAAGTTCAAGGCCAGCCTGGTCTACAGAGTGAGTTCCAGGACAACCAGGGCTACAGGGAGACCCTGTCCAAAAAGCCAAAAAAAAAAAAAAAAAAAAAAAAAAAAAAAAAAAAAAAAGAAAGAAAGCCAGGTAAGCATACAAGAGTGAGCAAGTCAGAGAGTTGGTCAGTAAGCATCCTTGCTCCATGCTTTCTGCTTCACTTCCAGCTTTGAGGTCCTGCCTTGGCTTCTCTTAATGATGGGCTGTGACCTGGGAGTATAAGCTTGTTCCAGGAGTTTACCATGCCAAAGACAAAAGGCAAAGTGGAGAATCGTGAGTTCTTTCTATTCATGTCCCATGGACTCAGAGGAGTCATCTCCAGAGCCTGAGCATCCATCTCCAGTTTCTTATAGTATTTGGAGGCAATTTAGCTTCACTACAGAGCCAGTCTGTCATTGGTAAGTTAAAATTCTTTGCCTACTTGACAAGGGGCCCTGAACAGGTGCCCCTAGCCTACATGACAGGAGGCTGTGGACAGGACTCTCCAGGTGTAGTATATGTACATAGATAGGAACGATAGGGGTGGTCCTTTCCGTAGGCAGCTGTTCCCCAGGTTAATGCTCTTATAATTCTGTTTCCCAGCTGGCTCGGGTTTTCCATGTTCAAGCTGAAATAAACCCTTTCCTAAGTTGCTTTTGGTCAAAGTGTTTTATCACAACGACAGTCAAAGTGGAATACCTAATTTTGTCATTGCTTTATATTGAACTTTAAGTATCCTCCAAGATCAATGTAAACCCCCTCCCCCCAATTCCTGGGAGTGACATTAGGAGATGGGAGACTTTAATAGGGAGCCCAAGGAGAGGACTCCAGGTCATTGCGGGACATGCCCCTGGAGGCATGTGGGACTCAGTCCTTCGTCCATTCTTTTTTTTTTTTTTTTTTTTTATTTTATTATTTCCGTATGTGTATGAATTTTACTGTCTGCATGCAAGTTTGTGCACCCGTGTCGTGCAATGCCGCGGAGGTCAGAAGAGGGTGTCGGATTCCCCTGGAACTGGAGTTCTCCTGGAATTGGAGTTTCAGACGGTTCTCAGCCGCCATGTGGGTGCTGGGGATCGAACCCGGGTCCTCTGTAAGAGCGGTCGGCGCTCTTAACCGCTAGGCCATCTCTCCAGCCCCCCTTCGTGCATTCTTGCTCTTTGCTGTTCTACACGTTTTCTATGGAGTTGTTCAGCCTTGCTTCAGGCCCAGAAGTACATGGGCCCAGTGAGCATGGACTGAAAGCCCCAAGCCTGTGAGTCAAAGTAAATCTCTTCTCTTACTATCAAGTATTTATTATATAGTTATAGAAAGCTAGCACGACCCCATGGACAGGACACTAACATATAAACCTCATTTTTGTTAGCGTCTGAAGTTAGGAATAATGGTTACTACATAACAGTGCCATTTAAGTATAAATGAGATCATTTGGTGCTTGGCGTGGGATATGTGTTTAATAAAAAAGTCCATTTCTGTTCTAGTTAGCTGTCTACTCCTGTGACAAAACACTGGCCAAAACCAACTTGGGGAGGAAAGGGTTTATTTGCTTACATGTCCTGACCACCATTCATCACATGCAAGGAAGCCAGGGAAAGAAATCAAGGCAGGAACCTAGAGGCAGAAGCTGAAGCAGAGACCATGGAGAAAGGCTGCTCACTGGTTTATTCTGGCCTATGCTCAGCCTGCTTTCTTATACAACCCAAGAACATATCAACCAGCGATTAAGAAAATGTCTCACAGACATGGACATAGCCAATCTGATCCCACTTCTCAGATATGTCAGGTTGACAACTGACAGTAGTCAGCATATGGTTGTATCCACTTACCACTCCTGAAAAACGTTTTAAATTGTCTTTCTGTTCTGTATGTTTCCTAGTCCAATCTATCTACTCACGTTGCAGTAGGCTTAGCTTTCTAGAGTGTAGCCCTCACCAGGACTTTCCTTTGCTGAAGACCTCTGAAATGCAATGCAGTCTAGTATTCTCACAGCAAAGGTCACTCTTTTATTTTGTACATAGAATGCAAATTACTGTAGCTTCAGTGTGGACAAGTTTGGCAAAATCAAATCCTTGAATGCTAATACTCTGGACTCAAATGTGTATTTCTAGCTGCAAACTTATTCTACAGAATTACCTATAAGAAGAAAGATTGTCCATTAGCAGGGGGCCAGAAAAATATGGTATGCAACACAGAGAGCAGTGCAGAACCATGTAGCAGACACTTCATTCTTTCAGTTCCTGGAACAGAGGTGGCAGTGGAGGTTACTATGTTCTTAGAGGTGAATTTACTATCTCTGGGAAGATGCACAAAATGACTTCATCCCAAGAGAAAATGGGTGAAGTATGAGATAGGAGGAAGGTTTTCCAGTGTAGAAATCTTTTAGCCACTTTTTTATGTATAAATGTTCAAAAGAACTTGGGGCTGGAGAGATGGCCTAGCGGTTAAGAGCGCCGACTGCTCTTACAGAGGACCCAGGCTCGATCCCCAGCACCCACATGGCGGCTGAGAACTGTCTGTAACTCCAATTCCAGGAGAACTCCAGTTCCAGGGGAATCCAACACTCTCTTTTGACCTCTACGGCATTGTACGACACAGGTGCACAGACCTACATGCAGACAGTATATTCATACACATAATAAAATAAATAAAAAATTTTAAAAATGTTCAAAAGAACTTATTAAAAGAAACGCATATCCTCTGTGGAAGTATCCCTTCATCTTCAGACACGCCACTTGCCTTGCCTTTGGGTGCCCTTCTGCCTGGTGTCCCCACAGGCTCTTCCTTCCTTGTGCAGTCCCTGCCACAAACCCTTTTGCCAGTCTCTTCTTTTGCCCAAACAATATTGGGAAAGTTTTTGTGGCTTCACAGCTTCTTTTCAAATCCTTTTTTCTGGGCTTTTAGGACTGAGTTAAATGACCTTTTTTTTTTTTTTTTTTTTCTTTACATTCTGAATCCATCGCATGTGGAGTTCCCCTTCTCTAAAGTCCCAGCTGTCTTGGAACTCACTCTGTAGACCAGGCTGACCTTGAACTCACAGAGATCTGCCTGCCTCTGCCTCTCAAGTGCTGGGATTAAAGGCTTGTGCCATCATGCCAGACTAAATGACTTTTTTAATTTGTTGGTTTCAAGTTAAAAGCCTTTTTCTTTGAGATTTTGTATTGTTTATGATTTTCCTAGACTACTTATATCAAATATATATAAAATCAGAAGGAAAAATTTAAATTTCTACAAAATTGTCTTAAAAAGACTGGACTCACAATTTTAATACATTTTTTCTTTTTTAATTGATTAAGAATTTCATACGTGCACATGAATTCCCTCCCCTCCAACTATTCTGCTATCCCATGTCTTCTTTTTTTCCCAATTTCATGTACTTTCTCTTATCCTTAAGCCCACGGCATCCACTTAGTATTGCCAGCATGTGCATACATGAAGGTGACCTACTGGCCCACAAACAGCCTCTCAGGGGCCCCATTCCTGAAGAAAACTGACCCTGCCTCTCACAGCAGCCATCACTTGGTAATAGGTCTTCAGCTGGGGTGAGATTTCCTACCTATCTCCCCCACTCCATGGCAGGATCCTATCTGGCTTGATCTTGTTTGAGTCTTGTACTGTAACAATTGTTGTTAGTTTATCTGTGCGACTGGCCTGTCACGTCCAGAAAACACTGTTTCACTGTAGGCATCAACCACGTCTGGCTATTAAAATCATTCTACCCACTCTATTGCTATGACCCCTGAGTCACATTTGTTCATCTGTGGCAGGGTCTATGCAACCCAGGCTGGCCTGGAACTCACTGTGGAGCCAAGGATGCCTTTGAACCTTTGATCCTCCTCCCCCCACCTCCAAAGTGTGAGGATTAGAGGCGTGTGCCACCACTTCTGATTTATCCAGTGCCAGGGATCAAACCTAGGGCTTTGTGCATGATAGACCAGTACTTAATTAACACAGACCCCAAATGGTTTATATATACACCTCATAGTAGTGAACACTTACTCTTAGCACACATGGGCACCTGTGAAAGGCCCACTCACATCTGTGTTAGAGAAGCAGAGAAGAGCAAACCCAGATGTGTTGATTCATTGTCCAGGGGTGATTTCTTTGCACACCGAGGTGCTCTGCACACATCTGTAGAATTTTTTTTCTCTGAACAGTGAGGTTTCTTGGCATGCTTTCCTCCTTTCTACTTCCTTCCTTCCATTATGTCTTTACTGTTTTACTAACACTGTGACTAGAGAATAGGAATGTTTTATAAATGTCCAAGAATGAATGTGTCTTCCTAGAAAAGTCTTAGATAAGACAAAAATATTATCATAATAAATACAGAGTTCAGTGCTAAGAACCACCCAGCAACCTATGTAAGAACACAGCCCAATTTATACACAGTGCCCTCTCCCAGACAGGCCCTGTAGCTTGTGTCAATATTATTTTGGGGGTTTGTTGTTGATGTGGAGATAGTTTCCTTAAAGTTGAATTTAGGGCCAGAGATATGGCTTGGTATATAAAGGTACCTGCTGCCAAGCTTGACAGCCCGAGTTCGATTCCCAGGATACATGCAGCAGAAGGAGAGAGCCAACCTCTGCAATGTGTGTCCTCTGACTTCCACACACACTCTAAATAAAAACTGTAGTAGAGTTGAATCTCAAATTCAAACATTTTCATCTTAGCAAAGGGAATAGTCCACAGGGTAAGCCAGCTATTTTGCACATCTATCTTTTGGTTTAAGGCAAGAACATAACTATTTTGCACATCTATCTTTTGGTTTAAGACAAGAACATAACAGGTAGGAATTTTAGATTGTCGGTCTTAATTTTTTTCATGTAAAATTTTAAAGTATGAATAACTGTTGATATTTCAGATATTTCTATTCCTGACAGTACATAACTCCTCCCTAAATGAATTTGGCTTCACAGAAACCAATTATCATATTGGATCATTCTAGCCAAGCCAGGTGACAACCAACAGACATGTTGTTTATAAAACTCTGTCTCAGATAAAGGTGCCAGAAAGAAATTAATGACTGTTGTAACAGCTGGTCTTTCATGGTTATGAGAAAAATGCCTTGACATATTTTTTGACTCTGTGATTGGTCTACATTTCAAGGGTATAAATTAATCTTTAGAAGACTCTAAAGCATATCTTCTCCGGACATGTCATGTATACATCAAGTTGGCCCTGTTAGCAATCTAATCACAGCCCTGTAATTCAGAGGACAACAATTTCTTACTGTGAGCAGCACAGCAGCATTTGGTATCATTTAGGTTAGCCCAGGATTGCTGATGCATCGTATGTTTCAGGCCAGGGATGATGGATGACGAGCTCTGACGCCCGTCCCTAAGTGATTGCGAAGATTGAAGACACACAGTCCACTTAAACTTGCTTACTATCACATCGAGTAATCAGCCTGCGAGGCGAACCCTGCTCTGTGTCCTACCAAATTCTGCCAGAGCTGTATTTCACATCTTAAAAAAACCCCTAAAGAATGGGATTCTGGCTGGAATTCCTGAGACTGTATTCATCACTGAGCAAATGGCAAATGGCTTCACCTCAGATCTGGGGTGTAGTTAAAGAATAGTGTGTGTGTGTGTGTGTGTGTGTGTGTGTGTGTGTGTGAGTGTGTGTATACTTTTTCCGGTTATATATATATATATGTATATGTATATGTAATGGGAGGCTCTAGCTTTTCTTTCTTGAAAGCTCAAAGTCAAAGCCTGTTTTGCTGGAATTATAAGTGAAACATGTAAATTTGTCTCTTTTAAACTTTACTTAGGCCCATATAAGACTATGAAGTAATTTCATGATTTGTGACTAATTTCCAACTTAATAAATGATTCGAGCAAATAACTTTAAAAAACATTATGCTCCAGAACATAATTTAGCTAGAACTGATTCATGGAAAGACGGTTTTCTGAATCACATCTGATGAAAGTTTCAACACAAATAATTAGAGCCATCTTCCTGGTTACTTACTGTTCTGTGAGCTACAAAAATGATGAAGAAAAACCAAGCACATATCTTAAATTGTCAGTTTTACACTAAGCACATAAATCACTGAGAGAAATCCAACGAAATTCCCTCGCCTTTGTTGCTTCAGACACTGCAATTTATTACGTCAAGCAGAAACATTCCGTGGAATAATTAAATATCTCTTGATATGATTTAAGTATTAGGATCCTGAGAGTGCAGGGGACTTGAAATTGTTCATCATTGTTCATTTATTTTCTCAGCAATGTTGTAATGTTTCCTTGACTTCTAGAACACTGGCATAGCCCACTGTCAGACACCAAATCTAATTCTGACTTTGTTGAGAAAAGAATGCTCACGTAAGTCCATTTATCTCCCAAGAAGGGCTTGCAGCAGAGGGTGGGAAATCACACCCAACTTGGAGTTCTGTTTTTCAACTCTGATGAAAAGAGGAGGTAATACCCTCCTTTTCTCCCTTCTGCCCTGCCTTTAAGTATGACTTTGCTGTCCACACACTGTACCTGAGGAAGCTTGTGACAAAGAGTGGCTGCCTAATAACATCCATCACAATTAATTGAGCCCGCTCATCCTTGAAGCTCAGTTCTGATTCCCTGGACTGGCAACTTCTACATCACTTGGGAGTTTCTAAGAAATACTGATTCCTATGGCAGTACCCCCAAGGCCTACTGAATCATCAGCCTGTGGTTTAATAGACTCTCCTCCTGATTCTAATTCAGACCAAGTTGCGAGGCTCACTCATTCTAATATTAAATCCAAGCTGTGAAATGAAGAAATAAGTAGAAGAGCCAGTTAAAAGAAAATACTCCACAACTTGAAAATAGCTCCAAAAATGTAATTCATGAATTAGTCCTTGGTACACTAGGCAATCACTCCCCAACCCTATTTAAGGATATAAGTTCAGTGATCAAGCAGTTGATTCCTGAATATTCAGGTGTCTGTCCTTCTAGTCTTAGTTTACTTACTTATAAAATGGGAAGTATAGCATTGCTTCAAGCAATAAATGCACCAATGTATAAAAATGAGTTCACTGAAGGGGCTTGACCATCTTGAGGCATGCCCATTTTAGTTTAAATTTACTATTTCTTGCTCTTAATATAAAATGATAATGAATATAATTTTCCTGAAAGGATTCATGTTAAGTACTTGTGCTTTCCTTGTGGCAAGGAAAGAAGAATGAGAGAAAGAGAGAAAGAAGGAACTAGAAATAGAGAAAGAGAAAGAAAAAGAAAGAGAGAGAGAGAGAGAGAGAAAGAAAGGGAAAGAAGAAAGAAGAAAAGAAAGGAAAGAAAGAGATGGGGAACCTGAGGAAGGAAGGCTGGAAGGAAGTGTATTGATCAGTCACTTCTGATTGAATGGAAGCTCATCTCTGCATATTTGGATCAGCTACGGAACTTTTAAAACAACATGAACACAAGCTGGGGAGGTGGCTCCGTGGTTAAGAGCACCTGGACGGCTCTTGCAGAGGACCTTGGTTCAATTTCCAGGTGACAAATATTATCACCTATATGGTAACTAACAACCATCCATAACTCCAGTTCAGGGGAATCGATGACTTCTTTGGTCTTCACAGGCATTGCACGACACAGATATACTTACATACATGCAGGCAATACATTCATACACATTTAAAAATAATAAAAACAATACAAACAATTAGGCTGTACCTCCAGAATTCTGACTTGATTGGTCTGTTTCAGGCATAGGCTTCTATACTTTGAAGAAGTCTCAAAGTGAACCTAACAATGCAGATATGTCTCAAAAAACTGTTTTTATGTGTGTGTGTGTGTGTGCGTGCGTGTGTGTGTGTGTGTATGTGTGTGTGTGTGTGTGTGTGTTTTGTGTGTTTTTGTTTTTGTATTTTTGAGACAGGGTCTCCCTTTAGTCCCAGCTGGCATGGAGCTCACTCTGTAGGCCAGGCTGGCCTTGAACTCACAGAAATCCTACTGCCTCTGCCTCCCAAGTGCTAGGATTAAAGGCATGCACCACCACACCTGGCTCAAAAAACTGTTAACATGCACAGGACTCACCCAAAGGATTTGTTAAAATGCTTCTTACTCTCATGGGACAGGGCTGAGGTCAATCTATGGATTCCTCAGGTAACAGGTACTTTGGATAAAAAGAGATTCAACTAGTGAAAAATAATTCATCTTGCCCCATGAAGAAAGCAGCCATGTTCCCCCTCTGGGACAAGAGGAGACAGAGCCAGGGCTCAGTAAACAGTACTTATTTCCTAGACAGGAGACATTTGTTTCTTTTCTGACAGCAGAGCAAAAGAAAGCTACAGTACGTGTTTTGTTTTGTTTTGTTTTGTTTTATGCTGACTTGTGTTTTTTAATTTGACTTATGGATTTAGGTTCTGGACATAATAAGTACTAACGAAGTCTTTTCATTCTCATAATATTTGACCTTAGAGTGATAGATACAATGTTAAGTCTGGAAGATGCATGTTTACCAAACAAACTTGCTTACCAGTACTCATTGGGATTCAGGCTGAAGTCCTTTAGTGGAATTGCTACACCAGTTTTCACATGCATTGAAGGTAGAATTCCAAGGATTTTTGACAGATGTACAGTACTCAAAATGAACACAACTCTAAAACACCAAGGAACAAGTAGAACTTGAAGACTGATGTTCTGACAAGCACAACTGTAGCGACATCTTCAACTGTAGCAACATCTTCAGGGACACTGAAGTCTGTCTAGGAGTTCTGTTTGTCAGAAGAGCAAAGAAAATATATTATCCAGTGCCTCTGGGGCAGCTCTCTTATTTCTCCTCATTCACTTCTTCATCTCTATCTCCATCTTCTTTCCTTTCTCCCCTGTGTTTCCTTTCTTTACTTCTGCTCTCTCTCTATCCTAGTCTCTTTCTTCCTTCCTCTCTGCTATCCTTTATTCTCTCTTTCTTTCCTTTCTCTTGCTTCTGACTCCTGCCTTTCTCTTTCTTGGTGAACACAAATAGCGATCACCCTATAATTATGTCATGGCATATTAGAAATTAATAAAAAATTTTGTATAAACTTCTTCCTATTCCTAAGCTCCTTAGAAAGACAAATATTGTCACCAAAACCTACTAAAAGCAGCCAAAACTCTTTGATGCTGCCTCTGGATCCACGATCCTTCTACAGCTCATCCCGTATTTCACATCATAGCATGTGAATGACTACAGCATAGACAAGAATGACTACAGCATCCTGGGTCCCGAAGGGAAAACCCCCATTTTATCTGGAGCAGGGTGTAGACTCTCCTGTTTTCTCTTTTTTTACCATCACAACACACACCAGGAAAGAGAGGCAGACCAGCCTGCACAGCCCCACGTGCAAGTCGTTTATATCATTGCAGTGAGGAGAGTTGCTGTTCATCGTGAGCAGAGAGTCTGAGTTTTGGGGCCTGTGGAGATTGCTCAGTGGATAAAGTGCTTGTTGTGTAGGCAAGAGGACCTACGCTTGGCTCCTCAGGACCTACATAAATGCTGGGCATAGTAGTACTTGGCTGTAACCCCAGTATATTAGAGACAGAGAAAGGAGAATCCTTGGGGCTCACTGGCTAGCCAGGTTCAGTGAGCTCAGTGAGAAATCCTGTCTCAAAATATAAGGTGTAGAGGCTGGAGAGATGACTTAGTGTCTAAGGGCATTGGCTGCTCTTGCAGAGGATCAAGATTTGGTTCTCATCACCCACTTGGAGGCTCATAGCTATCTGTAACTCCAGTCCCAACAAACCCAACAACACCCCCTTACAGTTTCTGTGGGTAACAGGCATGCATGTGGTACATATACATACATATAGCTAAGCACTCACACAAATAAAATAAAAATAAACGCCTCTTTAAGAAAATGGTAATCAGGTGGAAAACAATGGAAGAAGCAACCCAAAGTTGGTTTCCAACCTTGATATGTGCATGCATGAGGAAGCACAGCACACACTGCACACAACACACACACACACACACACACACACACCTGAGCTCTCAATAAGTTCAATGTATCTGATATACTGAACGTGTTTTTGTTTTTAAAATATGAAGATGGCAGGGCCTTATGTTAATGGCTGTCTTAATTAGCTTCTGACACACCTGAGAAAAGGGAACTTCAATTGAGGAACTTCCTCCATCCGCTTGTCCTTGTGCCCATGTCTGTGGAGCATTTTCTTGATTGCTTATTGATATGGGAGGGCCCAGCCCATTGTGGGACATGCTGTCCTTGGGCGGGTGGGCCTGGGCTATATAAACACCTAGCCGAGCAAGCCACAGGGAGCAGGCTGGTGAGCAGCAATCCTCCGTGGTCTCTGCTTCAGTTCCCCATTCCAGATTCCAGCCTTCAACTCCTGGCTTCCCTCCATGATAGACTGTGACCTGTAAGCTGAAATAAACCCTTTTCTCCCCAGGTTATTTTCGATCAGTGTTTTATCACACCAAAGAACAAAGTCAGTGAGTGGCTGGCTAGCCAAGACAACTGTGAGTGTCGGGCAGCAAGGGGCAACCTCAGTCTGGGCCATAATAAAGTAGCTGTTCATCTGTGGTCAGGGAGCCCCGTGGAAGACCTTGGATTCCTTTACTTCATTTGCAGAAAGCCATTGGACAGCTTTGCATCATCTAATTCTATCCATCAAGGACCTCAACCGCTGTTCAGTGCTGAAAGCGTTCCTGTTTGGCTCTTTTTTTTTTTTTTTTTTTTTTTTTTCACAGACAGCTCAATATCTCGTCTGTGGAGTTGTGATAAATCTACCATGCACAACTGAACTGTCTCCTTAACACTGCCCTCATTTCAGCTTGCAATGCTTATGACTAATTGCATGTATCAAAGCCTTTTTATTTATCCGTAATGATAGTTTGATAGGCTTATTCTTATTTCTCACCTTTGTTCGTAAAGCGGGTTCATTGTAGAGCTGCATGCAGCAGCCTGGCAGCTTACTTCCAATGAGGCCACTCTGCTCAATGCAAGAGCTCTTTTTCTCATCGTCCCACATCACCCATAGTTTTTAGACATCGACTTCATGTCTGTCTCCTGTGGCTGTTGGAAAGGAAATTGCCTAGTGGTTTTGTCCTCCTGTGTAACCAAGGCAGTTAGGATCACAAAACCTTATTTAGGCACAATTGCTCATTTCTGCTAAGGAGACCCAGAGTAGAGTTATTAGATCCAATGAATAACTTCACTTTGACTGAAGGTGCTTCTTTCAGATCAGGTTAATGGAGGTTGAGCTGCTAAGTCATCATTTGGAGAGAATCAAATCACCCTTGTTCCTTCTTCAGTCAAGCCTTAGGCCATTACTCCAAAGATCAAAGATGGAGGGTTCCGGGAAACTCAATTTGATGATGTTTCAGTTGTATAATGAAACTTGATATCCAGTGGTTGCCTAAGAGCCAGACATTGCTTTGATTTTTTTTTTGGGGGGGGGGTGTTGAGACACCCTGTGGCCCCAGATGGCTTCAAATATGTTATGTAGACCAGGCTGGCCTTGATCTCACAGAGATTAGCTTGCCTCTGCCTCCTGAGTGCTGAGTCTAAAGGTCTGTGCCATTGTGCCCAGGCTTGAAATTGCTTTGGGATTAAAAAAAAATTCTTTATTCTTTCACAGTGTCATGCATCCATAATGTACTTAGCTAGTAATCCCCTCCATACCCTCTCTTACCTCCTTCCCCCTCCCAAAGAACTCCTTGTTTGGAGTCTGGATTTTGTATTTTACATACCAGGACTACACCATTGTTTTGTTTGAAGAGATACAATCTGTTGATATTCCCCCCAAATCTACTAGGCAGTAGGCAGAGGCCATGCTGGATTGAGTGTCATGAACAATGCTTAAAATGTGGACAACTAAAGGTCTACTATTAAGATAATTGCTTCCAATATTGGATGAAAACTTAAATTGAATCTGAGTAATTTCCCCCCTTTGGAATGAGCTGTAGATTTTAGGACACATTTATGATGGATGCGGAGCTGCATCATTCAGGGTCTATGGAAAGACAGAAGAATCAGAGCTGTCTGTACAATGGGTGCAGGGTCCCACCACAGCTGCTGGTTCAACATCAACCAGGCAGCGAGTCCTCTGTGCTCACTGTTCACTGTAATCCAGGGACAGCAGGGAAGATGCAGAGAGCATCTTGTGTTCCCACACACCTGCTGCTTCGTGCTTCAAGCTAGGGAACGTTTCCACTACAGAGGATGTCCAGGAGATCGGTCCCTCCTGAGAAGTACTGCCAGCTCCAATACCGATGCACTGTGTCAGGGCTCCGCAAGAAAAGCCACAACTGTACATCAGTCACCCCCACCCCAGAAAGGAATGGGAACCCCTGAAGGAAGGGACGAGGGCTTTGCCACTTGAAGCTTTGGTAAGAAAAGAAATACATTTGGCATGGCTATAGGAATGTGCACTTGTGTGTGTGGAAGTTTCTTCATTGGACAGACTGAAGTTAGAGTCTTTTGACATCCAGTTTCTTTATCTAAAAGCCAATATTAGTGATGTAAGTTAATATACAGAATTTTTGAATTGCGGTATTTCTTTTTTGAAAAATTTTTAAATTTATTTATTGTTTTATTGTATGTGGATAAGTGCACTTCTGACATGCAGTGCCCTTGGAGGACAGAAGAGGGTGTCAGATCCCCTGGAACTGGAGTTATGGACAGATGTTAGCTACCTATTTGGATGCTGGGAATCAAACCTGGGTCCTCTACAAGAGCAGCCAATATTCTTAACCACTGACCCACCTGTCCAGCTTGAATTTTGGCATTCCTATACAAATATTACATAATTTTAAATTATTGCAGGGCTTATGAGAGCCTTGGAAATCACCTAGTAGGAACCCCTTCACTTACAGGGGAGGGAACTTGGGCACCACATTCTTGTCCTTTCCCAGGCCTTGTCTACAAGATAGAAAAACAGTTCCATAGCAGCTGCTTCTCCACTTTGAACTTTTTTTTAATTTTTTTTTATTGATGCTTTGTGTATTTCATACATCATTTTCCAATTCAGTTCAGGCACCCTTCCTTCCCTTCCCCCCATCCCACCCCACCCCATCCCAGATCATGCATTCTGCCATAACTGTCCTGCATCTTTCTCTCATTTTTTTTCCATTTTTTAGCAATAAGTGATAATTTATGAGTACAAGCATCCTTCATGCGAAACCAACTTGCAAGCAGTTGTGTCCAAACCCACACAGCCCCTTGGTCCCACCATCCAGCAGGGGGGGCTTGTATGTTCAATCAAGTTGATCAAATGAGTGTCCAGGTTACATTGCTGCAGTTTCACCATTCACCCCAATCGCAGCCCTTACATTCTACCACGTCCCAGTTTGAGCTTTTAAAAGACTAACTATGACCAAAGCATTGGTTCCTTCAGGGTTCAGGTTTACTGTCAGAAATCATTTGAATGCATTATTTCAAACTGTCATGGCCATCTTTGGATATGATCTGGAGGAGATGAAGCTCAGTGTCTCAGTGACTGACTGTTCATTAGCACCAGAGCTTACGTGTTATTTAGATTTCTTTCCCTTCTCCCTCTTCCTCCTCCTCCTCCTCCTCCTCCTCCTCCTCCTCCTCCTTCCTCTCTCTCTCTCTCTTTCCCTCTCTCCCCCCCCTCCCTAAACTTACTATTCAGTTCAGACCAGACTTGAGTTCAAAATTCTCCTGCCTGGGCCTCTAGAGTGCTGGGATTGTACCGTGTCCACCTGGGTACATCTGTGTTCTTACTTTGATACTAAAAGAAGCAAGTTTCTCTCAGATAATCTGACATTTAAGAGTTAGTAAATGTTATGCATAGGGAAGCTGTCTCCACTTAGGAAATTTTGCATGCAGATATGTATTATTGTACTTTTTTTTTTTTTGGTCTTTTCGAGACAGGGTCTCCCTGTAGCCCCAGCTGTCCTGGAACTCACTCTGTAGACCAGGCTGGCCTTGAACTCACAAAGATCCACCTGCCTCTGCCTCCTGAGTGCTAGGATTAAAGGCATGTGCCACCACACCCAGCTTATGTATATGTGTATTATATATGCAATATAGATATATGTGTATGCCATGTGCAGTGCATGCATATGTATATATGTGATTCACATGTACATGTGTATTGCATAGATAATGCATATATTTGTGTCGCTTGATGCATGTATATGTGTGTATGCTAAGTATAATACATGTGTATGCATGCACTGTGATCCATGTATATGTACAATACATATTATATTGTACATAATGTGTATAATATGGTACATATATGTGTGCATTGTGTGTATGCATGTTTAGTGTGATGTATATATGTGTGTGTTGTAATATATGTACATATATGTACTGTAATGCACACATATGCATGTAGGAAGTGATGTACTTATATGTTTGTGTGCAGTATGATGCATATGTGAGTATGTTGTGTGTAATACACATATATGTATGTGCTATGTGTGAGTGCTCACATGCACATGTACCCAGAGTACTATGTACTAATCATTTACACCTTCCTAAAGACCAGCTTTGTGCTGTGCTTTTCAGCAGGTTATATAATGCCGTAATGGTGAGCCTTGGCGAGCCTGCCATTACAGATTCAATCCATTTAAGATAATGCATTTGAATCATTTGAAAGGGCTCTTCCTGCTCAATGCAATTCTGTTTATTCTTTGAACTTTCATCAATCTGGGCAGGTTACTGGGAGGAACTCACCAGATAATTGCCAGCTCAGTGCAAACTTGGCCTTTCACATGGATGATTGGGTGACAGGGGAGAGTTGGTGCCTCTGTTCCACCCATTCCACTCAGCACGTCACTGAACATTGCCCGCTGATTTCCAGACCTCAGTTTCTAAGATATCCCAGACCTTAGGAACACTTGGTGAAGTAGGAGACTGAGGAAAAGTGGACTCCCCTGCAGCATAAGGAGAGCTAAGGAGAGGAAAAGAGGGAAGAGCCCTCTTCAGAAACTGTGCCAGCTCGTGCCTCCGCTTACCATGAAAGCTTCATGGGTGCAGACATTCCCTTCCCCATAACCAAGGGTCAGTTACACAGTCTCACCTTGACATGCTGTGCACACACATGCACACGCACACATGCACACATATACTCATGCACACACATTTGCACACATATACTTGACTTTGACACCATGTAACACAGTAGGAAACATCAGAGAATAATCATGTAGAAATAGGTACAAGTCTCAGCCCATTTTGCTAAAGAAATCCCCTTATTCCTTTGGTCTTTGCTGACTTAATAAGCTTCAGATGTAGCCCTTGCAGAAGGCACCAAGAGACATGTTAGGTGACATATGTATTCCTCATACTCTCCGCTGAAGAAAGACCACAGAAAAAGGCTGAGGGACGTTTTTAACTTGAAGGACCCTGGAAAATAATCAAATAATTGTCCTCAGTTAAAACCTTATTTTAATTCAATTGCATATGGCTGACCAAATGGAAGAGAGGCGAGCTGAAAGAAACTTCACACAACCCGTCAGCCATTTTTACTAGATCTGTACTATATTTCTGAGGAGATGACCATTATTTTCATTATTGTTTTGTTCAAGTTATTTTGTTTTTGAATAGGTGGATTGGACCATTTGCCTCGGCTTCAAAATAGTTCATTTGGTGTATAGCCACAGATGAGCTTTAGGAGAGAAAGGAGATCCATTTATTCAAAGTGCAGTTGTTCTTTACTCCTGAGGGACCAGTGATGGAAAAGTACTTTGTAGCCCAGAGAGCCCTGCATTTACTAAACATGTTCATCATTTTGAGTGTGTGCACACGTGTGTGGGCATCCACGTGTGTGGGCATGGACCAGGAGTCAACTTCGGGTGTCTTCCTCTGTTATTCTCCCTCTTATTTATTTATGAATTTATAAATTTCTTTACTTTCTAGACAGAGTTTAACTATGTAGCCCTGGCTAGCCTGGAACTTGCTATGCAGACTAGGCTGGCCTCTGGAGTTCTGGGATTTAAAGGAGTATACCACCACTCCAGGCTCCACCTTATTTTTTGAGACAAAGACTTTCACGGAAACTGAAGCTCATTGATTTGTGCAGAGTGACCGGCTGGGGAGCCCTCTGGATCCGCCCGCCCATCTCTGGGCTCCCCAGCTGAGATTATAGGCTCACACCTCCATGCTTGGCTTTGAGGTTGGCTCACAGGTCTTTGTTGTGCTTATGTGGCGAGCTCCTTGGGGCTGTCTCTTGCTCTTCCTCTCCCCTCACACGGCCCTCAGCTCTCTCAGCACTTCTGTCTCCTGCTGCTTTGGTCTGCCTGCCTCTCTCCTTCTTGGAGGATGGACAGACCTCCCTGGAAGTGCAGGCTCCCTGATCTTCCTCCTTCATACCTGCTTTGAATCTTAAATGACTTTGCAGTAAAGAAAGGGAGGAGAGCGCAGAGCTGGTGTCTAACTGGCCTCCATCTCTGTTGCCTTCACACCTCAGACGACCTCCTCACTCCATCCTCAGCGACATTTCTTCAACTCCAAGCTAAAGTTAATGTGGTGGTGAGATGGACCCACTCAGATCAGGTTTTGAGAGCTGGTCCACACACCTCTGCCCTGTCCAGTCGAACTTCTGAAGCCTTGGAGACTCCATACCATGAAAATAAGCAATGACATAAGCTGCGGTTTCTCCTTCCTTTCCATGTATTAAAGAGCAGATTGATAGGCATTTTCTAGCTTAGAACTGAATATGTTCCATGTGTATCATGCTGAGGTTAAAATAAAACGGTAGTGCTGGGCATAGTGGTGCACGCCTTTAATCCTAGCACTTGGGAGGCAGAGGCAGGCCGATCTTTGTGAGTTCAAGACCAGCCTGGTCTACAGAGTGAGTTTCAGGACAGCTGGGGCTATAGGGAGACCCTGTCTCGTAAAGACCAAAAATAATAAAATAAAATAATAAAATAATATAAAATAAAATAAAATAATAAAATAAAATGGTATGTGAAGTGCTTCAGGGGACACGGCCTCCCCTACCATAACCTGGTGGGTGAGTCAGTGTGTTTTCTGCAAGTCTACAAACCAGTTTCTTCCTTCAGTATTTTTTTTTTGTGCATGTATGGCAGTAATACTCCACAGAGTAGTACTGAATGTGACTGCACCATAAATCTAGGTCAAATGCTTTTTACTCTGAAAATTTTGGGATTACAGAATTCAGAATGTACAGGTGAAATATTTTTGTATGACAGATTGATGTTCAGAAGAACAAGGTATACTAACAGTGCTTCATATAAGTCCACACCAACAGTATTCTGTATTTGTTTATTCAATCTAAAGTAGGGTTCCATATATGTTTATTCAATTGAATCAAGTTTAATAGGCTTAAAACCAATTGAACGAAGACTCAATTTCCCTATCATTTTCCTTCTTTGAGGGCAGATGTGGAGACTTGTGTGAGAATTTCTTCAGGACATGATTGTTTAGTGTTTTTTCCAATGTATAGTAAACAAAAATTCTTCCAAAAGCTCCCTATGCACCTGTGCTACTCAGAGGGATGGAGCACTCACTCACAGGCCCTCTGCAGAATTCAGCAACTGATAAGGATTTAATGTGGACTGTAAAGAACACAGTACTTAGCTAAAAGTTCAAAAGAGACCTAGCAGAAATATAATTAGCTAAACTGCATTTGGCCAAGATCCTGACATTTTTAAATATAAAAGAATACCAAGTAAACACAAATTACATGCACTGTGCATTCTTAGCCAAGAGTGTCAAAGCAGACGAAATGGGATATTTATTAAAAGGATGTAAACATGGACCCTGAGAAATGGCTCAGTGCTTAAGGACACTGGCTGTTCTTGCAGAAGAACTGGATTCAGGTCCCAGCAACCACATGATGGCTGACAATGGTCCATAACTCAGGTTTCAGAGGATTTTTCACCCTCTTCTGGCATCCGGGGGCATTACACAATGCAGGCTCACTTACAGAGAGGCAGGTATAAAATTAAATAAATAAATTAATTAAATTAAATTAAAACCCCAGCATGGAAGGCAGAGTTGAGCATGGTGTCCCACCCCTTGCTACTAAGGAGCCTTTGGCATTTGATAGCTACTCAGAGAGGAAGAGTCAGTTTTCTTTAAAGAAATGCTGGTAGGTCAGCCATACTCCAGAATATTTGGGCAGTAGAAATTGGACTCAATGAGAAACAAATCTCAGCAAAGAACATGAAGTAGAGTGGGTAGGGCTAGATCTGGGAGGAGTTGCAGAGAGGACATAAGGTCAAAAGCTTATGCTAGCACATATACTAAAATAAGGTCAAAAGCTATTACATGAAGCTCTCAAAAAGTAGTAAAAATAATTTTTAAAATATTTTATTGAAGTTTTGTGTACTTCATACATCATTTCTCAGTCCAATTTAGTGTCATTTCCCTTTCCATGCCCCCCACCCCACCCGAGTTTCATGCATTCTGCCATACCTGCCTTGTATCTTTGTCTGAGTCTTTTTAAAGTTTTTTTTTTAAAAGCAGAGGATTATTGTTTTGGGGAGAACTTTACTGTTTCAGTCAGTTCTTTGTCCCAGTTCTTTAGTTATTGTTGTTCCCTCCAATTTGTATTGCTTCAACATATGTATATATATAACACCTATACTAAAATTATGTCATCTGAATTTAAACTGCATGCTATTTCCAAATCATATTTCAGGATTCACATTGTAAGAGCAGAGTTGCTTTCAGAAAAAGAGGAATATAACATTAACATTGCTCAGTTTGCCTTACAACTAGGTGCTTGGCACTAGCATCTACAAATGAAGGATACTTACTATTCGTTGCTTGGACTGTGTTGCTTCACCTCGCATAATACCTTCTAGTTTTATCCATTTACCTTCAAAGTTCATGATGCCATCTTTCTTTACCACTGCATAGAACTCCATTGTGTAGATGTACCACATTTTCTCTATCCACTCGTCAGTTGAGGGGCACTTGAGTTGGTTCCCGCTCTTCCCTATTATGAAGAGAGCTGCAATAAATATGGCTGTGCATGTATCTCTGTGGTAGGATGAGTCTTGTGGGTATATACCCAGGAGTGGTATTACTAGGTCAGGTGGTAGGCTCCTTTTGAGTCTTTTAAGGGTTCTCCATACTGCTTTCCATAGGGGTTATATGAGTTTACATTCACACCAGCAGTGGATGAGTGTTCCCCTTTCCCTACAATCTCTCCGGCATTTGGTATCATTTTTTTTTTTTCTTGATCCTAGCCAATCTTACTGGAGAGAGATGATATCTTAAAGTGGTTTTAATTCACATTTCCTTAATTATTAGTGATGTTGAACATGTTTTAAGATGTTTCTCAGCCATGGTTATTTCCTCATTTGTGAAGTTTCTGTTCAGCTCTTTACTCCATCTTTTGAGTGAGTCATTTGTTTTCTTCTTTGTCGGTGTTGTTGTTGTTGTTGTTTTGTCTTTTGAGCCAGGCTCTCCCTTTAGTCCCAGCTGGCCTGGAGCTCACTATGTAGGCCAGGCTGGCCTTAGCCTTGAACTTCTAGAGATCTACCTGCCTCTGCCTCCTGAGTACTGGGATTAAAGGTGTGTGCCACCACACCCTGCTACTTCTTTGTTTTTTGAGTAGTTTATATATTCTAGAAGTTAATGCTCTGTCAGATGTATCAGCAGTGAAGATTTCCTCCCACTCTGTTGGTTTTCTCTTCACTTCACTGATTTTTCTTTTACTGTATGGAGGCTTTTGCATTTAATGAGGTCCCACTTGTCAATTGTTGACCTTATTTCCTGTTAAAAATAATTTTAAATAAATAAAAATCAAAGATGAAATTAAATTTAAAATAGAAAAGATGTAACCATTTACCAAGCTGACTTTGTAGCCCATGATTGTTTTACAAATCTAATATGATATTTACAATAGTGAAATAGTAGAAATACATAGCTTAGTATAACAGAGGTTTTCATTTTTTTCTTGAAAAAGTTATGTTTTGCATTAGATTCCTGTATTAGTCTAATAAACTTGAACTAGTTATTACATCCCAGTTATTCTTTTATATACCTTTCATAATGATAGCTTAACACCATCCACATCAAAATCCCTGATCTAAACACGGACTGTGTGCTATAAAATAAAGGGGAGGAAAAAATTCATAAGAAAGTAGTGGTGGCGCACGCCTGTAATCCCAGCACTCGGGAGGCAGAGGCAGCCGGATCTGAGTTCAAGGCCAGCCTGGTCTACATAGTGAGCTCCAGGCCAGCTGGGACTAAAGACCAGCAGGGACTAAAGGGAGACCATGTCAAAAAAATTAAAAAAGAAGAAAGTGGTGGCTTCAGTCAGTCCCTTGTTGAGAAGGAAAAAAAAATCATCTTGCTGATAATGTATGTGAAATATTCAGAGCAAATATAAATGAAGAACTGGAAAAAAAATCCATAGCCAATGGTTATGGTTTTAATCAGTGCAGCATGACTCTAATAGAAATATGAGAACCTAAGAAAACTGTCTCCGCAGATGGAAACACTCCTGTAAATACCTCTTCTATGACCCAGCATCCAGAAGAACATGCCTGCCCACACCACATCACTCTGAGATCTGCGGCTGAGGCAGGTCATTAGCTGGCTGGCTGTGCATGTGCCTCCCGCCAGCAGATGCTGAAGGACCAAACCCTCACCCTGCCAGATTCGGGTCAGGAGGTCAACAGGTCTCATTTATTATTCAAAATTGCTGCCTGACCTTTTATCTGCCAGGTCAAAGGACTTTGTATTCTAGTTGGTTGGATTTTTTTAATGATGAAGCCACTATCTCACCAGATGATAAAATTACTTTTCTCTTCCATGGGGCATCATGATTTTCTTCTATATGTGATATTCTGAACAAAGACCTGTGAAAAAGCCACTCACTTAAAATCTTTCTCTGTTTTTATTTTTATCACACAAGTCATTTTAATCACTGGGAACTTCCAACCCATGCTTGGGATCTGCCCTCTCTTTCTGTAGTTTCTAAATCACACAGAATCTAGTTATTTTCAGAAGGACTACCCCTATGGGTGGGGAAGCTTCCACTTCTCAAACAAAAGGGAATGGAATAAAATTAGACTCTTACTGGTTAGTATATGCTTTGTGAATGTAAACATGCAACAGACCAATATGAGTTGCATCTTCCAACTCAATGTTTAGGAAAATTCTGTTCTTTACAATATACAGATTTTGCATTACCAAGAAAAAAATTTTCTAAGCACTTGAATTGTGTTTATACTCCATCTCACAGAACCTAACAAAAGAGCCGCAGTTAAGACACACACCAACAGAGAACACATTTGAAAATATCCACATGTCCAGCCCTTGCCTATAAAACAAGCTGTAAACATTTAACAGGCAATATGGCAGAAACTCAAGACTACATCCAGCAGACTGGATCATTGGGCAAACAGACAGTATACCTAAAGGATGATTTTATCCTTTGAGAAACAAAGTCAAAGGTTATGGAGGTTCTGCTCAGAAATGGACATACGAGCTGTAAGCATATGCATTGTGATAGTATACTGTGAGTAACTCTGACAAGCTGGTGAACAGGAGGCGGGTTAACCACCACAGGCAGGAGCCCAGTGAGACATGAGCATGCTACTCAGCTGAACTTTGCCCCTTAAGCAGGGTGCACAGTGCTATGACTAAGGCAAGGCAATCTGACAGTCCTTGCACCTCTGAGCGCTTATGCAAGGTATGCATGCATGCAGATGGATGTGGGACAATTCAGTTGGAGATAGGCCAAAAATGTCAGGTGGTACTGACAGCACACTCTGAAGAGTAATCTTCTGTCCTATCTCCAAGGATACCCAGGGCAGGTGGGCAAATTGTTCCTTCACAGGACAGTTGTACCTATTGGAGGCCAGCTGTGAGACAGGATCAGATCAAATTGCCTTTGCAGTGTGTGTGTGTGTGTGTACGTGCATACACACATGTTTATATCCATGCGTACATGTATAGATGTCAGTTTGTTCATGCCAACACATGTATGTGTATGAATATTTACCTATATTTGTATGTATGTGTGCATATGTGTATATGTGTGTATATGACTGTGTTTGGGCACATCACATTTGTATGTGTGCATATGTGTACATGTGTGTATATGACTGTGTTTGGGCACATCACATTTGTATGTGTGCATATGTATATGTGTGTGAGGAACTCTAGGTTCTGAGACTTGGACCATCACTCTGATGTAGGACATGGAAAACCAATTTGAAGGAAGGCTGACAAAGTTTTATTTCTGAATCTTAAGCTTTTATATCTCTCACAGGTTGCAGAGGTTTTCCAAGGACAATTACAGAAAGCTACACAATGTATACATGCTAGATGTAAGGAAGGCTTTAGGAGAGAAACAGAATTCAAGGTTCAGCAGGCCTAGCCGTAAAAGTAAACAGGGAACATAGTGACATTGGGTTTCAGCAATGATATGTCTAACAATTCCTGGGTTTACAATCCAAGTATAAACAATCAAGCCTTAGCCAAACTCTGCAAGCTTCTACCAAACCCAAGCATTCAAGCACAAGCATACCAAGTTGGCCCTCCACCAACTCTTTAGGCTTCCTTCAAGCCTTTGGCATTCATACAGCAAAATAATTCACAACTCCACACATGTGTATGCATTGTGTACATATGCACACACGTACACATCTGTAAGTCTTCAATCTTCTTCCATGTCTTTTTATCCTGCATCTCTTGTTTAACTCCCCTCTTCATTGCTCCATTACTGCAATAGAAAAATCCCTTTCAAGGAAATATGTACCTCCAGTTTATTTATGTACATAGGACGAACCCAAGGAAGGGATATATGACATTCTTAATTACCTGCCTCTGTATCCAGTGCCCAGGTGCATTATTCAGGAGAGGAGACATTGAGGATGGCTTTCTTCTGAGCTGCATCCATCCACACAGGGGCCAGAATGATGCTTTAGGCAGGTAAGCTTAGGCATGAAGCTTCCAGCTTGAAGCTTCCAGTTTTACTTGGGTGTCCTCTCATAGAGTGGAAGGTTCAGTACAAAACATTCATGTTCTGTTCTGCAGACTCTCGGCTCCAGTCTTCAGTCCTCTCCATTTCCCACCATTCAACCTGTGGCCTCTCCTAGCACAAAACCCTTCACCAGATTTCTATCCATCTTTCAGTTCTCACTTTCAAAGTTGTGTCATTGACACCCAAGCTTTATGGGGCTCACCCCTCACAAATATATACATTGATTATCAAGTCACCCTGGGAAGGAATTTATGATCACTTATTTTCATGTGTAATTGCCAATTTTATGATTATATACTTAGTATATGTCTCCTGATCTGAACTTTACAATTAACATATATGTTATTTGTCACTGTAGATCCAAGCCCTGTGTCCCAGGGTCTGTCCTACAGTAGGTTCTTGACAGGTTGCCCTCACTGTCTCCTTTCCTTCATCCTTCAAGGCATTTCTATGTCAGAGCCCTGTTTATTCAAGATAATATGTGTATGTAAAGTCCTCACCCATCTCTCTATCCATTTCCATGGGAAAAATCCCAAATCCACTCCTTCCCCTTATCCTGGACGAGGGTGGTAGTTGAATAGAGCCAAGAAGAGGAAGTTCAGGTCAGTTCTGCACTTAGCATATATGGAGAGTCTTGTGGGTTGGCCCCACGGACCTGTCCAGCCTTCAACAGCAGCCTGACATCGTCATCACAAAGTTCTCACTCAGGAGCTGCACAATTGAGCTACAAAAATTATGGCGAAGAATCTCATGTTTTTAGCAAGTTTATACCTTTGGTCAGGGTGTATTTATAGTTATCCTAAGGTACACACAGCCTCAAGCTTTGGTCGGGGCATATTCATAGTTATCCTAGGGTACACACGGCCTTGAGCCATGGGGCAAGAGAGCGTGATAAAACTCCCAACATCACCATGTCCACTGCGCTGTGGAAACCACCTGGGCTGGTAGTTTGATGTTCCGATTAGAGGGGCCCTGTAGGCTGAATCGAGGTTGTGCTCCATTTTGTAAATAAAGTTTTATTGGAACACAGTGACGTTCTTTCGGGTATCATCTGCTCTGGCTGCCATGTTCTCATGGCAGAGTAGAATAGTAAGGTTCTTTTCTGACCCACAGACTGACCTATTGACCATCTGAACCTCCAAGGAAGGGTTTCACAGCCTCTGCTCAAAACTCACAAGACAGAAAAACAACTGTAGTGTGTGGATGGTTTCTCATCACAGCTGCTTCCTGAACACTTGTTTCTGTGGCTTTTCCCAAAGCCCTGTGCACACAGCAGTGGTTGCCCTCAATGAAACATACATTACTTGCTCTAAATGAACTTCTGACTTGTGAAGTTTCTATATTAACAAGGAGGATGCCATCTGTTTACCCTTGAAAGTACCCGCATGAACAAAAAGGAGAGCCTTTTCCGTTGGGAAAGGCAGTTCTCCACACACTGGAGCTGTAGGGTTAATGGTTTTCAGTGTTTATTATAGAATGTGGGCTGGAGAGATGGCCTAGCGGTTAAGAGCACCGACCGCTCTTGCAGAGGACCCGGGTTCGATCCCCAACACCCACATGGCGGCTGAGAACCGTCTGAAGCTCCAATTCCAGGAGAACTCCAGTTCCAGGGGAATCCGAGACCCTCTTCTGACCTCCGCGGCGTTGCACGACATGGGTGCACAGACTTGCATGCAGACAGTACATTCATACACATACAGAAATAAAAAAAAAAAAAAAAGAATGTGGCACAATTCAAGAATAAGGCAAGAATCTACCCAAGACATCACCTCTGATCTGTTATAAATCACAGTCTAGGTTGCCCTAGAAGTTAGACTTCATCTCCATATTAATACGTTCCCCAAAATGATCTTCCTGTATCAGTCTGTGTCCTTCTTGCCTTTGATAAAAACATCAAATCTGTTTGCTTTGGAAGTTGACCCCCTTCTGGCAGTCTTGGCATTTGTATATGTGAGGAGGAGGTGTTGATTTAACTACCTTGAGTTTAGATTTTCCTAGCCAGTGAGTGGAAGCAGGAGAACCAGCTTGGCAGGCTTGCTTGAAGGATAAAGGGCACAGATTGGAAATTGATTCACTGATTTTAAACACTGTTGTACACAATTTGGTTCTTTCAAGAAACAAAGTAGTTTCACCCTCTCCCCCATCAACCTGCATTTTCAAAGGGATCAGGTCTCACCCACCTTAACATCCACCCTCCTGATGATAATTACTTGATCGAGGTCGAGGTCTGGCCCCTGTTAGACTGTCAGAACTGTATGGGCGTCACCCTGGGCAACTTTGGTTTTTGCTTTCTCCCTGCAGCACCTTGGAGAGCGCCCAGCGTGCAGCCTCTCTGCATGTGTAGAATCACATTACTACACTTGAGTACACATTAGAAGACTTAACCCTGTCTAAGCAAGAAGCAAAGGACATTGTACATACTTCTAATGGTTCTTAGCCAAATGCATCTGCTCCTCTTTCTCTTTTACATTCTCCCAAATTGTTTCTAAAACTTTTTGGCTGTGATTCTCTGCCTTTCTGGGTTAGTATTAAGATGAACCATAAACTATGTATACTGGATATTATGAATTCTAAAGTTGTCTTCTGCTAGCTAGTTATGAGATACACATCATGCCTTGTGGGGGCTGTCCCACAGGAACCTTCATTGTTTATGGAATGAATGAGGTTATAAGAGTAATGCTTCATATATTCCACAATTCCAGGGCACTGCAGTTGTGTGCGTCACTCATTTCTAACTGAAATCATTCTGGGACATCATAAAACTACCTGCTTTACTTGTTTGAATTTGGTTTCAAACCATATATGCGTATCTATTTTCTTAACCTGGCCTGATGGGGAAGGCCTTCTATCCAAGCACTTGGGAGGCAGAGCCAGGTGGATCTCTGCAAGTTCCAGGCCAGCCTGGTCTACATAGTGAGTTCCAGGCCAGCTGAGGCTACAGGGAGTCCCTGTCTTAAAAATACCCCCCCAAATCTATTTTCTCATGCAATAACTTCAATTCTTAGGAGATTGAGGACAGTGTTTTGAACACCAAGTCATCAGCACAGGCCTAAGACCCTGATCCTCCCTAAAGTAAAATCTCCACAACCCCATGGAATTTGTTTTGTTCATTTACTGTCATTATTAGATAGGCTCAGAGAGCAAGACATTTTTGTCATTTGTTCAGATTTGTCCCATACAAGAATAGCGTTTATCTTGTCAGTGTATTTTTGTGTATTGTAAGATTCTTTTAGAGTCTTCATATAGACTTGGGGAATTTATTTAGAAAAATGAACATTTTAAGACATCTTCGCCCTCATAACTTCTGTTTCGTTGTTGTCATTGTTGTTTGTTCTTTGCATTTTGGAAGACTTTGCCTATATGGCTTCCTCTCTACACTACCATTTTCCAAAAGTTTTCCCATTAATCTCTTAGCTTTCGTAGGCTCACCATTTTATCTTCCAATAAAAAGTTTTACCTCTTCCTTTCTTCTTGTTACACCTCTATTTTTTTGTCTTCATTGCATTATTCAATATTTCCGACACAATGTTGAATAGCAATTAAAAGTAGTTGCTTTTATTTGAGTGGAAAATTGGTGGAGGTCTAAATTAAGCTACAGACATGGGTCACTTTATCACAGAGAAGGAACATCCAGCACTCCTCTTTCACAAGGATGTTTGTGTGGGGATGTTGATTTTTGTCAAATGACTCTTCTTTCCTCTGTTTCTACCATATTAATTATTCATCAGCCCATTTCATCACTACCAAATTTTCTAGAAAAAGAACTTCTTTAATCCAGATTTTTTAAATCAATTTCTACTGAGTAGAGAGTGCTGTAATCTCTTCTGTCTTGTAGAATCTTCTCCCTCTGACAGTTGTCTCCACCCTTTCTAATTTTTCTTTTGTGGGTTTGTAAATTTTCATTTTAGTTCTCCATTAGATTTGCTGTCTGTAGTTTTATTATTTTGTTAAAATATATTTTGTGTTTCTTAATTCTTCTGTTTTCGTCTTCACTGACCCCTTTCTCTTGTTTTTAAAATTTATTAATATTAGCTATTTTTTAAAGTTAAGTAATTTATCTTGACTTTTATTAGCCAGCTTTTTTTTCCCTTGTCTTCTTGAGACAGGGTCTCCTTGTAGTCATAGCTGGAACTTGCTGTGTAGACCAGGCTGGTCTGGATTTCACAGAGATCTACCATCTTCTGCCTCCTAAGTGCTGGGATTAAAGGTATGTGCTGCCACACCTGGACCTTAGTTTTGTTTTGTTTTTTTTAATGCTATAAGAAGTCCTTTCTTGCCCAAATTAATTATATCGATCAATTATGCATATTATATTTCTTTCTTTTGAATGTCCCTTTGTTCATGAGAGTCTCATATAGGTATACAATGCGATGTGATCATATCTACTCTCCATTTATGTCCTCCAACTGCCCCCATCCTTCTCTATGTGCTCACCTCCCAGCTTCATGCTTTTAAACAAATAAGCCAGCAAGTTGCATGAGTCTGTGAGGCCATCCACCAGAGCACAGGAATCCTGCCCGCGACCATATCCTCAACAAAGAATGACACTCTCTCCCGACAACTGCCCACTGCCAGTAGCTCCTGAGCGAGGGCTGGGGCCTGAAGGTCATCTCTTCATCCCAACTGGGATTTGACTAGCTTGATCATGTACAGGTGACTCTACCTGTTGGGAGTTTCCTCACTGTAATTCTGAAAAGGTTTTGTAGCTTTCTATTAAATTTCTCTTTGGATTCAGATGTTTAATAATGTGTTTTATTTTTTCCAGGTAGAAACATTTTTATATCCTTTCTAGATTTTAGCTGTATTGAACTGTGAGCATAAAAATGTCGCTGCTACTCCTGATTCTTGGAATGTTGATGGGAGAATGTTCTGTAATTAAAGGTGTGATCAATTACACTTTTAATCCCAGCATTCAGGGGCAGAGGCAGGTGCATCTCAGAGGCAGGTGACATAGGAGCTAGCCTGGACAAGTTCCAGGCCAGCTGGAGCAACAGGAACAAATAAACAAAAATATGGTCAATTTTGGTGAATGTTTTGTGTGCATTTGAAACCAAGATATACTATATAATATTGGCATTCAAAGTTTACTAGAAATACCTTATTGATTTACATGTGCTGATTTTCTATACACCTGTGAATATTTTTTACATAAAATTTTAATAAAAATTTAAAAAATTAAAAAAAAAATTAATAAAAAAAATTAAAACCAATAACCCATACAAAACCCCCAAAACAACAAAAAAAAAAAAATTTAACAAAAAAAAAATAAAAAATTTTAAAAAACATTTAAAAAAAATTTAAAAAAGAAAATTAAAAATTTAGGAAAAAGAATAAAAATTAAAAAAAATAATTAAAAAAAAAATTTTTAATAATTTTAATACCATTAAATTTAAAATAAAACAAAAAAAAAAAAAAAAAAAAACAAAAAAAAAACAAAAATAAAAAAAAAAAAAAAAAAAAAAAAGATAAATACAAAAAAAAATTAAGGAATAAAAATAAAAAAAAGAAAAAAAAAAAAATAAATTACATTCCTAAATTAAATAGCAAGTTGATGTATGTTTTAATGTACTTTTTTATTAGTAGCATCAGGTATTATATTTACTAAAAAAGAAAAAAATTTACTCAGCTTGCCTTAACAAATAAGGATTTGGTGCTAGGATCCACAAATAAAGGACATTGATTGACTTACATGTGCAGATTTTCTACGTACCTGTGAATATGTAGTCTCCACTTGTCTTGGATTAAGAGAGGGTAAAGTTTTATTTCATTAGTTTTTTTCTCATTCTTTGGTTTGCATTCTACCTGTGTAATTGCATTGTGATGCTATTTTCTTTTCATTCATTTAAACCTTGCCTGTCCTTTTTGTTTAATATTCCTCAGCCTTTTGGGGTTGCTTGCTGTGCCTCTTTTCTCCAAGACACTGTTAGATTTTACTTTGTCGGCCAGTCTTTCCATCTTTTTTTCTTATGGGTGACATTTCTTGGTAATGTTAATGAGTTTCTATACTAATATATGAATTTATTTAATATTTATTATATTGTGTTTATTTATTTTAACCATGTGTCTTATTTGATTTGATTTCCCTCAGAAATCTTCATTTCTCTCTTTTGTTGAATGGGAGAGATTAAGGAAAGTTTCTGTTTGTTGTTGTGATTAATGTTACTTTATTCTGGCACCTTTATAGAAGTACCTGTTTTTGTGATGAGTTGTAAAACCAGAATTAAGACACTCCTTTCCCTGGATATAAATGTACCTGTAAGGCTCTTGCCAACTACTAAGCCTCCTCCTGTATGAGCCACTTTTACAGAGCATTCAGAAGCATATAGGAGCTGAGACCTTCTGCTCTGTGTATAAATATGAGAGTATCAGTCAAGGAAATGTATGTGTCAAAGCCTGTTCTTAACTGTGGCTGGAGTTTGATATAAAAATAATCTCGACTTAGCCCATCTTACCTTTATGAAAGTCTCTAAACTTTTTTTAAATTTTAATTTGTTTATT
Organism: Rhizomys pruinosus; assembly: GCA_009823505.1. Taxonomy (NCBI): domain Eukaryota; kingdom Metazoa; phylum Chordata; class Mammalia; order Rodentia; family Spalacidae; genus Rhizomys; species Rhizomys pruinosus. The sequence continues at coordinate 1,350,134 of VZQC01010027.1, forward strand.
CTTATTTTATGTGTATGAAGGTTTGCCTGCATTTATGTCAGTCCACATGTGTGCAATGCTTATGGAGGCCAGAAGAGGGCATTATATCCCCTGGAACTGGAGTTTTGGATAGTTGTTAACTACCATGTGCATGCTGGGAATTGAAACCTGGGCCTGTGCAAGAGCTCTTAACCACTGAGCCATCTCTCCAGCCCCAAACCACTAAAATTTTTGTAATAAACCAGAATATCTATTTCTTTTCAATCTAGGATTGGTTAAGATAGATATAAACATGTTCCACTTCCAAAATTTGGCCTGGTGTTTAAGAAGGAGATTAGTTTCATTCTTGTTACCTGACATGATGTTTTATGATATTTCCTAACCTAGAGATGGGGGGATGGTGTTGGTTACAAACCAACCACTGCTCCAGGTTTCAGTTGGTTGTGCCACCAAATAGACACACTCACCCATCTTGGCCTTGCCTTTGCTAGGGCAGAGATAGATTGAACTTTGACTTTCAATATTAGCATCTCTCCAAACCTAAAGTATGCAGAGAAGTCAGTCAAAAGACCAAGGAGCAAGAACCATCCATATAATAGCACAGTCTGTTCTCAGCTTCATTATCAAAGGTACAGCTTTTTTTTTTTTTAAGAGATCATGATCCAAGCACACTCAATCAGAAACTATTGTACATGTGCGGTCATTTAAACTTCTAAACCCAAATAGATTCTTTATAAGGATTATTGATGAATTTCTTGAAGGACTTTGGTATCTCATCACATCTATTCAATTTTCTTTCCATTTAATTCATCAGTTAAAAAAAAAGCCATTTAGAACTTTCCAGTAAGATCCTATGCTACCTGGCCAACATGGTCAGGGCATATTTTTGCTTCCTTCTATGCCTGGCACTATTTATAAGAAGAGGGACAATCACAGGTGACTTTGGCAGGATTTTATTTGGTTATCAATTTGTCCTCTACAAACCGTTAAAGGAAAAGGGGATGATAAACATCTCTTAGTAAGAGTTCTTAAAATCTTACATGAAGATATGGATAATATAACCATTTAAAATGTTTTATCTTGCTGTAAGAGACAGTCTGTGTATCACTGTAGTACTGACAAAAGGAGATCAAATATCTTGATCTGAATGTGAGACATCATGTTGCTATTGACACACGTTTCTAGACAACAACAGATAGACGAATTATAATGATGTCGGACTTTCTTGGGCTTTTGACATTCCAGCATTAGTCTAAGTATTTTTCTTATTTTTACTTAATTAATTGCTAAGCACAGTTCTCTTCCTTACCTGGGCTCTGTCTTCACCATTGTTTTGTGCCAGAGGAAACTTTTCAAGATCACCGGTTTGTAGATGAGCCAAGATGCTGCCTGATTTGAATCTGTGACTAGCCTAATGACCACTTCTATAGCAATTGGCTGCTGTTTGCCATGCACTGGGGAAAGCTATTCTTTTTAGAGGTCTGGAAACGGAATAGTGATCTTAATATTTGCTAAAGAAAACCCCTGATATTGAACAATAAAAAAGGAAAGCAATATATGTAATTCTTTAAACATGACAGCATACTGTATCATTCAATTAAACCCTCCCTGTTAGAAGTTGAATCCCTGTATTACCAAGCCCAATCCTTGCCAAACCGCCAGACACAATCACGGGCTTTAAGGATTACAAGTCACATAATAAAGGATAATTAAGCACAAACGCAGAGAGCTGGGACTGGCACGCTCATTGTAAGTCAGCCATCTATTAGATTTAATGTGAGATTAAGGAGCTGTGTAGCCTGCAATTAAGCTGCTTTTCATTAAGGAAAAGCACGACAGCGGTGCTCAGGAAGGGTCTTCCTTCTGTTTACTTCTGCTTAATTGGATTGGGAACGGCTCGCACAGCCCTGACTTGAAGCTTCTAGGAAGACAATCATGGATCTTTCTCCAGCTTCCAGCCTTCAGCACAGTCACAACAAGCAAAATTTCAATCCGCCCTTTTGCTGTGGCCCAGTCAGAGCAACCCAGCATTTAACCTTGTAGGCATTAAATGTGCCTCGGCATTCCTTCCATAGATTTGCTGTTGCTTAATGTTATTGTTCAATGTGATTAGCTTCAGCACCTTTAAAAGCTCTAAATTCAAGGGCTAGAGAGAGGGCTCTGGGGTTAAGAATAATTACTGTGCAATCTTGACCACCAGAGTTCAGATCTCAGCACCCTCGTAAGAAGCCAGGTGCCCTACTTTATCTCTGAGGGGGGTGGAGACAGGAGGACAAGCAGGGCTTGCTGGCTTCCAGCTAAGCCTAGAATAAACCTGAGCCCTAGATTCAGGGAGAGACCTTGCCTCAAAAGAATATGAAGAGTTTAGAGGAGGACACCTGACACCCTTTTCTGGCCTCAGTGTCCAAATGACAGGCCCAGTCGTCTGGCCCCCCACTGGGGGATACTGTAGCTGCTGTGGCTTCGTGTTTCCAATGGCTGTACCATCTCCAGAGGATGGCACTTCACACTGCTTTTCTGGCTCTTACATTCTTTCCTGCCCCCTCTTCCATGATGTTCCCTGAGCCCTAGAAGGGGTGATATAAATGTCCTTTTGGGAGCTGAGCACCCAACCTTCATTTCTACACAGCCCCTCAAATACCCATGAGACTGTGCGTTCAGGGCTGTTTGTTCCATCTACCAAACAAGGAGTATCACTGTACTTAAAGACTAAACATTCGGGGCGTGGTGGCGCACTCCTTTAATCCCAGCACTTGAGAGGCAGATCTAGGCCTGTCCTACAGAGTGAGTTCCAGTGAGCTGGGGCTACAGGGAAACCCGGTCTCGAAAAACCAAAAAAAAAAAAAAAAAAAAAAACTAAACTAAACTAAACGTGGGGCTGGAGAAATGGCTTGGTCACTAAAGGGCTTGTCAAGCAATTGTGAGGACCTGAATTCATACCCAGTAAGAATGTAAAAATCAGGTGCTGTGGCATGCGCACTGGGGAATTGGAGGTCAGAGGATCCCTGGAGCACACTGGCCAGCCGATCTAGCGAAAATGCCAAACTTTGCCCTTTACATACATGTGCTCTTGCACATACATATTCACACATAAACACACAGACACAAAAATAATAAGTAAAGATTAAATGGTCAAATTAACTTTAATGTGAAGGCACATGCTACTTAAAAAGCCACATTCTTGCTCTCGCTCTCTTTCTCCCCCCTCTCTTTTTTTCTTCTCTCCCCACAAAGGGAGGTGCTTCTTTGACTTGTCCCAGTCAGAAGACAGACGCAGTTAATGCTCAGCTGCTCTGACCAGTCAAGCAGTCCCCTGAGTCTCAGCTGGGATGTATTCCGATGGTGCCTGCTCCTGTCTCTGTAAACTGTCTTCCAGACTCAGATTCATCAAGAACTGCCATTTTAAAAAGCACAGGCAGGCAGGTATCCTAGGATATGCCATTATAAGCAGCTTCCAGGGGATCTTCTAGGAGATAAATGGAATCTGTGTGAAGTAAATTAGTGTGAACCAGTCAATCTGAGTGTCAGCCTCGAGCTACTTCCATGGATAACTGGCTGGCTGAGGGGAGGCCAGGGCCGGTACCATGTGTGGGGCAGAATCTCGGATACTGTGTCACAGGTTAAGGGGATTTGGGGGACTGTTGAGTCTTGGAGGAAAGCCAATTTGATCTGTGTTTTAGATTGGTCAGTCAAGTGGATTTCTGAGGCATTTTTGTTTCGTCCTTATCCAGCTGTACTGCATGCCTCTAAGTTGGACAACTTCTTTACTGAAGGAAGCAGAAGAGGTGCTCTGAGAATAACTGCACTTCCCTCAGGCCTTCCATTGTGCAGGCTCCCATGGTGCTGAGCTAGGTCTGGCCCTCTAGCCAAGGATCTTTAAAGGCTTCAATCAAAATCATCATAATTTGGCAAAAAGAGTTTAATCTAAATCTCCTCTCCCTGTTTGTGTTTGAGGAATAAGCGTGTGATCTTTAATTCATGAAGAGGAGACTTCTGTGGAGGCAAATGATCATAGTCCTCTGTAGATGCCCAGTATGGGAAGGTGAATTTTGTCTATTACAGACAAGGAAACCCCACCCCCACCCACCCAACAACAGTAGGATGATAAAAACTTTAAAAAAAATATCTTAACTGTCTCCTAGAAAGAATTTAGAGACTCAAACCCATATAAGTCCCTAGAGCCATCATAATTATTTAATAATAGTAAATGGTGAGTATTGATGATTCTATTATGTAAAAATCATGTTTCCATAATTCAGTAGTCCTTTGGAGAATGTAGTCTGGTCTTACATTAAGATCACAAAAATTTATCTTATCTAGTTAGATTATGACAAATCATCACTATTCCCTTTTCTTTTATTACATTAATAAAATTTTTAGCAGCTTTCTCTCTATAGAATGAAATATCAGTGAGGTGGTTGTACTTAGAATGAAAATATTAAAATAGAATAAATAGAAATTTAGGCCTTATTTTGGAAAGAATTTTTTTTTTTTTTGTCTTTTTGAGACAGGGTCTCCCTGTAGCCCCAGCTGTCCTGGAACTCACTCTGTAGACCAGGCTGGCCTTAAACTCACAGAGATCCGCTTGCCTCTATCTCCCGAGTGCTAGGATTAAAGGCGTGCGCCACCACGCCCAGCAGGGAAGACATTTTTAAGAGCATTCAGTTGGCTGTGGGAAAGTTTTTTTGTTGTTGTTATTTTACAGAAAGAAAAAGAAATCTATCTTGAAATAGGAACTTACGAAAAATAGTAACTGCTTAAATATTAAGTTTATTTTATATTTCTGGCTACTTTTCTTAGACTCTCTGCTCCCACATTGCTTCTGAGAATATTATATGGAGGTACTTAATACCACTGTGAGGTCTGTGGAGACGCCTTTCATATGTAAGATGCATTTTAGTGGATAGAATATGTCTGTAGATATCAGCGAGCATGAATCACAGCAAAGATCAAACCAAATGCTTTACAAATTTAGTGACCCTTTCCTTGAAATAATCAAACAAAAATGAGATGTCTTAAGAAAAAAAATGTTTTATGCCTATACATTTAATTCAGAAGCGTGAAACCCCAGAAGGAAACTTAACTTTATGATTTATGAAGGTCAGAGAAAGACCGCAGGCATCAGTGCCTGGTCCCTTATTTGACTACAGGTGGATATAACCTTCTGCATTGCATGACTATAATGTGAACTTTGGAGTCATCAGCAAATGTCTAATCACCCCACATAGGGCAAAGACAAATGTGACCAACCTGGTGAACCAGTGGGTACCTAGGACTTATAGAGAGAGCATGGGTTGAGGGATTCTTACGGGTGTGTGGGTGACCCCTAAAGAGCCCTATGCCTGAGGAGTCTCATCCCAGCATGGAAAATAACTACCTCATTGCTGTCCAGATGGAGTCCTTCCCGCAGTTAATGGACCACACTCTCTGAACTTTCAGTACCTCCAGACCACATGCAGCGCGGAGGGGTGGGGGTGGGGCGCAGAACCACACACAGCTGGGAGAGGTGAAGGAGGGAGTGTCTGAACCCTCATCTGAGGATATAATGACCCCACACACACACCCTCTCCTTCAAGGGGACATCAACAGGCACTTTTGTGAGGGTCTTTTGTGGACAATCCCAGCTGCTCTGATGAAGACGGTAACTGCAGTTATTCTCAGAGGATGAATCCCACAACAGTGACTCATTTTCACTCTTTGAAGGATATGGAAATACATTTTGTGTAAACGTTTCAGCTTAAACGTTTTTCTCAATATGGTTCACCCAAGCTTTCATAAAGATCCAATGCAGAGAAAGTAGATTTCCCCAGCCATCGCTGCTCACGGGCTCACTGTCCCATGAGAACTAAGCTCATTATGTTTGGAAACCAGCATTCTCTTTCCCTGAATTTCCTACTGACTGAGAGGAGCTGAGGATGTCAGAAACTGACATATTGGGTCATGCCTCTGATTTTTCTAGCCTGGCCTTTTGATTGTGGCAGTAGAGATGCTGTTACAGAGCTAAAGTGTCCTCGTGACAGCAGCCTCACAACTTCAAGGTGTGTCTATTGCTTTCTTATTACCGGGCCCAAATGGAATACATAGGATAGAACTAGCAGTGTAATTTAGGTCAGATAAAGTGCTAATGAAGACAAGTTGAGAGAGAAGTGCTCATTGGTGGGTTATCGAGGAGTTTATTAAAAAGATAGAATTTGAGCTAAATCTTCATAGGAAATGATAGTTTGGTAAACAAAGAATTGGAGATTGGGGAGGCAAGTGACATCTCTCGCTGCGGATCTGCACGTAAGCACCGGTGCAGAAACTAAACGTCACGTCCAGGAGACAGTGAGTGATCTCATGCCCTTGAAGTGTGCGGTATCGCAGTCTGAGATGTAAAGGTTTGAGAATGGGGTAGAATCTCTTCAGAAATCAACCAGTGTTCGTAGGTAGCGACATCAGGAAAGTTTCAAACATTTGTAGCTCTCGAATTTCCCTGTGCTGATGGCACAAAGACCACTGTGAGAGATCGTTTTGCGCATGTGACTGTAATATCAGACCATTGTTTTAGACATGAAGTTTAAAGAAAAGTCTGTTGGAGAGACATGTACTTTACAGAGGTCACAATGGTGAATCTGGTGAGTGAATGTAGAGGAAGAGTGTGGTTAGACCAGCGGGAGGAAGTGGAGCTGAACATGGCAAATGGTCGTTCCTAACGTTTTAGCAATTTTATGAATGTGACCCATTCTGTTCTTTGGCTTTGCTCTTAGTGTGGGGCATTGGTATTCTTAAATATTCTCACAGGGGTGAATGCTCTTCCACTTAATTCCTTCTAGATCATTCATTGCCCCCTGACATTCCTTTGTATCCTAATGGACAAGGGTGCATGCTGTGCTCTGAGAGCACTCACTGCTCCTGCCATGTGGTTCTGTCCTGTGCTGACCTAGCTGCCCCAAAGCACCAGCCTGCTTTTCATCATTTGCCTGCGTCCAATGGGATAGTGTCCCCAAATCCCAACAAGTACAGAAAGCTCAGTGTCCCATTCTGACTTGGACCTGGGGTCACGTTTCCCTTGAATGCTCCCTGTAACTTAATTAGACCAAAATGTCCACCCAGCATTCAGCCTCGCTGATTCTGTCTTGCCAATGCTTCCTATAGTTTTTCAGTCTAACAATTCACATCTTGAGAACTCTTCATGTCCAGGTATGCTTCCCAAAGATTTCTTCAAATACAGCAAGGAGTGTTTTACTCTAATTTAGGAAAAAATTTTTAGAGCAGACTATGCATCTATGGGTGTTTGCATCCTGTTCTCTCTTACATCACTCCCCCCCCCCCAGGTTATGGTGAGCATCTCTTTGGTATTGAAACTGGTTTCTAAACAGATTAGTCACCAGTTCCTCTTAGCTCATATGCATGCTTGCTCTTCAAAGACTTTGTTTTTCCTTTTTGATATGTTTCTCTTGTCCTTTACTGATAGACATTTCTGGATTATCTAGTATCAGACTGAGATCTCACCACACATCCTGGTAGGTACCTTTAAGTCCGGCACTTGGGAGGTTGAAGAAAGAGGATCAGGAGTTCAAGATAAAGATATACTGCACAGAGACCTTGTCTCAGAACAAACAAACAAATAAATAAATAAATAAATAAATAAATAAATAAATAAATAAAAAGTGTTCTGCCACTTATAAATGTCATTTCTCTGTTTTAGGTCCTGAGAAGGCCACTTTCTATTTTTTATCTCTCAGTAAATACTTAAATATTTTAAGTGCATGCCTCCACTTCATATCCATGACTGTCAAGATGGATGTCAACTGCCACCTACATGTCCCACATCTAGTATGGGATTTGGGGTGTGAGAGAGTGATTCTCATTCTAGATTGCATTGTAATGTAGTTGGAAAGCAGGCTACTAGCATGTGAACATTTCTCCCATCCATTCACCAACATTTCCCATTTGGTATCAATCAAAAAAAAAAAAATCACCTTCAGAGTAACTAAGCCTAATGCTTCAAAATATTCTTAGACCTTTATTCCTTCCTTCCTTCCTTTCTAATGTTGACAAAGGATTAGCAAATGAAGGCTTATAGGCTAGATAATTTGATTTACTTATTTTCCATTTCCTATCTAGGAGATGGAAGATGTGATACTTGACTAATCATCTGAGACAAACATTGTCCCCTGAGATCCAAACTGATGTCTGTAGGATCTGGGACTGCCTGGCAGGCTTTCTCCCCACATTGACCATCTTGTTTTAGGCTCAGCCTGGGCAAAGTTTACTACACTTAGGGATCCCAGTGCTATCTGACAGTTTCTTCTCCCAGAGATTCAAGAGATTCTCCTTTCTGGTATATTCCCTTATCAATAACTGCATATTTTGTTGCAGTTTCAGTAACCCTGTGCAACCCTTCTCTTAAGTAAATCATGTTTACTTCTGATCTTAAATGCTAGCTTAATCCTCTTTTGCTTGAAAGGTCTTTGTTTTCTTGACCTTCTATGTTTTCAATACAAGTTGGGAAATTTTTCTATGAAGCCCTCCCTGAGGCTCACTTACTGACTGTTCTTCCATTTTCAGTGTGAAGACCTGCTTGTCTTCTCCTTTGAAAACTCTTCTATGGGCCAGAGAGATGGCTCAGCAGTTAAGAGCACTGACTGCTCTTGCAGAGGATCCAGGTTTTATTCCCAGCACCCACATGGTGGTAAGAACCATCTTAGGCCAGGTGTGGTAGCGCACACCTTTAATCCCAGCACTCTGGGAGGCAGAGGCAGGCAGATCTCTGTGAGTTTAAGGCCAGCCTGCTCTACATAGCAAGCTCCAGGTCAGCTGGGACTAAAGGGAGACCCTTTTTCAAAAAAACAAAACAACAAAAAAAATAAAACTCTTCTTTCTTTTCATATCATATTTTCCCATGCTTCTGACAGTACTTCTGCATTTAACAGAGGATTCGGTCCTCATGAGAAAAGTTACATGGACTTTTGACAAACTTATGTTGTATAAAGAGTGCAAGAGTTCTTTTCTTTTTAAAAATATTTATTTATTTATTATTTTTTATGTGTATGAGTATACTGTCTACATGTAGGTTGGTGCACCCATGTCATGTGCAGTGCCACAGAGGTCAGAAGAGGGTGTCAGATTCCCCTGGAACTGGAGTTAAAGATGGTTCTTAGCCACCATGTGAGTGCTGGGAATTGAACTCGGGTCCTCTGCAAGAGCAATCAGCCTCTTAACCTCTGAGCCATCTCTCTAGCCCCGCAAGAGTTCATTTCTATATGCTCTTCAAATTCACTCTTCACCAGTGCATCCCTTTAGTCTGAAGGGGTCTTCTGAGATAAGCTATTCTTGGGTCTATTCTCAGGTCATTATCTCTATTGTATGGAAGCTGGGGAAAAGTTGGGTAATTTACCAGATCTTTTGTAATGTGAGTGCATGTGTGCATATGGAGGTATGTGCACATGTATGTGTGCAGTGTGTGTTTACAAGTGTTACATGTATGCATGTTCGTGTGTGTGTGTGTGTGTGTGTGTGTGTGTGTGTGTGTGTGTGTGTGTAGGCTGGGGGACAACCCCCGGTGTTATTCTTAGGAACACCCTTTACTGCTTCCAACTCTGCCCTTTTGAGACAGGATTCTCATTGGCTTGGAATTAGACTAGACTGCTGGCCAATGACCCCAGGGATCTTCCTGCCTCTGCATCCGAGTATTAGATTACAAGCACACTATGTGTGAGTTCTGGGAATTGACCTTAAGTCCTCATGCCTACAAAGCAAGGGGTTTACTGACAGATATCTCCCAGTTTCTACTCTGTAATGTTAAGAAAGCAAAGTTATAGAAATTATTTTATTTGGTACAAAACAAAACAAAACCTCTGTCCTTGTTAATATCCCCCTTAGAGCAGGACTTACCAAACAAGAGGTCTTGAAGCCAGGTGTGGTGGTGCCTTTAATCCCAGCACTCCAGAGACAAAAGCAATCAAATCTTTGTGAGATTGAGGCCAGCCTGGTTTACACAGTGAGTTCTGGGCCAGCTGGGGCCACAGGGACACCCTGTTTCAAATAAAACAAAACAAAAAGAGGTCCTATGAAGCAGGACATGAAGAGCTTTAAACCATGGGGCTAGAGAGATGCCCAGTGGATAAGGACATTGGCTGCTTTTGCAGAGGACCTGAGTTTAGTTCACAGCACTTACATCTGCATGTAATTGTAGCTCCAGGAGATCTCACCCCCATCTTCTGGCTTCCACAGGTGCCCACACTCATCTGGTGCACACACACATAAATGAATGAATGAATGAATGAATAAATAAATAAATAAATAAATAAATAAATAAATAAGAATCTTTAACAGAAAAGAGCTTCAGGCAACAGAGAATTCCTTGGTTGCACGTGAGACGCTGTAGGAAGATACCTCCCTCTCTGTTATCAACCTCCCCCACTTTCCATGTTACAAATTTTCTCTTCATCCTATATCCCATCATCTGTTTCAGGTGAAAAGTTTAGATCGTTTGATTAAAGTTGGTTTCCAAGTTGCTTTGACTAAGATTCAATGACCTCTTTGGTTTCTTTAATACACTTGATTGAATGGAAAGATTTGGGATGAACTGGCTTCTTCCTTTGGAACATCTGAGTTGAGACAAGTCCAGTTCTACAACCCCTTGCCTCTCCATGACGCTGTTCCATTCATTTGGCAAGTGACCAGATGCCTGGAGAATGGAAGCCAAGGACGTAGGCCTCTTGCTTGAGTTGGAAAACCTTTAGGGGTCAGTGAGGCTTGCAAGGCTAGTATCTCCTGGCCATTCACTTTTTCTCAGTGACTGGTTGGCTGATTTCAGAATTTTTGAACTTCAGAGTTGTTAGACATCTGAGAGGTTACCTAGTCCAACTCTTTCATTGTATGAAGAAAAGAACTCAAGGTGGGGAAAGTGAACCACCTGCCAAGGTCACACCAACAGATAGGGCTGATATTGTGAACTGCACCTCAGTCAGTAGAGTGGCCACACAGTGCATCCTTGAGATCGCAGATCCTTCCCAATAGCGAATTCCTTTATATTCTCTTCTTGTAATTAGTATATATAATTTCAACCCTAGAGAGTGCAGAATGTTATCCATTCAAAAATAGGGCATTTTACTGCAGACTACCTGCTACAATTAAAATAAATTTGATATTTTGATAAATTTGAGCTGTAACTGCTAAATATAGCCTTGAGAGTTTTCTTTTAACTAAAAGTGAAATTAATCATTTTTTCATCTTTAGGAATTCTTGTTGGAACTTTACTTCAGTGGTATGATCATTACTTTTTTTTAAAGAGTTATTTTTATTTGTGTGTGTGTGTGTGTGTATGTGTGAGAGAGAGAGAGAGAGAGAGAGAGAGAGAGAGAATGTCCACCCATGCTACATGTTTGTAGTATTCACAGTCACCAGAGATGGTTGTCAGATCCCTCGGAGTTGGAATGACAGAATTACAGGTGCTTGTGAGCCACTTGATTTGTGTGCTGGGAACTGAACTTGGGTTCTCTGAAAAAGCAACACTCAACTGCTCAGCCACCTCTGCCCACCCCCATGACTAAAACAATTAAGCACCGCCCTTGTTCCTTGTAGAAGGTCAGCGATGTGGTAGTACCAAATATTACAACTCCTCAAGTTCACCGAAGCAGCTCATTGCTCAGATATCCTGAATAACAGGGGAAGTTTTGAATCTGCGAGGCATGAAACTATGTTTAGAGATAATTGTCATCTCTTTTTCATTCACACTTACCTCTCCTCAAATTCACTGGGTAATCTTCCATACTTCCTATCCAAGTGGTAGCTGTAGGCAGATTCTCCCCTCAGCCTAGGTAGCCAGCAACTTGACTGTGTTTAAAAATATTTAAGTAAAGGGGCTGGAGAGATGGGCTAGCAGTTAAGAGCACCGACTGCTCTTGCAGAGGACCTGGGTTTGCTCCCCAGCATCCACATGGTGGCTGAGAACCATCTTTAACTCCAGTTCCAGGGGAATCCGAGACCCTCTTCTGACCTCCTAGGCATTGCACGACACGGGTGCACCAACCTACATGCAGACAATACATTCGTATACATACAAAAATAAATAAAACTTTAAAAATTAAGAAAATATATAAGTAAAGTAATAACTTATATGCTTCTAGGCAAGGAGATCAACACAGTAATTACTGTTCACGCATTTTGCAAAATTTGTTTTCTTATCAGTTAGAAAACCTATCATCATTATAGCAATCCACACTAGAAAATTACACCCCCAAAACGATATCAGATGACAAACTCAGGAGAAGAGTGGGGACTTGGAAGTGCAGCCCTGAAGTCAGATCTCTTGTTGGACATGCTGCTAATGATCATCACTTACTGGTGAAGAAGCACTAGATCCCTAATTTAACTGTTGGCATCACTCTAGGATTTCTTCTCCACACCGAAAGCAAAGAAGGCCCAGAATCTCACACAGGGTGCAGTGCTGCTATCCAACCATGATCCAGAGGCTCCACCACTTGATTGACTCAATAGGTACCCTTTAAACTGGGGTGACATGTACACAGCTCTACTAAAGATAATGCTCCTGATAGAACCTCAGTCCAAAGACTAGCCACTGTGTGAACTGACCTCAGGGCCTGTCAGATGACATTCTCTGTGTTTACAGAGTTCACGTTAGCACTTAGATTCTCCTTGGGGCTTATTCTTCCCTTTCATTTAAGATTTATGAAAAGAGGGGCAGGAGAAATGGCTCAGCAGTTAAGACTGCTTGCTACTCTTCTAGAAGACCTGAATTTGGTACCCAGCACTTACATTGTGTGGTAATCCAGCTCCAGGGGATCCAAGTGCCTTCTTCTGGCCCATACAGGCACTGCCAACATATGGCATACATGCACACACACAGAGACACATACACATAAATAAAAATAAAAATAAGTAAAAATAATAAAATAAATAGAAATAAAATATATTTGAATTTAATGTGATTTTTGTTTTTGTTTTTGTTGTTTTTGTGACAGGTCCTCCATATAGCCCCATCTGGCCTGGAACTCACTCTGTAGACCAGGCTGGTCTTGAACTCAGAGAGATCTGCCTGCCTCAGCCTCCCTAGTGCTAAGATTAAAGGCATGCACCACCATACCTGGCTTAAAGGCCGTTCTTAGCCTCCATGTGGGTGCTGGGAATTAAACCTAAATCCTCTGCAAGAATAGCCGGCACTCCCAACTGCTGAGCCATCTCTCCAGCCCCAATGTGATTTTTCTTTGAAGCCTCTAGGAAGATTTTTTTTTTTTCTGAGAGCATGAGAAGAGGCTAAGATTCCCAAGGAGAGGGTAATGAACTCTCATCTCCAGACTGAGACTGTAGATTTGGACTTAGGTTTTTTATTCCCTGAGCTTGACATCTCTAACCTGCTTATCATCTTTATGCTTTTGTTTAATAAGTGACTAACATTTTGTCTGGCTGTGTCCTTTGTTTCAACCATTTAACCAACATATATTTTTATGGGTGATTTTTCTGTAAATATCCCCCTGACTCCCAAACACCCTGCACATATGAATGGTATCTCTTTGTTAAAAATAGATTTTATTTTTATTTTAATTATGTGTATATGTGGGGGGACTGGTTTGTGTGAGTGTAATGCCCAAGGGAGCCAGAAGAGGGTGTCAGATACCCATGGAGCTGAAATTATAGGCAGTTGTGAGCTGCCTGATATGGGTGCTGGGAACCATTGGTCCTCTGCAAGAGCAGTATGTGTTAACAGCTGAGCCATCTGTCCAGTCCCAGGATCTCTCTTTAAATCATTCCTAAGTCATCATATTGGAATCATTTCTGGTGCAGATTTTATTCTCTCCATAAATAACATGGATTTTATTTTTACACACTACGTTCATTGACACACATCACACAAAGATAATTAGAAATGACAAATCATGTTACAATATGAAATTTAAATCTACAGAACTCACAGAAGTTTAGAATATGGAAAAGATTCCAGTCATAACCTTCTTAGAACTATTCATTTGCACATAAGAAGAATGGCTGAGTTTCACTGGCATACCCAAGCTGAAACAGACTGACAAGAGAGATAGCAAACAAGGTCACCCTGTCTTTAGACTTCATGGTCCACGTGTGATTACTCCATTAACAGTGGTGAGGGATCTGCTCTTCTGTAAATGCCTGATTATGTTTTTCACCTGTGTCAGAACAACCTGGATTTTTGAGAAGGACTCTGCTTGAATGCTTGAGGCCCAACTCAGAAGGTCATGTGCTCTTCTCTCTTAAGTGTTTCTATCAGGTATCTGGTCACAGGGAAAGGCAACTAACATCCCAGGTCCAGCTGCCTTTAACAGTATACGCCATCTTTCTGAGCATGTCCAGAAAGGGAGGGAAGTTTCTAGAAAATAATGAAACACAGAATAGAGAACAGAGGTGTGTGGAGGAGCAGGACCACTAATTAAACTATGTCAATGCAATTTTTAAACACTAAATCCTCCCATAGAGTCTCTTCCTCTTCAAGTCTTTGGGATGTGGTCTTCAACGACTGATATAGGGGCTGGGGAAATGGTTGTCTATAAAGTACTTGTTATGCAAAAATGAGGACCCAGATTTGATCCCCAACCCCTACATAAAATCTGAGGAGGCAGAGATGGGAGGATTCCTGGGGCTTGCTGGCCAGCCAGGGTAGGCCAATCAGCAAGCTCCAAGTTCAGTGAGAGAGCCTGTCTCAAATATTAAGAAAAAGGAGAGTGACTAAGGAAGCTACCCAGCATAGACTGCTGGGTGCTGCGTGCATCGCACACCCATGAATATGCACCTGAAAACACACCCACACACACACCTACTTACTTTGTTATCTCTGGCTGAACTTCTCTTTTCTTTAGGACCTAGAATTAAGCTCCTGGCTCTAGGTACCACAGTCCTATACATCTGTGTAGAACACACAGATTCCATTCTAAGTATAATGACTGGAGATACTGCAGACTCAGAATAGTAACCTTTCATTTGTCAGTATTTTGAAATATGTGATGAGTAGATGGAAGAACCTTCTACCTTTCCATGGATGGAGGAGCCTCCCACCTTTCAGTGGAGATCTGCCAAGAAGAGTGTGTCTTTTTGGGGTCCCTGATCCTCCATATGTAGACTGCTTCAGAATCCGTTACAGAGGAAATAAATGGGCTGATTTTAAGCTGAGGAGGAGCCTGGCAACAGTTTGCACTGTATTGATGTCAAAAGCATCTCTCTGCCAAGCTCTGAAATGCACCTTAAAAAACTACTGAAAACACCCAAGAACTTTAGTGGTGAGCTACAAATGGACTGTGGTATTGATAAGGAAAAGTCGATGTCACTAGCGAAGGGCGGCTTACCTTGATAAATGGGCCCGCCATCAGTAAAGATCAAATTATTGACTATTTAGGGCAAGGAAAAAACCTGTCTATAGCTGACTTCTACAGGTGAGAAGAATTAGCCAACAACAGCAATTCAGAGACAGCTCAAATAGACAAGTACAGAACTGACTCTCTCCCAGCAGCTATCAATTACCAATAAATCCTCAGATAGTGTTGGGGCTTCTTCCCCACCTCCTCCATCTCCAGGACGAGTGTGATGCCTGGCAGGTTGACCAGACTCTAAAGGAGGGACCCATATCTATGAGCATTTGTAGAACACACATTCAACTCCATAGTTATCAATAAAAATAATAATTAGTAATGATACAGACTTAAGGTCTGGGGTCAGTAGGGTGGAGATGGAGAGAGGGAGTTTGAATAGACTCAAAGGAGAATTAATAAATATACATCCCAAGTAGACAATAGCATTAGCAAACACATCTGTATCGAGGTAATGTAGTAATTCTTTTACCATACTTGTGTTCGTACGTTTTGCCTTGGTGTGAGTGGCTCCTTTTGGGCTTCCCATGTTGTCATTCAGAAAGGTCTAATTCAGACTTCACCTCCTTATTAATTTAAGGCAAAGACTACTCCCCCACCCTCATAAAAAAAAAAAAAACCTTTGGCTCTTATAATGTGGTCTCTTATGCCCTTGGCTAGTTTTGTTCATTGTACATCAACTAGACCACAGGTTGTCCCAGGGCACATTTCAAGCACCTTCAGTCCTTTACCCTTTCAGTCTAGCAAAGGGTTCTAGTGGCATAAGATCTAGATCAATAGGTGTTGATTTCACCAGTTTTGAAATGGTTCATTAGAGAAGCCAGGGTCACTCATCATAGTTGAGTTTAATGAGGAGACATCACAGGAAACACACAAAAGGGCAATGGTAAGGATTAGTCTATCAGACAAACAAACAAACAAAAGGTGAGCAGGTAGTAATTAACCTTTCAGACACCCACCATGCCCAGCTGATGTGCTGTGGTCCTTTAATCCATGGTACTTTTTTTTCCCAGTGAGTTGAAATCTTTTGTTCAGAGGCCGCTCAGTAAATGAGCTACAAAACATGGAAGGTTTATTTATAATGGTTAGATATAACTTCCTAAATCCATTTCAACACCAAGGAAGGTTCTAGGATGATTTAATAATGGGCATGGAATTTATAAAACACATTTACCCTCACTCCCGTCCCTCCTAGAAATAGCTTAGGCCTTTCCAGAGAAGGTTTCATTGGCTCTCCTTGAACTGCCCAGGGGAAACAAGACGCACCTTGAACCACTTCCAGCTTGAAAACGAACCAATTTTAAGCAAGATATGTTGAAGAATAATCTTCTTCAACACCACCCTCACTAGAACCACCTGCTCAAAAATCAAAAGCATTTGAGTGGCAGAGGCAAGTGGATCTCTTTGAGATTGAGGCCAACCTTGTCTGTGTATGGAGTTTCTGGCCAATTGTGGCTACAGGGAAAAATCCTGTCTCCAGATAAACAACAAAACAAAACAACAAAAGAAGCCAGAAGTGAAGAACAGTAGCTGCAGGGGTCTGACTGGACCGAGTGAGACGAAGACTAGAGGTCAGTCCCATGTTCTAGGTTTTTGCAAACTTTGTTGTATCTCCACTTACTTTGATGCCACTCAGAATGGTCATAAGCATGGACTGTGGGTTCTGAAACCAAAGTCTCTTCCCCTTGAGGTCTCTAATTTAGAGTAGCTGAGTTTTTGTTCATTCGAATTGTGCTTTGGCAATCTCAGTGTGATGCATTCTAACTGATGTCATCCCCATTTATTTATTTATTTTAAAAATATTTTATTTATTATTTAATGTTTAGGAAGTCACATTTTCCTCCTTTAATTTTATATTACTCTAAAATATGAATACATACTTTCCACTCATATACAGTAATTACAGAGTCTGAAAGTAAGTAGTGGACCAATTCTAGAGCCTTTTAAGAAATTTACATTATAACTACATAGATGCTTTCAGATAAACAGAAATGCAACAATAATGTTGTTCAGCTTGCCTTTCATCTGGGGATTTGGTGTTAGCATCCACAAATGAGGGAAACAATTCGCTGCTTGTTTTTCTTGGACTGTGTTACTTCACTTAGCATATGGCTTTGAGTTCCATCCATTTATCTGCAAAGTTCATGATGTCATCTTTCTTTACCACTGAATAGTACTTCATTGTGTAGATGTACCACATTTTTGTCATCCACTCATCAGTTGAGGGGCATTTGGGTTGGCTCCAGCTCTTTGCTATTGTGAAGAGAGCTGCAATAAACATGGATGTGCATGTATCTTTGTGGTAGGATGAGTGTTGTGGGTATATACCCAGCAGTGGTATGGCTGGGTCAGGTGGTAGGCTCATTTTGAGTCTTTTTTTATGCCTTTAGGTTTTTATTTATTTATTTTTATTTTTTAATAATAAGTAGTAAGTAATTAATACAAGCATCCTTCATGAAAAACCAATTTGCAAGCAGCTATACCCAAACTTATACAGCCTGAGGCCCCCACTGTCCAGCTGGAGGGGCTTGTATATACAATCATATTGATCAAATAAAAGTTCAGTCTATATTTCTGTAGTTTCATAATTCACCCCAATCTCAGCCCTTACATTCTACCATGCCCCCTCTTCTGCAGATTGTTTCCTAGGCTTTAGAAAAGGGACACAAGTGGGCAAGAAGCAAAACAGTCTACTTGCTCTGGAGATGTCGTTTCAGACTCTGATAACTTCAGGCTGTTTCCTTTCATGGGTTGGCAGTTTATCCAGGAATAACCTTTTACTCCTACTGATGAAGCACAAGCAATTACATATCTAGGCATTTACAACAGTACTAATTATTATGGTAGGTTACGTTGGTATAGACACAGATGTTTGGATGGTATGCTAATCCATTAACTATAGCTTTTCTGTAAAAGATGACAAGGTCTTACTGTGGCTTATAACATCTTCTAACCACTAGAGGACATAAGCTTGTGGCATCAGCTGTGAATTATTCCTCCAAGGAGAGAGCTAATAGCCAATTAGATTTGGGGTATACAGACATATGGGTGCCACTGCTGCACAGTATTTCCAGGCAGGTGAGGTGTAGCTGATGCTGACGGAGGAGTCTTGCTTGACTCAAGGAGACCAATATTTACTTAATTGATTTAGTGGCCTTTGGTAACACTCTCTGGCATTCCAGAGATCAACTGTACACTTGCAAGTATGGTCTCAATACATCTTTCCCATGCTTACACCAGGTCTTCAACAGCAGGACCTTACTGCCTCTCTTCTTGCAGGTATCCCAGTTTGCTGGCAAAAAGCCTTTACCTTTTTGGGGGCTTGGATCCCCCAGCCAACATCTCCTTGGCAGAATAATCCATTTCTTATATCAGAGCTCTCCTGTATTAATATATTTTGCTTAATTACCCAGCTTAAAAAGACTTTAGT
Organism: Rhizomys pruinosus; assembly: GCA_009823505.1. Taxonomy (NCBI): domain Eukaryota; kingdom Metazoa; phylum Chordata; class Mammalia; order Rodentia; family Spalacidae; genus Rhizomys; species Rhizomys pruinosus. The sequence continues at coordinate 1,368,878 of VZQC01010027.1, forward strand.
ATTATAGCCGGGCATGGTGGTGCAGGCCTTTAATCCTAGCACTTGGGAGGCAGAGGCAGGCGGATCTTTGTGAGTTCAAGGCCAGCCTGGTCTACAGAGTGAGTTCCAGGACATTTGGCTCTGAATAGAGAATTATCCTTTCACAGTTCCTATGTCTATCAGTCAATTAAAGAAGACAGCTAAACTGCTTTTATAAGAGATTACCTCTATAACAGTTGGCTCTAATTTACAGTTAGGGAATGACTTCATTGCCATCATGTCTTTTAAGAGTTCTCCACACTGCTTTCCATAATGGTTGTACAAGTTTACATTCCCACCAGCAGTGGATGAGTGTTCCCCTTTCCCCATAACCTCTCCAGCATTTGGTGTCTTTTGTTTTCTTAGCCAGTCGTTTCAGAGTGAGATGATATCTGAGAGTGGTTTTAATTTGCATTTCCTTAATTATTAATGATGTTGAACACTTTTTAAGAGGTTTCTCAGCCATCTTTACTTCCTCACTGGTGAAGTCTCTGTTCAGCTCTTTACTCCATCTTTTGAGTAGGTCATTTGTTTTCTTCTTTGTTTTTTTGAGTAGTCTATATATTCTTGACGTTAATGATCTGTCAGATGAATCACTGGTGAAGATTCCCTCCCACTCTGTGGGTTTTCTCTTCACTTCCTTGATTGTTTCTTTTGCTGTACAGAAGCTTTTGAGTTTGATGAGGTCCCATTTATTGACTTTTGACTTTATTTCCTGCACAGCTGCTGTCTGATTTAGAAAGTCTTTTCCTGTGCCTATGTCTTGTAAGTTGTTGCCAACTTTTTCTTCTGTCACCTTCAGGATTTCGGATTTCACATTGAGATCTTTGATCCACTTGGAGTTTATTTTTGTACAGGGTGAGAGGTAGAGGTCTAATTTTGTTCCTCTACAAATGGTGATCCAGTTTTGCTGAACGTGCTATTCTTCCTCCATTGAGGTTTTTTTTGCTCCTTTGTCAAATATGAGGTGGCTGAAATTGTATCAGCTCAAGTTTGGATCTTCAATTTTGTTCCACTGGTTAATAGATCTGTTTTTGTGCCAGTACCAGGCTGTCTTTATGACTATGACCCTGTAATATAGCTGGAAGTGTGGTAGAGCAATCCCTCCTGTATTGCATTTTTCACTCAGGGTTGCTTTAGCTATTCGGAGTCAATAAACAAGAGAAGAAGGAATACAAGAAGACCTTCCCACTCACAATGGCCTCAACAATAATAAAATACCTGGGAATAAACCTAACCAAAGATACAAAAGATCTCTACAAGAAATTTTTTAAACCCCTGAAGGAGGTTGAAAATGACATCAAAAGATGGAAAGATCTCCCATGCTCATAGATTGGAAAAATTAATATACTAAAAATGTCCATTTAACCCAAATTGATATACAGATTCAATGCAATCCCAATCAAAATCCCCATGAGCTTCTTCACAGACTTGGAAAAAAAATCCTTAAATTCATATGACGTCCCCATTTATAACACAATCTGATTGACCATATCCCCACCCGTACCTCCCTTTCTCATCTACCTTTCCTTTTCCCTACTAATGTTTTCCCCACGTTCTTGCCTTTATGTTATGTTGTGATTCACTGAGTTTATCCAGGGCCATCTGCGTGGCCATGGGATTGAAGCCATGCACTGAAGCCTGTCCATGGTACACAACTGAAGGCATTGGCTTCCCCACCCCCAGAGTCTGCCAGGAGCCAGGTCAGCAGTCAGCAGTAGACCCCATGAGGGGAGCATTTTTAATATTTGGTGCTTGGTAGATATGCTGGAGAATGAATACATGACTGAATGGGGGAAGGTATTCAATCACAAAAGAACAATACATTAGATAGGTAGATACGTTTCCCCCAATAAACATAGGTGGAGGGCTAAGGACTTGGGTCAGTGGGTAGAAGCACTGGCTGCTATTGGCAGGACCCAGGCTTAGTTTTGAGCACCTATATGGAGGCTGACGATCACCCTGTAACTCCAGTTCCAGGGGTCTGTTGCCCCCTTCTGACCTCTGTGGGCATTGCATGCTTGTGGTACACTTACATACATGCAGGCAAAACACTGATACATATAACATAAAAAATAAATAAATTGTAACAGAGGTGCAACCTCATTGGTGTTTAGCAAAAGACTGAACTATATGACAGAGTCCTTGCTGTAGATATCAAAGTCAGCGCCTCAGAAAGCAAACAAGATATACAGAAATAAAAATCATTAAAACAAGCCGGGAATTTGGACTACTACAGTTTTCTGAAGCTCTGCTGATTACTATCCCACTTACACACCCTACAGAAATCTATGGATTCAAAAATAATCAGTAAGTATGATTTAAAGTGAGGAATATGGAACTAGAGAAGCAGCATCGGTGACTTAGTGCAAGCAGGGGTCTCTTCACAGATCTAAGCTGTCAGTGAGAACACAGACCCTCACCTGCTTCAATCCTGGATTGAAGCTTCCAGAATATGCCTATGGCCTGGGTACCTTTGCATACAAGATGCAGAAAAACAAATGAAACAGACCTGGTATGGGATTTTTTTTTTTTAATGAGAATATTCAAACATACAAAATAAAAATATAGGTTTATTTATTTAAAGGGTTTCATACTTTTCCTATATTTGTTTTAAGAGGAAAGGTTTTAGAGACATGGCTACTCTAAAGTCTGCTCACCTCCATAGGACACAGTTACTGCTTGCCCTTCGAGAGGGCTTGCCAGCCTTGCCTGGAGGGAACATTTGACCAGAATTGTTACCGATTTCCTTTAAGGAGTGTCTCCCAGGCCTCAGGGTCTAAGCACCAGTTCTGAGATACTCCACTGGAATGCACAGTGCAGTGTGGAACAAGCATTTCTGGTGCCCAAGGACGTCAGCAGGGTACCCTGGCATGGCTTGTCTGTTGTATGAAACAACATGGGCTCTGGCCGCCATGTGGCCGTGTCATCTCCTGAAGGTGGCCTAGCAGCAGTGCTGCCCCTGCCTACGAACATTTCCCATGTGACAGAGGGAGGTCTATTTTCTTTATTGCATTTATAGCTTATAAATATAGTGTATGGGGCTGGAGAGATGGCCTAGCGGTTAAGAGTGCTGACCGCTCTTGCAGAGGACCCGGGTTCGATCCCCAACACCCACATGGTGGCCGAGAACCGTCTGAAACTCCAATTCCAGGAGAACTCCAGTTCCAGGGGAATCCGAGACCCTCTTCTGACCTCCGCGGTATTGCACGACACGAGTGCACAGACTTGCATGCAGACAGTACATTCATACACATACAGAAATAAATAAAAATTAATAAAAAAATTAAAAAATAAACATAGTGTATTATCCAGCTCTGAAGAAAGTGGTAGAGTTCACTACAGAAACTTCAGATGCCTATAATTCTACTGGGCTCAGATGTGTGTGTGTGTGTGTGTGTGTGTGTGTGTGTGTATACACATTCAGTATGTGCTGTGTATATACACACTAATATATAATATATGTGATGTGTGTTCATGTATCTACATGAGTGTAGATATGTGTGTATATGTGTTGTCCTGGTTTGCTTTCTATTGCTGTGATAAAACACTGACCAAAACCAACTTGAGGTGGAAGGGTTTATTTCAGCTTACAGTGCAGTCCTTCATAGAGGGAAGCTGGAGCAGGAACTTAAGGCAGGAATCTGGAGACAGGAGCTGAACTAGAGATCACGGAGGACTGCTGATCGCTGGTTGCTTCTCAGGCCTGTGCTCAGCCTGCTTGCTTACAAATCCATGACCATCTGCCCAAAGATGGCACCATCCACAAGGGGGCTGAGTCCTCTCACATCACTTAGTAATCAAGAAAATTGCTCCTGGAACATCTGACAGAGGAAATTCCCCCTCTGAGTTTCCTTCTTTCCAGGTGATTCAAATTGACAATGAAGCTAGCTGGCCGGCACCTGTGCATAACTATGTTTTCCTAGTTTGCTGTCTGCTACTGACAGAGTGGGAGGAAAGGGTTTGTTTCCTCATCAAGGTAAGCCAGGGCAGGAGCTCAAGGCAGGAACCTGGAGGCAGAGCTGGGGCAGAGGCCATGGAGGCTGCTGTTTACTCTACTGGCTTGCTGTCTCTGGCTCGCTCAGCTACCCTTTTTCAGCCCAGGTGCACCTATCTAGGGATGGCCCCACCCACAGTGGGCTGTGCCTTTCTGCATCCAATTACAAATTAAGAAAATGCCTCATAGACATGACCACAGGCTAGTCTGTGAGAATATACCTAGAAGTGGCTGTGTGCTCATATTTGCACATCTGTATGCATATGTATATAAGCACTATTGTACATATGTATTATATACATGAGTATACTTATAGACAGTGGGGTGTGTACATGCTTACATGTCTGTATGAATGTCTACAAACTCATTAGTGTATCTATTTATCTTCAGGTCAGCAATTGTGGCACCGTCTATATGACTGAAACATGTTTCTTCTATCTACCAATTCTTTTATGCTAACTTCCTGGCAAATGTTAAGTACAGCAAATGTAATATGAGATTGTGTTACTTATGGGCATAATTTAGACCGAATATCGGAACCTGTGAGAAACTGCAGAAATCTGAGTCTGTTGAATAGTTAGTGGTGATAATATATTTACCAGAAATGTTAGGCCCAGGTCCCAGATTCTGTTTCTGGTTGCTATTGCTATGTGGAAACAAGTTGGTTACTGCCTGTTCAAAATACCACCCTTTCTTCCAGTCATTTTCCATGCATTCAGTGTGTACTTTAAGATTTCCTTTTATGACTTTGGCATATGGGGTTGATACCCTGGTTTTTAGGGTGATGAAAGAGAACCAGAATGCAAACAGTGTCCATTCTAGTGATGAGCGGGACAGAAGGAGCTTCTCCATGGGCGGGGCTGGGCTTTCTAATTGAGTCTGATGTTCCTCTCTGCAAGTGGGGTTGTTGCTGTTAATTGACTACATTGTTTTAGATTTATGCATTACAAATACGATTTCTACTCCAAAAGCACCACTTTGTTACTTTGTAGCTTTTAAACTGAGGCTAGGAGCTTATTTTTCTTCTGGGATAAAGTCACATCTATGGATTTTTTCAACTAATTACGTGTCTGCCAATAAATACTTAGAGGATACACTTTATTTCAATTTATTTGTGTTTCCATAGTGCATCCCACCCCGTCCAATGGGGCTGGAGTGGTCTAATGGTGTTTGCTGTGACTCTTTCATGGATGTCTTTCTCTTTCTTTACCCCTCTTTCTAACAGCTCCAGTCAGTCCGGTCAAGCATGGTAACTCGGCAAACTTCCAAGATACGGAGGACATTCTTGACAGATGTGTCTTGGAAGAGTCTGAGAGTGCAGGTGAAAGCCATTTAAACATAGTCAAGTATAAAATGATAAATTTGACACAGCTTTGGGGTCCTTGGGAGGGTGTGGGGGAGGACATCGGAATAGTGCTTTCTCTTCCCAGCTGCTCTGTCAAATTAATGCCCACCTCCTGAGGTCATGGTGTGGAGCTCTTATCATTTCCTCTTTCATCAAGAATTCAGTTGGACGAAGTACAAAGGCATTAGGACTGAGAAGAGAAGCCTCTACTGTTAGTTCATTATCATCAATTCTAAGCTAAACTGCTTAACATGCACAGAGGCTGGAAACTAGAGAAATGTTGACATTTCAAATATTTCAAATGAGATTTAACAGAAGTCAGAAATAGGGAGATGGGAAGCACAGAGGGACAAATTTCCACCACTCGAATCTGTTTACCTTTCTATGTTCAAACAGAACTCATGCTGGGAGGAGAGTACTTTAGCAAGGCAGGAGTGGATATTGTCAAACAAAAGGAAAGCAAATTGTAGCTCTCTTCTTGCAGTAAGATTTACTCAATGTCAAAGTTACTTACATTTCTATTCTGTTTGTGGGTAGGATAGATAGAAGTGTACCAGGAGACAGCCTGAAAGACTTAAGCATAGATTTTTGTTTCTGTTCTGTCTTAAAGCATGCCCAATTTTAATGATTAATTAAAAGAGAAAGAATTTTTGCCAAAGTAAAATGAAATTGTTGGGTCACTATGTGTCATGAGATACTAGACTCCACGGTATCACCATGACCAAGAACTAGCTACCCCCCCCCACTTCTTTCCTGTTTTATCTGGCTAAGTGTCCCCTCTATCCTCTCACATCTTTGTGTGCTGCTCCATGGATCATATTTTTGATTCATCCTCTCTGTAGGCTGTCAGCTTAGTTAAGAGATTTCCAAATTGTGTAGCCTTCCTTGACAGGGGGGCAGCTGCAAACGGTCCCCTGATCCTTCCCCGAGGAGAGCTACTGAGATTTAATTTCCACTGAAAGGTGTAGACTGCAATCTATGTCAGGTCCCTAGTCATCTTGGAAGCCCACAAGGCCCAGTGGCAACAGCATTGTGCGGCAGCCCCCTCCACTCTACCAAGATTCCTCAGAAGATGAGCTATGGCCGAGTGTCTGTTCCCAGTCGCACTTTCTCTTCATCCTACAGCACAGACACTGTTAGAGAACAAATTAGCCCGACTCCCTGATATAGCATCCAAAAGAAAATGTGGTTATTCTCACTCAAAGATGAGGGGGTTGATGAGAGTATTAAATTCCTATACTAAAAATTATTCTTAAATTATTTTTAGTTTGGACTAAAACTACCTAATTCTGGATAGGGTTTTAAAGTTATTAATGGACTGTTTCCCATCAACCATTTTGTCAGGCAGTTAAATCCAAGAGTCAGGTGTTTGGTCATTGTTTTTAATAATGATATATCAGCATTTTATACATATATATATATATATATATATATATATTTTCAGAAGTAGAATGCATTTCCATCCTCCCTTATGTGAGTGAAATTCACATATGGCTTATTTTATCTGACAGTTGTGGACAAAAGGATATATCAAAAAAAGAAAGATTAATTAGAAAATACAGGTGCTGGTAAAAACCGTAACTTAAAGAGTGAGCACCGTTCCATACATTGGACATCATTAAACCGGTAATAAAGAATGAATCACTCTGGCTTTTCCCTCTGTCCATCCCTGCATTTTAAGACATCTTGCCTTATAGGCCTGGAAACCTCTAGAGGGTTCTCCACTGGCCCCACTGCCTTCCACTGAGAATTTGTGGCTTGGTTGTCATGGAGACATCGTATTTCTCCAAGAATTGCTCATATTGATCCGTAGCTAGGCGTAAATGGCCAGGCGAGTGTGAGGAAGAAAGGGGGCTGGGCATCCTGTAAAATGACCAGGCCTGTGGGTTGGAAAGGCGCTCACAGCAAACACTTAGGTAGAAAGAAAGAAGCAGTTTCATTTTGTAGCAGGATTTTTTTCTGCACTTTAGGCCTTGTCTTCTTTCAGGATGAACTCAGAGGACCTTGTTAGCCTCTGGTCATGTCAGATCTTGGGTGCTTGGTCCTGACACAGCTGTCAGCCTCCCAGCTCTGTGCAGTTCAGGGACACACAACAAAGAAGCAGTGACATGAATTATTTATTGCTCTTCGTGTGGATAAAATTCAGTGATACGAAATTAAGACACTTCTGACAGAGGTGCTTGTTTGGTAAGAAAGATTTTGATGAGAAAGTGAATTTCCTTGAAGTAGAAGCTTTCGACAGCAAAATTCCTAGACCCGAACATAGAGGAAAGTAAGTTTCGTATTTCCTGTAGGAATCTGGTGGCCCGAGAGGGACTTTCTTGAGCTTTGAAAATGTGGTTATCCGTTTTTCAGTGTCCAAAGATGGACTTCAGTATAAAGAAATACCCGTTACTCCAGTGATTCACAGATGTCTGTTGAGTGGGTGTGAGGGATAGTTCTCAGGAAAAGATGAACCATTTTTTACAAAAGAAAAACCATATGTGGGGGGGGTTGAAGTGGTGCTGTTTGAGAAGAAGCCTTTTAACTAGGGGAGGTGTTCCTGTAGCTATTCTTACAGTTGAGTGATGGAGGAAGAAGTGTGTTTAAGTCTGAAGCCATCTTTCTTCCCATTTTCCACTGGAACATGACCACATCATCTAAATTCCTTTGAACATTTTCATGTATGTGCAAAAATCCCCTAGTTAGGAAGTTGAATGTGGTCAGTCTTCTAGCTTTAATGGATATTGACCTTATGTAGTTTAATGTAATGCTAACTGACCAATATATTTATTATCTCATTTTAAATGAATAGACCAAATGTTTAAATAGTATATAGAAAATGAGAACAGAAATCATTTTCCCATAGCAAGAACATTGCTTCCTCTATTGTTCTATCCAAACAATATATCTTTTGATAAAGCTTCTAAGTTAACACAGTATGAATATCAACCCTTGTTCACAGGCAGAAAGTAGAGGGCACAGAAGTCAGAGAGGTTGAAATAAATTTTTGAAAAGAATCAAAGTTGCTCTTTTGTATGTTGCTAGTTTTTAAATGTCATTAATAAAATCAAAGTCATACAATTTGCATAAAATAGTAGAATTGATCTCCTGGATTATCTGGGAAGATAATAGGTTATTTTCAGGCTTGCCAGCACTGAGCTGACCAGGGCAAACCGTCTGTAAATGGACCGGTTTGCATATAGGTCATAGCTCAGAGGCCTTGTGGAGTGTGTTCACCTGTCCTCTGGAGGGAAGTACTTTACCCATCCTGCTGTAGAGATCTTTATTGTTCAAGCCATATACCCAGGTGAGTGCCTGGAGTCCATTAAGGTTGGTGAAGCACCTGTGAACCAGACCACTCCTGGCACTTCGACCTTGATGGTAAACCTGAAGGTCAGGTGTGTTAGGGAAGAATCTTTCCCACATGTCTTTTCTTTGGAATAATTCATTAGCAAAGAGTTTTTGACTCACAGGTGAATCACAGATAGGAGCTTCTGTTTCAGACTCTTTAAAGTCTACCTGCTTCTTTGCTTCTTCCCAAACCCACGGGATCACTTTGATGTGCAGTAATAGATGCTCCAAGACATCAGGAACTCTCTGACCCCTCCCTGCGATTTTAGGGCCATTAGGCTTCCTCTTCTTGACTCTCTGCTGCTTCTGAATTTGAAAGCTGCTTTCGCAAAAACCATTCTGAGAAGACATCCATTCTTCTGGTTAACTGTTTCCCATTCACCCATTACAGCCCAGTCCTGACCAAACAAAAAAAGTATATATATAAAAAAGAAAGGATTCCTTGCTCTTCCTCTTCACACTCACAATCATAAAAACTACAGAGTGATGTTTACAAGTTTTATGCCAATGTTAATGCGTGACCTTGGCTTGGAAAATTAACACTTTCACTTTCAACAGCCCTAGGACCAGTGCATTCAAACATAACCAGACACTGGGGAGGTGCTGCCAGTCAAGTGTTTGCCATGTGCAAGGATGAGGACCTGAAGTCTAGCCTCAATACATATGTTTAAAAAAAATCAAGTGTAGCTGGGCGTGGTGGCACACGCCTTTAATCCTAGCACTTGGGAGGCAGAGGCAGGCAGATCTTTGTGAGTTCAAGGCCAGCCTGGTCTACAGAGTGAGTTCCAGGACAGCTGGGGCTACGGGGAGACCCTGTCTCGAAAAAAAAAATATCAAGGGTGGTGGTATGCACCTTAATCCCACTACTGGGGAATTAGAGACAGAGGTGGGGTTCTCTGGATCTTGCTGGCCAGCCAGCCTAGCAGAATTAGTGAGCTCCAGATTCAAAAACTAACACAGTGATAGAAGAAGACACCAACTGCTGACATCTGACCTCCACATGCCCCCAGAAATGCAAACACATGAACATTAACACACGTAAACACATGCACACACATGGACACACAGACATTCATACACACATGCTTAAAAATAACGCCAGCTGAAAACTGGTTAAGAGGAGTCCAGAAGTCTCTAGAAGGACAAAACTACAGTCAGGTCAGTTTTCACATCAGTTCTGAAGTAGTTTGTAATCAGAATGCATTCTGCCACTAATAGAACATTTTAGTGGTTTCTGTGTAGCACGTTATGTGTGTAGATCTATATACATCACTGTCAATCAATACCAAATTTGCATAAATCTGATGAACAAAACTGGAATTCTCATGGAGTTTCCAGGGTATGATACATTGTGAAAAGCCAAGGTGAGGTTTTTTTCTTTTTTTTTTTTTTTCACTGTTCTGTCTCATGAATTACCAGCAAAACTCTGGGAACAGAAAGGACAACTTCAAGATCCGTGCGATGATGCACGGAGCAGGAAGATGCAGGCAGTGTACTCCTGGCGTCAGTCTCAGCCACCCAGAAACCCAGAAACCCAGACTATAGAGTGGAAGAATGTTCTAGAAGAAAGGAAAATGTCAATTACAAGTTATAAGTTCTTTCTTCTGTTTTTGTTTGGCAGTGTCAATATACTTATTAATTTTCCCCAAGGGAAAATATAAGCATCCACATAGTATTTTTTAAAGCAACATAAAATTATAGGCTGATTCACACAAACACACATTTACTGTGCAGTGTTACTTTAAATAAAAGAATCTGCTTTTTAATTTTTCTATTAATAATGGGAGTTGCATCCCAAATACAGAGTTCAGGCCAGCGCAAACTCCGACTCATTTGATAGTCAAATCAGTGCAAATCATGCTGGATTTTTTCCTTTCATTTAGCCTGCAAAGATAACCATCCACGTTGCCTGAGAAGTAAATATTTTGAATCTGTAACTTAAAGCATACTTCAACAGATATTACAAAGCATGGTCTTGAAACTGGTTATAGGTCGCTCTAAGAACAAGTAAGCTGTTTACAACATATGGGGATTTGCTTATTTCAACCCAAATTCATCTCTTTGGAAACTTTGGTGGTTTTGGAAATTAAAAAACACTACTGATACTGTGTGTGATAAAAATGTATGTGACTTCTTTATAAAAGAGGGGTATTGGTTATTATCTAAAATATTGTACTATTAGATTGAAAGGGAATACAGAAAGCATAGGCCGTCCTTCCCTCTGTTCTTTCCTTTTCTCCTTCCCCCATTTCCCCACATCTCTCCCCTTCCCTTCTTTCTCCTTGTGTCTATATTTCTTCGTATAACCCAGATACCTGCTTTCTTTCTAGGTCATCCAAGGCATCATTCCTGGATTGCAAAAGTATGTTCCTGCAAGATGTGCTAAATGGAGTCTCAAAAAAGAAATAGAATCTCAAGTAACAGAGAAGCACAAAGATGCGTTTTCTTCATCATCAAATAAAAGCAACACTGTTGTGGGTCTGTAGTAGGTTTGCTAATACTTTAGCCAAAGTGTACTAAAAATGCTATGACTGTTTGAAAATCCAAATTCTAATTCTAGAAAAATGACTGTCTAAGTCAGTCTCTATCCCTTCTTATTTTCTGTTAACTTTTACTATACTTAACATGCATTTGGATTTCCATGTCTTCAGCTCTTGAAGTGTGTAAGCCAATGGAACCCACACTACTTTAAACTCAATGTTGCTTCCATATTTTTAACCTGAATCTTCACCAACTTTGACTTGTTAGGTTGAGAAATTTTGTTTTAGTGGGTGGCTTGGTTCCAACAAACCTTGAAATACATCTCACCCTTTAACATAAAATCTTGGGGGCGTGGTAGAATGTAAGGGCTGCGATTGGGGTGAATGGTGAAACTACAGCAATGTAGTCTGGACACTCATTTGATCAACTTGATTGAACAAACAACCTGTCACCCCCCACTGGATGGTGGGGCTGTAGGTGTTTGGGCACAACAGCCTGCAGATAGGTTTTGCATGAAGGATGCTTGTACTCATGGATTATCACTTATAGCTAAAAATGAAAAAAAAAAAACTGAGAGAAAGATGCAGGACAGTTATGCAGAATGCATGATCTGGGATGGGGTGGGGGTGGGGGGGGAGGGAAAGGGAAATAAGCCTGAACTGAATTGGAAAAAATGTATGAAATGCACAAAGCATCAATAAAAACTAATTTAATTAGAAAAAAAAATCTTGTCCATAAATAACCAGTGTCCTTACTTGGACCAAACATATGATAGCTACATGGTGACAGTGGCTGGCCTTGTGCAGTCCAGTCAGCATGGAGCTCTAGTGACATGGTGGACAACGTCTTTAGCTAAAAGTTAATCTTACTGGCCCTATAGATGAGAAGGAGGGAAGGTCAATTTGCTTATAACACATCACAGTTTACTCTTTTTTCAGGATAAACACATGCATTTCATTTCCCAGAAAGAAGCTGAGCTAGCAGGAACTCTAAAGCTAAAATATGCAAAGCAATATAAACAGACACTGACATAAAGGGCTCACGTTAAGCCATTTAACGGTCTGAGTTATTTGCTGGGATTTTTATTGACTACTTCCTTAATTTGTGGAAAATCATCAAAGATTAATAATGTATATTTAAATAAATACAAATATGGCCTAATCACACAGGAAAATGTGAATGAAATATTAAAAATAAGGTTTATATCTCTGTTTACCTATCTAATAAGGAAATTTACAGCATGTTGATTCAACAAATGCTTTCTTATGGGGCTATCTCAGGCTGCATGGTGTGGGGAAGGAAGATAAGGTTAGAAAAGAGAATGTTTCCATGCTTTCTACTCTGCTGGATCTACAACCAGTTGTTGACCTGAAGGAAGGTACCAGAGCATGAACATCTAATGAACTGTTGATACCTTGGGAGTAGAGGAATATGTCTGCCCTGTGCTTCCTAAATTATCATGCCCCTGTAGGAAATTAATTTTGATTCATACTTAAGAAATTATTTGTTGGGGCTGGAGAGATGGCTCAGCAGTTAAGAGCACCGACTGTTCTTGCAGAGGACCCGGGTTCGATTCCCAGAACCCACATGGTGGCTAAGAACCATCTTTAACTCCAATTCCGAGGGAATCTGACACCCTCTTCTGACCTCCGCAGCATTGCGTGACACGGGTGCACCTACCTACATGCAGACAGTTCACTCATACACATAAAATAATAAAAAAGAAATTATTTGTTGGTAGCAGAAATAATCATAGAAACTTGTTATCCTTTGAACATTGGCTTTCTTTTTTTTACCCTCTCAAGAGCCGCTTACAACATTCAAAATAAAGCAGGTTAAAAAGTGGGATGGGTTCTGGTGATCATGTGAAGTCCAAAAACATTTTGGATGGTGGAAACATCAAATAAGTACATGCCTCTTCAGAGGGGACGTAGTTAAACCACATGTATGTGTTAAATTCTGGTACGTTCACTTAAAAATATTTTATTATTTCATAGATATGTCCTACTATCCCCATTTCACAGAAGAGTAACCAGGGCTTTTAATACTTGCCGTGCTTAGCATATTTTCAGGTCTAAGGGAACCAATGCTGAATCCCTGATAAATATTTTATGGTGTCAGCAGAGTAGGAAATCAGAAGTGTGACCCTGACTTTACTGAACAAGAGTTTCAAGATTCTATAACAACACAGGTTGAAGTTACTAAAAACTCACTGTAGATGAATTCTCATGGTCTATTTTTATCAATTACTAGAAGTCAACATTACCGGAAAAAAAAAAAAAAAAAAAAAAAAAAACTTTTAAATCCTAAAAGTGAAAGTTTTAGAGAGAGAGAGAATCTGATTATGCTATACTTGCAAGTCCTGTTTGGGATAAAAAATACCCTGAACTGTTTGAAAATGTTCACTTTTATTAACATTGATTTATATTCAACAATGTCTTTAATTTCTACCGTGGGAAGACTAGAAGTAGCAAGTTGCCACACAACTAATTCTAGTGTTCCTGAGTACTTGGTACCACATCTCTCTAGTTAAAACTGAGGCAGGCGGATCTTTGTGAGTTCAAGGCCAGCCTGGTCTACAGAGTGAGTTCCAGGACAGCTGGGGCTACAGAGAAACCCTGTCTCGAAAAGACCAAAAAAAAAAACTGAATTCTTGATTTGGTCAGGGTCTGTAGGTCAGTACCTTTATCAGCACTGGCATAACTGCATTCTATAATGCTTGTATCCAGACTCCTGCTGCTATTTTAGCAAACCTTTCATTAAAAATAATCTCTGCAGAATGCTGGTCCTTGGACAGGACTACTGTATTACACGTCACCCACCCAGGGCTCAGGGACCATTGTGGAAGAGGGGGCAGAAAGATTGTAAGAGCCAGGGAAGAGGTGCATGACCATATGGAAATCAAGTCCTGCACGCTCCTGAAACCCTGCTTATATGAACATATAGCAATGGTTTCAGCATACACAAGACCCATGCAAACTCAAGCAGACAAAAACCCAGCATAGAACCAGAGAAATGGACAGCCGACCCTAATTTTAACTGAAGAAATACTGGCGACTGATTACTGCTGGGTGAGGATGAACTGATCTTCCTAAGGTGAGGGACTAGACCTCAGTGGATGAACTTGCACTGAGGAATGTCTAGGGACACTAACTTGACACAATAGGTCTTAACATAAATAACAAACTGTATGAATTGCACAGAGGGGGCTACGGGACGGTGCCAGTGGGAATTAAGATTGTTTGAGATGTTCCGCATGAAATACACAAAAACTCAATCATTTTTTTAAGCTTGCATTTATTTCTGCTAATCATTTTGGTAATATTATGAATATGTAGGCCCAAGTATAGAAAGTCCATTTAGGGGATGTCAGGTCTTCCTGTGCAGTGAGTGGTGTTGCTCAGAGCTTCTTTTCCTCCTCTACTGCCCAGCTTCCTCACAGTGCTTACCCAAAGGTACTTGACAAGTTGATTCATAGATGACAAACTCTGAAAAGCACTTCAAATAAACTCCAAAGGGTGGTATTATAAATACTAACCTAGTGGTCTCAGGCCTCAAGTAATCCCTTTCTGTCTTAGAAACAAAGTTAAAACTCCCTGGAACATGTCTGCATTAGAAAACAGGCAGAGTTGAGCCGGGTGTGGTGGTACACGCCTTTAATTCCAGCATTTGGGAGGCAGAGGCAGGCGAATCTCTGTGAGTTCAAGGCCAGCCTCATCTACAAAGTGAGTTCCAGGACAGGGAGACCCTGTCTCAAAAATACCAAAAAAAAAAAAGAAAGAAAGAAAACAGGCAGAGAAACATGCTAACCCTTTCTTTCATTCTGCATTTGGCTGATGATTATTTCCTTTCTTGTCTATTATTCTGTGATTATTTCTTTTCTCATATAGCTTCTTCTAAATGTTCTTCAGTTTTCAGAAATATTCACATCAAAATCTGAGAAAATGTGTTTTTTTTCTTCAGTCTTTCAAAGGCACATTATAGTAACTAAGTTTTTAAAAATTAAAGTATGTATCATGGGCAGCTGGCTGAGCATGGCTGAATCTCTAAATGAGCCCTAGAATTAACTTACCACTTACTTTCAGACATGGTAATTAATGAATATGGATGGAAGATATATTCATATTTAGAGTAATATAAAATTAAAGGGAAAAATGTGAACTCCTAACATCAGATTTAACATACATTTTATTCCTGGAGGACATAATTCTGGTACATATATGACATGTATATAGGCATACTTTGGAGCAATACGATTGGGAGGGAACCACAACAACATAAGGACTGGGTCAAAGAACAGACTGATATAGTTAAATTCTGCACAAAACAATAAACCTTTGCAAAAAAAAAACGTTAAAAAGACTGAGAGAAAGATGCAGGACATGTATGACAGAATGCATGATCTGGGGTGGGGTAGGGGGAAGGGAAAGGGGAATATGTGATAAATTGAACTGAAAAATGATATCTGAAATACACAAAACATCAATAAAAATATAACAAATAAAGTATGTATCGTGTGTTTAAACTGGAATCTTAGAATATTTTAATTCCCATTGATTTCAAAGTCTTAATTTTACGGAATGGACTCTTGTAATTTTCAAGTCATCTATGGCATAGTTTGAAGACTCAGTTATTTAAAGGCACTGTTAAGCCCTTATATTCCCTATAATATGTAATCTAGTATGTATCCAATGTGCCCAAGGTTGTCTTAATCTCATAAGAAAGTCTCTACTTTGTAAGCATCTGTGTACTATCCAACATTTGAAAAGATTTTCAAAATTAGCCATAATCAAGCTTAAACTAGTTAAACTTTGAGTGGATGTCTTTCACACAAAGTAAAACAGATGCCCATGCAGTGGCTCCTGCCTGAGTCACTTGGTCAAAAGAGTACTGCAGAGGGTCAGTGGGGGAAAGCATGAAAAGAATTGAAAAGTCTCCCAGTGGGAGCCTGCTACTAGAAACCCTTCAGAGGTTGATGCCCTGGAGATTGGCAGCTGTCAATCATCTCATAACCAGAGCAGGGACCAGGGTGGACCTGCCCTGTCACACAACTTCTTAACCCTCTTTACCTTCCTTCCAGCCTTTGCAGATCTCATCCTTAAATTTATGATGTCACAGACTTTTTATACTATATTTTATAAATATTTCAGCAAAATAAATTTGTTTTGATTGACCAGTTATTTCCTAGCCATAGACCCTGTTCATTCAGTCTTAATAAATTCACTTTTACCCCCCCCCAAAGTGTTCTGTGTACAAATGGACTGTGTTTGCATTGTTTTGTCAGTGATTATAATGATATAAAAAGCACGGAACAGGCATCTTCATACATAAACCACTAACACTGTTTCACATGCTTTTTGTGGTAAATGGAACATTCTAAACATCGTGGGATCTTCCTTCTGGCAATGGTGTTCTATCATCAGTGGCAGAGTCCTTCTTGACTCCAGTATCCTCATCATTGGAAAGGCAGTGGAGATTTTTGGTCAAGGTTACAAAGTGTTTAACAGCAAATACAAGCAGTCCATATTTAGCACACACTCTGCCTGAATCTGCAAAGTGCCAAACGCCAGCAACATGTCAATATTCATAACATTATGTAAAAGCAATAATTAGTTGGCACAAGCTTCCAAACCCCATCATTTACTCATTTTGCAATCATTTTAATTGCAATTGTATGCACGATCATCAATTGGCTTTTCGATCCTGTGGGTTCTGGGAGAAGGTGTTCACACGATGTCATTACGGCATGACATCAACAATACCACAAACTCTTTAGACTTTTTTTTTTTTTTACATGATTCCCTGCTAATTCTGCAGGGTATACGGAATTGCCTATTGAAAACAACCTCTCTTATCTATTAACAAAACCACGCTCACATCTCCATCTCCATCTATTCAGTTATTCTCAACCAAGGAGGCTTTGCAGTTTCATTTTTTCCTTTTACATTTTAGAGTCAGATAAAGGGGTGGAGGAATACAGAGCAGTGAGATTGAGAGAATCGTCCTTTCCCTGAGAAGGAGCCCTAGGGATGAGGTTGCCCTTGGGGTTGTTTTGTGGTGAGGAAGATTTCCTGAAATCGGCCCTCATTTCAAATAACCAGTATATTTCCACCAATCTAAGCAAAACCACTTAGTCCAATTTCTGCAAGAATTCAAGACAGAAAATGAGGTGAAAGTAAATATTCCTGTCTCCTTGTGACATTCAAGTAGAGAAACAAATGTGGGGCTTTCTGGAACGTTTTCGCAGACAGCACGCTGTTTGTATTCTTCCCGCCACGTAGGGGGCAGCAACGCCCAAGGCTAGAAATGCTCTGCCTGGTTCTAGTAGCTTTCATCCGAAGCATAGTCCAGCAAAAACTCTTTATGGAAGAGAAAGGGCTTAAAGCTCAGAGACAAATTTCTCTCTGTCCTCACCTATCTCTCAAGTGCTATTTTAAGGTTGTGCTTAAAACTGTTCCCGTGACGTGAAGACATCCGTCATTTCCCTCAATATAGAAGTCATATGCTGTTCCCTTCTCACAGGTGCATTCCTTTCTGTTTCTTTTATTTACTAGTGTCTGATTTCTTTCTCTTCCCAGACTACAGCCTTTTTCTGAAGGGAAAGGAAGCCAACTGTGTTCATCTGTGACCACCTAAGCTTTGGAGAAAATAGTGCGAGGCTGTCTCTTCCTTCTTTGTAAACATCTCTAAGAAAACAGCCCCGAGTAAATGTGGACAGTTCTTATCTTGGTCGCCTGAGCCACTCACTCATTCTAAGTAGACGGGACTGACTCATCTCAGTTCTCTGTGCAAATCCACTGAACCCCACGTTCATACAGAGAGGCCCAGGGGGCTGAAAGTGAGACCAGACAGCCTCATAGGAGCACAAGGCTAACGTGAGGGTGTGACTATGTGTCACTTCCTTCAGGAACCCATTCATGTCTGTGTCCACAGTGAACAGGTCTAGAGCACCAACCCCTATACAAGTGAGTTTCTTCCATACACTGGAGACTGGTGAACAGTAGGCTGCTCTGTAATTTCCTGGTATTTTCTAGAACTCATATGCCTTATAGAAAGCATAAGTAACATCTGTGAAGGTGTTCTTGTGGTGGTCTTGTTATAGGCTAACTCGATGTCTCCATAATACTTGGAAAACATTCACAGTTCCAGGGCCTGGTGAACACAGGGTGATCAGGTTCCAAGGCTGTGAGGAGGTGGCTGGATAATTCAGGGAAGGGAAGGAGACAGCTGTGCCTCCCATCTTTTTGGCTTTCGTTTTTCTTCCTTTTTCTTAAAAGGTTTAGTGTGTGTGTGTGCGTGTGTGTGTGTGTGTGTGTGTGTGTGTGTGTGGTGTGTGTGTGTGTTTCTATGCATGTTCATGTGTATGACATGACACGTGTAGAGGTCAGAGGGCATTGGGTCAGTCCTGCATTGAAACAGGGTCCCTTATTGTTCAGAGATGTGCATGTTAGTCCAGCAGCCTCCAAGGATCTCCTTCCTCCACTTCTTGTGCCCCTATAGAAAGAGCAGGATTATAGATGTGTGCCTCTATGCCCAGGTCTGTGTAGGTCCTGGGCACCCGAACCCAAGTCTTCATACTTATACGAGTGCTTTGCCCAGTGAGTCACCTCCTCCAATCCCTCCTTCACTTTGTTACAAGAAAAGAGCGTAAAAATAGTTCAAAGTAGTATTTTGAGCCTTCCTCAGCCCATGTAGACCATTTTCAATTTTTAAACATCATTTGCATATGCTATTATTAATGAATCTAATACTATACTTAATTAAAATTACTATGCATACAAAACTGTCTAGTAGTAATCTTCAGAATGGGCACTCCAGTACTTGGCTAGATGTAGGCAGATTGGATGGAGAATTTGGCACACTCTAGGTACATAGGTTATTTTCATAAAAGTGCCTTTTAAAAAGTTTTTCATGTTAACTGGATCAAAGATCAAGGGCTAGGTGCCCAGATTTCAAAAACTGATTTAAAGGCCAAGAATTTCCCGGCATGGTGGATAACAATAAATAGCAAATACGTATTCTGTGGTATCCTGAGAGATAATCTTCCAGGAATGTTTCACATCTGAGCAGGACAGGTCATAGTTCACCCAAGGTTGCTCAAAACAGCAAGTGATTTCCCTTTGACTCCTGTCAAAGCTCACATTCTGACTCTAAAATTCATGTTTCTATAGACCAACTTAAAATGCGTAAGCACTTTAAAGAGGTATCGAAAACTTCAAAAGTCAGTGGGTTCCTGAAAGATGTATAAAATGTGATGGTAGGCCCAGGTGGTGGCATACACCATTAATCCCAGCACTCTGGAGGCAGAGGCAGGTAGATTTCTGTGAGACTGAGACTGGCCTGGTTAAGTTGCAGGCCAGCTGATCCTGCAAAGAGATGCTGTCTCAAAACAAACAAATGTGAAGGTAAGAATGTAGTTAAGTCCTGCCTTCCCTCAGAGGGGATTGTTTTTAGAAATGTTTTCCTGTTAACCCAAACTCTCAGAGTAGAAATGCTAAGCTGAAAATCCATCTCAAAGTGAGGCTAGTGTGAAGTCCTGACTACCTTCAGCTACAATGCACACCACACAGCATGGCTGGAGGAGGAAGCGACTCCCTCCTGCTGCCTGGGTAAACAGTGCTGAAATGTTTGTCATAGCTTTCGTTCTTCTACTCTCCCCTTCTCCTCTCTACTTATCTGAAAAATATCAATCAGGAAATAATAAAATACCTAAGGTTGTTTTCAATCAATGAGACAAATTAAGGGCACATTCATTTCTGTAATAACAAAGCCTTGTAACATTAACTTTGAAGACAATGAATGGGAAAATAAAATAGAGAAATATTAACAATTAAAAAACCTAGGAAACACCACAGTGGTGCTTACAGTTAGTGTTACCAAACGTCTTAAAGGCTCAGGAAATGGAGTCAACCGTGACCTCGAAAGAAGGCAGAGATGTGACTGGAATGGGATATTAACTTCCCTTGGTTTTCCATGCACACAACAGTCCCTTTTCCTCTCCAGTGATAATGGTAGGCTCCTACTAAGAACAGTGTTCTAGTTTGCTTCTCAGTTGCTGTGGCAAAACACTGTGACCATACCAACTTGGGGAGGAAAGGGTTTATTCGTCTCCCAAGTTCGAGTTCATCACTTAGAGAGAACAAAGTAGGAACTCAGAGCAGGAACCTGGAGGCAGGAGCTGAAGCACAGGCCATGGAGGAACGCTGCTAACTGGCCACCCCCGTGACCCATGCTCAGCCTGCTTTGGTATACAATACACAACAACCTGCCCAGGAGTGGCACCACCCACAGTGGGCTGGGCCCTCCCACATAACTCAACAATCAAGAAAATACTACACAGACATGACCACAGGCCAGTCCAATGGAAGAAATTCCCCAATTGAGGCTCTCTCAATCCACGTGTGTCAAGTTGACACGAAAGCTATCCAGCACAGATGGCTTGAACAAGAACATTGAACTATGGGACACAGGGACTGACTGAGAGCAGGGCATGTTCCTGAAAGAGGAGGAAAGTGTGGAATCTGCAGTCTGGTCTCCACATACCACCCAGCTTTCATTTGTTCTGCTCCTCTTGAAATCCTACAGAATGAATGGGTATTGTTATCAACCACGGTGTATTCTATTGTAATTAACCATAGAGTGGTCATTGTTAAAACAACCTTAAGGAATATGTGTTTAAGGGCTAGAGAGATGGCTCAGTGGTAAAGAGCACTGACTGCTCTAGCAGAGGATCTGGGTGCAATTCTCAGAACCCACATGGCAGTGAACCACCAGCTGTAACTCCAGTTCCAGAGGAATACAATGGCCTCTTCTGAACTCCGAGGGCATTGCAGGACACGGGTGCATCACACATATTCAAGCAATACACTCAGACACATAAAATAAAAATAATAAACTATTTTTAAAAGAATGAGCATTGTTTTCAACCATAGAGAACGGATACTTTTATTGATCATTGACAAGGAACATTGGGATCAGCCATAGAGAATGAACATTGTGATCAACCATGGAGAAGGGATATTATTATCAGCTATATACAAGAGATATTGTTATCAACCATAGACGGGGAAGTATGTTTGTTTTCTGATGTAAGTTTGAAGCCAAAAGGAGCATTGAAGAATACTAATACTTCTCATTGGAGAAGCAAATCAAAATGTCAAAGTCATAGTGAGATTCCATCTCCCATATACTAGGATGGCTTGTGTTTAAAAAATAAAAGGTGTAGAGAATATAGGGAAGTCCAGATCCTGATGGACTGATTTCAGTAAATACCCAAGATTCCTTTGCTCCTTTATAGAACAGTATCTTTAAATATGTAAAATAGAATTACCCTATGATCTATCAATCACATATTGCAGTATCTATCCAAAAGAACTAAAAACAAGGTCTCAGTGATAGTTACATATCAGTTTTCGTAAGAGCATTGCTCATAGTAGCCAAAAGCAGAAGCACCCTGAGTCCATGGATGATGCAAACAAAATGCAGGGCACACATAGCCAAGAATATTATTAACTTTGAAAAAGGAAGGAAATTCCAATATACAGTACATGTATGAACCTTGAAGACATTATGCTAAATGAATTGTCCATTGTAAGAAGACAAATCTTGTATGATTATGTTACATGTGATGCCTCCAGCCTATAGTAAAGTTCATAGACACAAATAGAAAGGAGCCAAGGGAAAGAGGAATGGAAAGTAGCCATTTGATTGATGCATCACTTGTGCTATTCAAGATGAAAGAAGATATTAAAGATATTAAAATATGTGACAGCATTCGTTCAATCAATTCAACAAATCTATCTTATTTCTACAGTGTCCTAAGCAGTGTTGTACTGGTTAATGTATACCAGTATACAAAGTATACATATTTACCATCAAAGGCTGGCAATATTTAAAAGAAAGTTTAAATTTTATGTGTACAAGTGTTTCGTCTGCATGTATGTAAGTGCACTCATGTCATGCAGTACACACAGAGCCCAGAAGTGGCCCTCTGATTCCCTGGATCTGGCATCATGGACAGTTGTGGGTGCCAGGAACCAAATGAACTCTAACCAAACTAACTCTACAGGAGTAGCTGGTGTTCTTAACCACTGAGCCATCTTACCAGCTGCAAGGATGGCAATCTTTGAATGTACGTAAGAAAGTGTTGAAGAACTAAGGAGCATTCTGGAATACTTAGTTCCCTCAACATGCCTGGGAAATCTCAAATAAAGAATTTCCTTCATCATATTTGCCTGTAGGCATGTCTGTGAGACATTCTTTTTATTTCTAATTGATGTGGGGGGCTTGCCCACTGTGAGAAGTTCCATCCCTGGGAAGGTGTGCCTGGCTGTATAAGAAAGCTGGCTGAGCATGAGCTAGGCACAGCAATTCAGTGAGCAGTGTTCCCCACACTCTCTGCCTCAAGCTCCTACCTTGCGATTCTGCTTGGTTTCCCTCAATGATGGACTGTGGAACTGAAAAGACTTTCCTCCCCAAGTTGTTTTTCTTCAGTATTTGATCACAACAGAAAACAAGCTAGAACAAGCTCCGAAAACTGTCACCAGGCAAAGATGTCAATCAAATGACTTTCCCAGCATATGTAAACAAATTTCACATTGAAAGAAGCAGAGTGTAACAAATAAAATTTTCCTACATCAAGATATAATATAGTGAGAGTTCAGAAAGTCCTAGACTTAAAGATCTTCCTAGAGTGATGGATCATCACATGGTTTTAGAATTCTCAGCTCAGGGCTGGGATGCAGCTCCATTGTAAACAACTTGCCTAGAATTATCAGTTGCAAAACTGGATTCTAGAAGAAAATGGATCCCTGACCTAACTATGTCAATGAAAATGGTTTCCACATTACAACATTGAAGTTCTATACCTAGCCAAGATATCTTTTCTATGTACCATCATCATGAAGCTGTTTGAGGATACAGTGCATCTATAAAATAGATTGAAAACAGGAAAGAACAGCTGCATAACATCAGGGAGGGAATTCCCCAGAGTATGAATCTGTGTCCCATGTCTATTGATGTGAACAACCAGGAAGCAACCAGTCTAGACTGGAGCACACCAAAATACACAGCTCCAACAGGAGTATGTCCAGGATGAGGGCAAAACCGGTGGGTTAAGCCAGCAAGGCTGGCTGGGCCATCAGTGATTCCAGACTGCCAGTGGTTGGTCGTGAGTTAGCATCAGGTACTCTGTGCTGTGGTTTGAATGTGAAATGAGTGGATAGGCTTTTGTGTTTGACCATCACAACCTCAGCTGGTCGTGCTATTTTGTGAGATTCTGGAACCTTTGGAAGGTGCAGCATTGCTGGAGAAAGTATGTCACTGGAGGTGGGTACTGAGGCTTTATAGACTAGCCCCACCTCTGGTGCAGTCTCTGTTTGCCATTTGTGAATGCACTGTGTCCAGCTGGCCTTCTGTTCCTGCTGTCATGCCAGGCCTTCCCAGGGGCTGCAAAGACTTCCCCACCATGATGGTATGCAGGAGCCCCTCAACTGCAACCTAGGAGGAATCCTTGCCACCTTATGCTTCTCGTTGGGCATTTGGTCATAGCAAACACTGTATGACAGAACAGAACACTGCAAAAAAGAGTATAACTGTAGTCACACGTGTATTATACGGTCCAACTGTGGATGATATAATAATGATTACAAAGAAATTATTTCTAACAAAATTATTACTAAGAAAGATTAAAATTCTCAGGAGGCCAAGTGTGGTGGCACACAACTTTAATCCAAGCACTTGGGAGGCAGAAACAGGCAGATCTCTGTGAGATCAAAGCCAGACTGGTCTACATATGTGTTGAGTTCCAGGTCAGCTCGGGCTACAGGGAGACCTTGTTTCAACAAAATAAACAAATTATCAGGAGAATGAAGAAACTATAGACAGGAACTTGAGAATAGGGGGGAAGAATGCTAAACTTACAGTCTTTTGGTCAATAACTGGTCAAGAAGTTTCTGTATAGAACTTCTATTTAGAAATATGGAGACTAGATAGGACATGCATTGGTTAAGGAGTCAGTAAAAGTGATAATTTAGCCAGGCATGGTAGCACATGCCTTTAATCTCAGCATTTGGGAAGTAGAAGCAGGTGGATCTCTATGCAATTGAGACCAGCCTGGTCTGCATAGCAAGCTCCAGGTTAGCTGGGGCTACAAGGAGATCCTGTCTCTAAACAAACAAACAAACAAACAAATAAATAAATATAGTGACCATTTATTAAATAAAAGCAGATAAAATCACTTTACACAATTTTATCTAAAAATTTTGGTGACACTGGATTAATTTATGCAAAGACTGTTGTATATGGTTCCATCTGTACCTTTCTACCCATGTCTTAATGGGTCACCTGAGCTCCACAGCAAAGCTGTCCATTCAAAGCCATGGCAGCCTAGTTGTCACCATAGACTCCTGCACAGACTCTTCAATGCTGGGAATTTTCCTGCATGTCTGACTCAGTTTCCTAAAGACCTTCCTTTGCACTGTGACTAATGAGTGCTATATCACTGGTGGTCAAAGGCTGAAGAAACTTCACCTCACAGACAATGATATTGAGAATCTGGTGACTCATAAGACTATTTTTGAATAGCAGCTAAGAGCACTGTCAAAAAAAAAAAAAAAAGCCTTGGACTGGAAAGATGGCTCAGCAGTTAAGAGCCTGTCTGTATTGCTCTTCCAGAGGACCTGAGTTCAGTTCTCAGAACACACATTGTGTGGTGGATCAGACACATCCACAGCTACCCTCCACTAGTGTGCACATGCAGACACACACACACACACTCAATTAAAATAAGATAAATCTTTAAATGTATATAAATCTAATGGGCTGGAGAGTGGTTAAGAGCACAGGGTTCTTGCAAAGGACCTGGGTTCCGTTCCTAGCACCCACATGGCTGCTAACAGCCACCCATAACTCTAGTTTTATCTTCTAGTCTCCATTGGCATCTAATGAAAGTAGTATACCTACGTGCCTGCAGACAAAACACTCAAATTCATATTTTTTAATTAAAAAAAAAAGAGTAGCCATAATCAATTTTAAAATGTGAATATTCCTGTACTGCCTTCCATATAATTTCTGTGACTCCTCAAAACCTTACACCAAAATCCTCAGAAGAACATAAGCCAGCACACTTTCAAAGTGACTTTTCCTTGCTGCCTTACATGTTATCTTTAATTTTTACTTAAATGTTATATGCATATGCATGAGTGTTTGTTAAATTCATAAAATTTTTAATTGCTCATATTTGATCAATACTCCCTAGATGTTCTTTGTCTGCTACTTCATATGTAATTTCTTCTTCAATCTCCATAGTCCTTTTACAAGATAGATTCTCTCCTCGTTCTATCGCTTAGGAATCAGAAACCTAGAAATACTAAGTGGTTTGACAATGGCACACAGTGAAAAGAGGATTTCAGCATGACAGTGCAGTGGACGAGCCTACAGACTGTACATCTAGGCCTTCCTGGATAATCTGGCGTCTTTTCTAACTACCTGTCTTTTCAGTGGTTTCCAGTGGGGTGTGAGAAGTGCAGCTTTAAAAGCATGAATCCATTTATCTACCTCCATTCTTTCTGGCTGGTATAATCAGCAGCCAGAATTCACCACTTTAAACAAATATTGACCTGTAACGTATTGATTTGATCCAAAATAAAAGAATAGGCACCGTCATGCTTCCAGCATTAGACTGTCGATACCTTTTGTCAGTTACCCAGAAGCCCCTGGTGGACAGTCACTTCAGAAACAGCAGGTCTAGGCCTTCCTTTGTTCCCCACTGTGCACTGGGTCCACTCCCGAGGCAGATGCAGAGAGCAGCTATTAGAAGCCTACCGTGTGCCAACTTCTCTACTAGCTGTGTGTCTTGACTTAGTTTCCCGGTGGTGTGGTAAAATACCTGAAAGAGCAACTAAAGGAGAGGGTTTATTTTCATTACAGCTCGTCATCTTGAGGAAGTCAAGGCAGCAGGAACTCGAAGCAGCTAATCACATTCACAATCAAAAGCAGAGAG
The DNA here is from genome assembly GCA_009823505.1 of Rhizomys pruinosus. Lineage (NCBI taxonomy): Eukaryota > Metazoa > Chordata > Mammalia > Rodentia > Spalacidae > Rhizomys > Rhizomys pruinosus. The sequence goes on from VZQC01010027.1 coordinate 1,395,053, forward strand.
AATGCATACTGGCGTGTGGGTGCTCAGCCCCAGCTCTCCACTCTTGGACAGGCCAGCGTCTCCTGCCTAGGGAATGGTACCTCCCACAGTGGGTGGGCCTTACCAGTCACTTAACTTAATCAAGACAATTCACAGACACACCCATGGGCCAACCTGCTCCAGTCGACTCCCTCTCTGGGGGAAGGGCATTCTAAATGTGTCAACTGACAAGTTTCCTTCAACAATTCTGTATTCAGTAATCAAAAACAACAGTCATTTCTCAGCTTCCAGTTTTGCTTGATCCACATGATCTATGCATTCCCATCCTGCTCCATGGTACTGAGTGTCCCTTTCCATTGCCTGCTGTCCTCCACACTGGGGTTCAGCAGGTCACTGTGCTGCACTTACCTGAAGCCCTCATCCTTTGGCTGTGTGTATAAGGGCTTTTGACCAGGTAAGTGGCCTTTTGAGTGAGAAAAACTAACTGGAATGGAGTTCCCTGAGTTACATTAAGGTCCTTCTGCAGTGTTTTTCAACGAGAAAAACAATTTAAGGATGATTTTAGCTCTTTCAACAAAATTGTCAGCTCAATTGTCCAAGGCAGGAATTTCTCGCCCTGGGCACCATTAACATCTTCAGTCAGGTGATTGTTCAGCTGCTTGTGACTTGTTGGGTGTGTAGCAGCACCCTAATTTCTGCCACAGCCTTGTGTCCTTCATCCATGGCAATCAAAAATGTCCCAAGACAAAGTCAAATGTCCCTTTTTGGTTGGGGGGGGCAGAATGGCACGTAGTTGAAAAGTACTAGTCTAAGGTAAAATTATCCTAAACAGAAATAGTCAAGCAAATACTATAAAGTGCTTTACTGAGTTTTTATTTGTTTTAGATAATACTCTTTAGCCAGAGTGCAACACAAAGCTAATTTGTTGCTATTGCACTGTCTCCTGAGCCAAACAGCTGCCATCTTAATGAGTCGACCTGTTCCCTCTTGAAAAAGATCACCACAACTGGGCCTTATTGATTATTGACATTTCGTCAGAGGAATAAGGGTTCAGGAAGAGTCCTAGGACCCACACCTGAGTGGGTCCTTCCCCTGCCAGTTGTTCTCAAGTCTGCCCTAACTGCACATGACCCTGGGTCTTGGAAGTGGCTAGAATGTACAGGCTGGAGAAGAGACATATATGTGACTACGGAAAGCCATCATCCAGGCGGGGTGCAGCCTTTCCAGTCCAGCCGCTTTGGGGTCATCTATGCTGCTGTAAGCAGCCCCTCACCTGTGCTCTGTTGTGAAATGGAACTTTGGGTTGTCACTGGGACCTTAGAAGGCAGGGAGTAGACATCGCCGAGTCCCACCCAGCAACTACACTTCCTGAAGAACAAAAGTAATCTTCATACTTTTCTTCCATTTTGCCAGTGATTCCTCCTTTTATAATTCTTATAACCCGTACCTCCCAAAAGCATGTACCACAGACACGTCTTCATGTTCCCTTCAAAATTCAGAGATTCATTTACAAAACCCATCATTTCTTGCACCCCTGGGGAGCATATTCTCTGTCAAAGCTGATGTTTCTTCTTCCCCCCTCCCAGCATGCACTTGCTCTCTCATTATCTTCTATTGGATTAGCTAAGTAGTTGGCAAGTCTGTCCCCTCTGTTTCTCCATGTCCACTCCCCAAGTTCAGCCCTCCCAAATTGCCATGGGAACCCAGTACTGGTTCACTGCCACCATCTGCTCCCGTACACGGCCACCCATGCAACTCACCGTTACTCTCTGAGATACACATCTAGCATCTAGCATGTCACTGCTCTAGACACACTTCATACTTCCTTAACGGGGCTTATGAAACCCTTTGTAAACTATCCCTCACTTCCTACCATCTTATAATAATAAATTAACAAAGATAATATTTCCTTAGAGAATAAAAGCACAGTAAGAATTTGAGACAGAAACCATAGACATAATTGTATATATCCTGTTGTATTCAAGTAATGGACTCTGCATGTATCAGAGACTTGAGTATGTGATGCTCTCAGGCTTTTAAATTTGGATAGATAAGAAATCTCAGTATATAATTTGGAGTATGCTGAAATTTCAGACTGATGTTCTTTATGGGTGAGTACTTTTCTAATTTAGATCGCCTTACTTATTCTTTTTCCAGGTAGAAGACTTTCATCTCAGTGGACTAGATTTCCTACTTTCCGGCTGTGTTGTGTCTGAATGCCAGAGCGTAGTGGTTAGTTCCCTGGATAGACTTCATTGGAAACAGGACACAGTCTAGAGCAGGAGAGGCTGCTGTTTGGCAAGCTGGCACGAGGTAGCTGATATCAATGAGAACCAATAGAGACCCTCAGAAGTGTAAAGGTCTCAGGTGTCTGCTTAGTTTATATCCCTGCTGCTGTCACAAAATACTCTGACAAAAGCAACTTAAAGAAAAAAAGTTAAGCCTGGCTCACAATTCAAGGGTGTAATCCCTCTAGGCAAGGAAGTCAAGATGGCGGAAGCTTTAAACAGCTGATCACATCATTTCCACAAGCAGGAAGCAAAGATGGCTGTTGGCATGTTGCTGCTCAGCTCTGCTTTTCCACTTGCACGGGAGGATCCCAGTCAGGAATGGTGTGCCCTACACTGGGTGGCCCTTCATAGCTGCTAATATAATGGAGACAGGCATACCACAGGCATGCCCATGGGCTGCCTGCCTCCCAGGTGATTCTAGGTTCTGTCAAGCAGACTGCCCGTGTTGGCTGGATGGTGTCACCTACCAACGAGCAGTGTCCAGGGGCTGAGGCAGATGTTCTGCCTCCTTTCTCACTGGTCTATCTTTTTCATCTGTCTACACTTATCTCAACTCCTCCCTCTCTCACTTCCAACAATGGTCACTTTCCATCCAGCTTTCTGCCTGGCATCTCCAGACCCACTGAGGTAAAGAGAAAGGACTTGAGTTTCCTGCATCTCAGTCTTCTTCACGGAATCACTCCTGTGTGGTGCTATAGGAAGAATTTTGTGGGGTTTACAGTGCAATTTTCCTTTCTTCCAAATTCACACAAGGCTGACTCTGGTGCTCAGTCAGCAGAGTCCTAGCCTCAAATGCCTCCTAAGGGCCTGGGTTCAATCCCTAGCCCCTGCCGCACACACTGGTGTGGTGAGATGATACATATTTGTGATCCCAGAACCCAGGAAGTGGATGAAAGGATAGAAGTTCAAGGTCATCCTTAGCTACATAGTAAGTTTGGGGCTAGGCTGGGCTACATGAGATTCTGTCTCAAAAAAAGAAAAGAAAAGAAAAGAAAAAAAGAAAAAAGAGAAGAGAAAAGAAAGGAAAGGAAAGGAAAGGAAAGGAAAAGAAAAGAAAAGAAGAAAAGAAAAGAAAAGAAAAGAAAAGAAAAGAAAAGAAAAGAAAAGAAAAGAAAAGAAAAGAAAAGAAAAAAATCCAAACAGGGTTGTACTATAGCCCCAGCTGCCCTGGAACTTGCTACATAGACCAGGCTGGCCTTGAACTCACAGAGCTCCTCCTGCGTCTACCTCCTGAGTGCTTGGATTAAAGGCATGTACCACCACACCAGGCTCAGATAAGTTTTTGAATTAAATACCATACCCTTGCACTACACATTTTAAATGGAAAAAGTTGGGGGCTGGAGAAACAGCTCGCCATTTAAGAGCATAGCTGCTCTTGCAGAGGACCCGAGTTCAGACGCTAGTATCCACACGGTGGGTAGCACCCTGTTCTGGCCTCCATGGACACTGCACACATGTGGTGTACTTACATACATGCAAGCAAAACACTCATACACATAAATTAAAAATAAATTTTTAAAAACTGGTAAAGTCTTACTGAGACTCAGTTTCTTATTGAAACATTGCTTCTAGTGTATCTTCTAAGACAGTAAATCCAACTGACAATAAGTAGGAAAGAGATATAAATGTGTAATTATATATGTATATATTCCAGTATAATATGGTCCAAATCATTGATATCCATAACCACTTATTAAAGCTTTCCTTCTACCCAATGCAAATCTGGAATAGAGTGACATAACAAACTAACTATGGGTGTTGGGATGGTTAATTTTATGTCCGCTGGCCAGGGTGTGGTATCCAGCTCTTTGTTTAAACACTAGTCCAAAGGTCACTGTGAAGGTAATTTTCAGATGTAATTAACATTTGAAACAGGAGACCTTAGCACTGTAGTTGTAGCTCATTTAGTAGAATGTAGGTCTGGCCTGAAGGAAGCCCTGAGCTTCAGCCCCAGCCTGAGTGCATGTATTCCTGTGATTCCAGCACTTGGGAGGGGGAGCCCAGAGGATAATCTTTGGCTGTATAGAAAATTCCAGACTAGACTTGGCTACATGAGACCCTGTGTTTTGACCAAAATGAAACAAACAAACAAGGTTAGGAGATGTTAATGTCAGGGGCATGTCACTCTAACCCTGTGCTAAGGTGAAAATTTCCATAGAACCATTGTCTTGGAAAGGGGCTTAAAGTGAGTGGCCATTCTCTGTCTACCTCCCATTCTTCATGCTAGTTTTTCCAAACCCTGATGATTTTGCAATTACCATGTGACTCAATCCAATTATGGCTAGTGGCTCACATGTTAAATTAAATGGGTCTAGGGCTGGAGAGATGGCCTAGCGGTTAAGAGCGCCGACCGCTCTTACAGAGGACCCAGGTTCGATCCCCAGCACCCACATGGCGGCCGAGAGCTGTCTGAAACTCCAATTCCAGGAGAACTCCAGCTCCAGGGGTATCTGAGATCCTCTTCTGACCTCCACGGCATTGCACGACATGGGTGCACAGACCTGCATGCAGACCGTACATTGAAACACATACAGAAATAACTAAAAATTAAAAAAAAATTTTTTAATAAATTAAACGGGTCTAAACAAATGTGCTGTGAGAAAGAATTAAAGATCCTTAATGATGCCACAAAGATACAAACAATGTGAGCCCAAGCAAATGCTGAGGTTTAATCTCTGAACTCAACTCCCTCTTTATATACCTGGAACCCCTGATGACCAGAGAGGTTGGATGGATGGCTCTTCGAATCACTCTCTCTGCGTGGCAAGAATCCAGAAAACAGAACAACACTTCTCACTCATAGACTAAGACTTTAAAGTCACAAAAAGTGATTAAGAAAAACGACATATAGTGTCAGGACTGCAAGGAATCAGTTGTCCAATCAAATGGGCTTAAACATGAGGGATGTCAAACAGCAAAGCTATGTTCTTTGCAAGTATTAGTTACTTTTTGCTGCTGTGATAAAATACCATGACCAAAGACAACTTAAGGAAGAAAGTTTCTTCCGGCTGACAGTTCTGGATGGAGAGTCCATCATGGCGGGGAGGCATCACACAACAGGCCTGCTGAACTGGAAGCTGGCTGACCACATTGACACACCAGGAAAAACTCTGGCACAGCAAAGTGAACTGGAAGGAGCACTAGGCTATAACTACTCAAAAGCGCCTAAGTAATGTGCTTCCCCCAGCAAGGCTCAATATTCCCTAACCTCCCCGAACAGCGCCACCTGCTGGAGACCAGTCTTCAGAAGCATTTCTCTTTCAAACCACCACAGTAAGCATGGGCAGTGTGCACTTTACCTGACACTCATTGCATCTCAGAGAGTTGATTGAAATTCCTATGCAAAGATGGACTTTAGTAATAATATAGATAATCTTTTTATTCAAAAAAACAAGATTCCCAGGTTGGTTGCTTCACAGTCTTGTCAGGTTCCTCAGAAGCCCCAGGACTTTCTATCCCTCTGGTCAACTAGGCTCACTGCACCAACTTTGTGGGAGACTAGATCCCTCATGGCTGCAAACTGGTGTTTCTCTTCCAGAACAAACTCCAGCAAGAGGCCAGCAAGATGCTCAGTGGGCAGAGGTGCTTACCACCAACCAAGCCCATGCCATGGGATGTACACCCACACGAAGACTCACAGACTCACATAGACACAGTAAACAAGTAAGCAAACATGTAAATAAATAAATACTTCACAAGTAAAGCAAATATATAAATATATACACACATAAATAAACATATATAAGAAAACAATAAATTTTAAAAAATTCCAGCAGGAAAAAAATGTACCAGGATTAAAGGAGAAATCCCTCCTCGTTCCTTTTCCTTAGGGGTTAGGAGACCTTTTTCAGGATCCCCCAAACAAAATCTTTATATTAATGACCAGAACTGGGTGGTATCACTGGCAAGACAAATAGAATTTCCAAAATTCTCTTGGTTGATCGTTTGAGAGTGGAACAGATATTCGGGACCTGACACAGGGATGCTACACCTCTGATTAAAATCAATACCTGAAACTAGGCGTGGTGGCCCACGTCTTTAATCCTAGCATTTGGGAGGCATAGGCAGGCGGATCTCTGTGAATTCAAGGCCAGCCTGGTCTACAGAGTGAGTTCCAGGATAGCTGGGGCTACAGGGAGACCCTATCTCAAAAAAAAAAAAAAAAAAAAAAAACCTGAAAAACTGCTTGTATTGGAAATACTGAAATAGGCAACACTCTAGAACTGGACAAATAGATTTTTCTTATTGTTTTCCCAAACCTGCATTTGGGTTTAATTGACTAATGACTCAGCACATGGCATGGAATGACTTGACCTCTCTCATAGTGATGTTTCTTAACCTCAGCAGACTCACAGACAGGAATCAAGAACTATATATGAAATGAGACCTAACCATCTTTTACGGAAGGCTGTGGTGGGCTAAACATCTGTGTCTTCCCTTTCCCGACTATTCAATGTTGGGACAGGATCTCTGAAGGAGTTCCTGGGTGGGGACTATGAACGAGTGAATTGTGGGGGCAGAGCTGAACAGCTGTGTTGGGAATGCAAAAGTGCTGATTTCCTAACACTCTACAGAAAATGTTCCTACCTATGTATCAGGGAAAGCTCTTAGAACTTGAAGTCAAAAGGCCTGAATTTGAGATCTAGTTCTGACTTTGTTTAATGGTTGCTTGCTCTTGTCTGAATTCAGTTCCCTTCTGAACAAAGTAAGAATCATGCCTAATTCAAGAACTTTCAAATTATATAAGCTTGTGTAGATAATAGTGACAGGTGGCACTTATGAATAGAAAGAGTAGTTTTTTATTCTAAATTTCATAGAAAAGAGAAAAAAAATCTCTAATTTCTCTGCCCCACAGCCAAGTCCAGGCTGTAGCTAAGTCAGAAGGAGGTGAAGACAGATGCCTCAGTTTCCAAGGTAGCACCAGGTACTTGCCTGAGCAACGGGTGATTGTGGAGCTCAGTGACCCAGAGCAAGATGAAGGACAGTGTCTCCCTCAGATATCCAGTTACAGAAGCTTGAGGAACAGATAGGAAGGCAATGGGCTCAGGTGGGCCCCACAACTGGCCAAGAAAAAGTTACTCAGGAACCAGATGATTATCCTGAAAACAGATTACTATGTTAGACTGAAAGCATTATGTTCATTGAGCTTTCTACTAACACTATGTGCACATCTCCAACTATGCTGGTTGCATTATCAGACTATGTTAGAATCCAAGTCCACAAAACAAGTCAGAATCAAGAAATCTAATATCATTCTTGTGGTCTTCATTTCATGACACTCGTGTGTAAATTCCTTTCTTGCTGTTGACCTCAATGGCAGAAAGAAAAAGAGCTTTTTTTCCCATTTTTAAGCTTTGTCAGCAAATAGTCCCTTCTCCTCTTCTAGGCCAACTTGGATTGTAGAGAAGGGGGCAAAACAGTAAAAAAACTGAGCGAAATACAGCAAGAAGGGCCACTTAGCTTGTTATTCTGACTGCTGTTGCCTGCAGTGGCTGTCATCCCTGAACTGCTCAGCAGTGAATCCACACCAGTCAGTGGAAACACGTTTTACTCAAACTGTATACTAACATCTGGCATGTATACAGAGCCTTCCATCTACAAGAATCCCAAAGACTCACATACAGGGTCCTGGGACCAGTTCATCTATCAAAGAAATGCTACAGCCTGAAAGTGCTCAGTGTTGACCCTTTCATACAGGATGAGCCCATAGCTTCTAGAACATTCAGGGAGACTTTAATGTCCCTCACTGAGCTCTGGAGCCACCTGGCTGTGCTCTGCACTTAAGGGAACAATTTGTAAACCCTAAAGGTCAAGGGCCTGCTTTGCTGCTCTCCACTTTACAGGGAGGCTGATTCCTGAGCAACGTGGGCCCTGGAGGAACTAAGTGCCGATTTACTCTGCTATCTTCTTCTTAGAAAAGAATTCTGTTAGCCTGTGCTGTCTAGTAGGGACATTGGTATATAAAGTAATTTTGTGTGTGTGTGTGTGTCTGTGTGTGTGTGTGTGTGTACTTTAGGATATTTCTACAGTAGTAGGTTTCCATGTGATTCTTTTTTTTAAATTTTATTTATTTTTGTATGTGTATGAATGTACTGTCTGCATGTAGGTTTGTGCACCCGTGTCGCACAATGCTGCGGAGGTCAGAAGAGGGTCTCGGATTCCCCTGGAACTGGAGTTCTCCTGGAATTGGAGTTACAGAGGTTCTTACTGATTCTTTCAAAGGTCTTCACTGTTAGTCATCTCCCCCTTTATTCTGCCTTCTGCCTTATCCTCCCATCCTCTATCAGGTCAACTCTTCCTGTTCATTCTTCTCCTTTACTCCCTTATAACACTGATTTCTATCTCTTTTCCCTTGAAAGATGCTCCACTCCCACTACCCACCTGCCATGGCTTCTTACTAATTTCCTGACCAAGTGAAGCACGCATAAAGATTCAAACCGTCATCCACAAATGGGAGAAATCATCTGACTTTGTCTTTCTGGGCTGGAGTTACTTGTTTCCCGCTCCCTCATGGGGGTGGACATGAAGTCCCACCCTAACTGAGGAGCTATTGACAATGGATAGCTGCTAGAGGAGGGAGAGACGGTTTTCTTTGAGGGTGTGGCCCCTAGTATGCTGACCACGCATGGGTATAAAGACAGCCAAATCAGACTCAGTTCATTAAAAAAAAGAAAGACACCAAGTTGGGTGGGTAGGAAGGAGGGTTGAGCCTGTGAGGAGATTAGGGGTAGGAAATGTAATAAAACACATTGTATAAAATTCTCAAAGAACTAATAAGTAAATAAATAAAATTTAATGATATTAAAATATAAAAATAAAATAGTAATAGTAAAAGAGCCTTTGAAACCAGACCACTGCTGACAGCCAGTTTCAGTACTTTCTTATCCTACCTTTGAGGCAGGTTTATGTGCTGTGTGTGTGTGTGTGTGTGTGTGTGTGTGTGTGTATGTGTGTAAACCTATTTCTGTATGTGTGTGCACATATTTGTGTATGTGTACACATGTGAGCAGGTGCATGTGGAGGACAGATGGTTGTCTAGCTGAACTTGTAGTGTACTCATTCAGCTAGACTGGCCTGCCAGCAAGGCCCAGGTAGCTTCCTGTCTGCAGGGGACCCCCCCCCCAAGGCTAGGATTATAGATATGCACAAACAGGTCTGACTTTTTTATTCAGGTGCTGGGGATCGAACTTGGGTCCCATGTTTGTAAGGCAGTCGTTCTGCCAACTGAGCTAGCTCCCCATCCCCAAGCTTTCCCCAATTCTCCCAGCTCTATATTCAAATCTGAAGACACTGACATGTACTCTGAGGTCACCACACACATCTAAAGAGTAGTGTGAATCACAGGGCACAGAAGGCATGTGCTTCCTTTCCCTTCACTGGCTGTGTCTGCAGACAGCAGCCCATGCCCAGTGGTCGTGTTGGGTGTGCAGGATAGAGTGCAGTTCCATTATTACTTAACAGAATTCACTTTAGCCCCAGTACCACGATAGATTAGAAGTCAGGAATTTGATTTAATAATCTTTGGGTGTGTCAGATATTTGATACCTCCAATTAACCCCGTCTACTAAAAGGAAAAAATAATATCCTGTAGTCTCTCACTGAAGACTTAGAGGATAAACTGGGCAGCATTTTAATACAGTCGCTGCTTCCTCTTCTTGTGAAGACAAGGCAGCATCGCTCTGGATATGACTGCTGACCTTGACTGGGACCAGCCCAGGAAGAAAATGATGAAGGAAAGGTTGAAAAAGGTTATACCAGGGTCCACAGATGCTCAGGAACGCAAATGCTGTCCTCTACAACCTCGTCATGCATTCACGGATCAAAGAGATGGGGACAATCTGTCCAGGGTGGAGCCACCTGGTCTTTCTGGATTATAAACAAATGCATAGTTATGAGTGTGTGTGAAGTGTTGCAGCAAGAAGGTTTCAGTCTCAAATTAGAAGATGTTTGGTTCAGCAAGAACTCCTCAATGTCTACCACAGGCGAAGCAGCACGCTCTGTCTAGTGGTGAAGAATGAAGAGAAACAGATTCCAAAGAAAGAGTTCAAGCAGATAGATGCAGTGCTGGAGAAGACAAGGTGAGAAAACACAGTGTAACTATGAAAACAGGAGCTTTGGAATCAGAGATTTGTAAGCGTTCCTCTCCCATCTACCAACTGCTTGGCTGTCTTTAAACTTCATATTTAATTCATACAGTCCTTTTAAGCATTGAATAATTTGTGCATAAAAAGATGTTTGAAATATTCTGGGCTATAATATCCAGTCAATTAATATCAGTTTTAAAAACAGTGGCACCTAAAGATGGCTCAATGGTTAAGAGCACTTGCTGCTTTTGCAGAGGACCCGATTTGGTTCCTAACACCCACATAGGGCAGCTCATAACCACTTGTGACTTGAGCTCCAGGATCTCTGATGCCCTCTTCTGTGTTCTTTGGGTACTTGTACTAACAAGTACACAAAACCCCTCCCCTAGACACACACACAGCATTGGTTGGAAAGGACACACCCAGTAACACGTGGAAAACAAAAGATGAAATGGATAGGCCTTTTAAAAAAACAAAACAAAACAAAAACATAAATACAAGTATTTTTAATTAAAAATAATAAAAATTGAAAAACAAATTTAAAAATAAGCGCAATTTTTGTAATAACCTAATTCTAACCTGAATCAGATTGATTGCTGTTAGGCTGGTTGAGAATACAAAGCAAACTTTATCTTTAGAGCGAATCTTTGAGTAGATATGAAACCCAGAAGAGAACAGAGGATGAAATCCAGAAAAAAATGATAGCCAGGTGATGAGAAATTGAAGTCCGTTGTTATCAAGTCATCAACACAGAAGCCAGGCATTGTTGATGGCTGGTACAAGTCAGCGACACTGGCTACTCTGTCCTTGGAGAGAGAGAGAGAAGCAGAGGGGTAATGGGTAGTAAGAAGGAATGGGAGCCGTGTGTGTGAATGCCAGCCCCAGCGTCCTGCTGTTCCAGCAGAGGAAGCAGATGCTGAGGTATTACAGAAAGGATTTCTGGTCTGTCCCCTGGGGAATAGACTTCCTCTTCAACTAAGTAACTCTTTTTTGATACAGAGAGTGAAAAGAGAAAGATGTAACAGTGCAGTCAGCCTCCCGGGATGGAGGCTAGTAGAGGGAGAGGGAACTGCTAGAAATATGTCTGCTCTTGGGAGGGCAGAAGACCCCAGGGAAGCAGCCCACAGCCAAAGGGAGGGTGGTCCAGTCCATGCTGGGAAGGAGTGGGTGGCTGGAGGAGAGGGCATCTGTGAACTGTGCTTTATGTTTCCAGAGCAAAGACAGTTAATTAAGGGAAAAGAATTCTGCTGAGGTAAGGAATGCCAACCCAGATCTGCAGTAACATGATCCATGTCCTTGGCATAAGGGCAGAGAGCCAGGTTGCAGTTACCCTGCATGCAAATGAGGGAAGCACATCCCAGCCTCAGAGTCACCAGGACGGAGTCTTTCGGTGGCACCCCATTTAGCAGAATGACAGTGGTGGCTTCTCCCTTAGTCCCTCTTCTCCAGACTCGGGAATCATGGAGAAGGTGGGGGAGAGAAAGCCTATAACAGCCAGAGGCGGTAGACGACAATAGGCCTCCTTGCTTTCTGTACACAACAGACCAGATGCGTATATGAATTCACAGCGGTTGTAACAGCATGCACAAGACCTGTGCAAGCTCAAGCCAGACAAAATCTCAGCATGAAGAGGGGAGGAGGGTAGGATGGCTCACCTCTACTATTGGCAACTGGTGGCTGCTGGGGAAAGGAGAGTCCATTTTCTTCATGAATGCTGTCCCTGAGAGGCTCCCATCCTCCAGCAGATGGCCTTACACCTCTGCACATACAGGCATTGTGGGTCTAAAACGGGAGAGAACACATGAACAGTTAGTAATCAGACCTTGCAGAGAGAACTACGATTTGTCTTGATATCTACCTTTCCTAAGAATGTTCAAAAGCAATAATGTGGCACTTCAACCATGAATTGCTATAGTTACAGAGTATAAAATCAGGGTACAGTGAGCTGGGGTACAGTGTTGGTGAGAGACGTAAATAATTCATTAAACTAAAAATTACAGTAAAAGCAATAATTTAAATATAAAGAAGATACTTTGAGTCTGCAGAGGGGAAAATTTTTGTTACAACTAAGGAAACTAAAAGCATCATGCAGCCGGTGACCACCTGGTCGGGTTTGTGCCTCTGTGTGCAGGCTGGCTCCTGAGGCACAGGAGCCCAGAAGTCGCTCCAGACAGGTATCAGGGCATGGGCTAAGTCAGGCATCAGGGCATGGGCTAAGTCAGGCATATCCACCACCCCCCCCAAACCTGCCAACTGGAATTGGTAAGAGAGTATCCAAGTGGACTTTTTTTTGGAGAACCTTCAGAACAGGAAGAGAAGAGTGACTTAGACTTCCAATATCCAATATACAAACAAAATTGAAAGCTTGAAACCTAGACAAGTCAATACTCCATAAACAAGGAGGAGGAAAGAAAGAAAAAAAAAGCATCGGAAGGAGGCAAGCAAAACCAGCTCCTAACATAGTGAAAAGACATTTGCGATTTGAACCACGAAAGGGAAACCCACATGCCAGGGACGCGATGAAGGGACAACATGGGAAAGGCATAGGATAATCCTGCATCAGGCACTACCAAACCTGTAAGAGATAGCTACAATGGCATCCCCCTGGAGGTGACCGGAGGAACAGATCTTAGAGGAATAATTGCAGACCTATGGAGAAAAATTAAAGAAAATAAAGAATTCAGAGAACTAAAGAGAGAGAATGAAAAACTCAAAAAGGGCCTAGAGGGATACAATGACAAACTTCAGAAAGAACTAAAAGAACAGATTGACAAACTCCAGAAAGAACTAGAGGGAGAAAAAACTAAACTCCAAAAGGAAGTAGAAGCACTGAAAAAGGAAGCCAACCAATGAAATAAGGAGCACCAAGAAGAGATTGAGAAGCACCAAGAAGAGATTGAGGAGCTCAAAAAGGAAATGGAAGTACTAAAAAAAACACAGGATGAAATGAAAAAGGAATTAGAACACACATTCAATCAAGAAGAAAGGAAAGGAAAAAGCCTCAGAAGTAGAATGGAGGAAGCAGAACAAAGAATATCAGATCTGGAAGATAACACAGAGCAATTAAAAAGCTCAAATAAAGACTATGAAAAATTTAAAAATACACAAACGTGGAACAACCAGGAAATATGGGACACTATGAAAAGGTCAAACGTCCGTATCATAGGAATAGAGGAAGGAGAAGAATCTCAAGAGAATAGTATTGATCAGATCTTCAACAGAATAATAGATGAAAACTTCCCCAAACTAAAAATAGACAAACCCATACAAATACAAGAAGCACATAGGACCCCAAACAGACAAGATCAGAAAAGAAACACCCCACGCCATATTATAGTTAAAATGCTAGATGCCCAAAATAAAGACAAAATTCTGAGGGCTACAAAAGAAAAACAAGTCACATACAAAGGGAAACCCATCAGAATTACAACTGACTTCTCGCCTCAAACCATGAAAGCAAGAAGAACATGGAGCAAAGCATTCCCAGTGTTAAGGGACTACGGATGCCAACCCAGAATACTTTACCCAGCAAAAATGTCGACTATACTTGAAGGAGAGAGAAAAATCTTCCATGACATAAACAAGATGATGGAATACATGTCTGGAAAACCAACTCTTCATAAAATACTTGAAGCAATTCAAAGGGCAGAAGAGAGGAGCAACAATCCTCAAACACCTAGGAAAAGAAACTAATAAAAACATAACCATAGGAGCAAAATCAAAGGCTAGAAGTCCAAATGGATAATAAAGTGAAAGGAAGCAACATCCATCTTTCAATTATAACCTTAAATATTAATGGGCTAAACTCCCCAATCAAAAGGCATAGACTGGGAGAATGGATTAGGAAACAAAACCCATCTATATGCTGTCTACAAGAAACCCATCTCAATTTCAAGGATAGGCACCAACTTAAGGTGAAGGGATGGAAGAAAGTATTCCAAGCAAATGGTACCAAAAAGAAAGCGGGTGTGGCTATTCTAATATCAGACAAAATAGACTTCAAAGCAAAAGAAATCAAAAGAGACAAAGAGGGCCATTACATCTTTATTAAAGGAACAATTGACGATGAAGATTTCACAATTATAAATATATATGCACCAAACACCGGTGCACCAAACTTTATAAAGACAATTCTTCAGGATCTCAAGGCACAGATTAACCCCAGCACACTAATACTAGGGGACTTCAATACCCCATTAAGTCCCCTAGACAGGTCAACAGGACAAAGGATAAACAGAGAGACATCCGAACTAAATGACACAATACACCAAATGGACCTCACAGACATCTATCGAATATTTCACCCAAACACCAGAGAATACACTTTCTACTCAGCACCTCATGGAACATTCTCCAAAATAGACCATATACTGGGACACAGGGAAAAACTCAACAAATATAAAAAGATTGAAATAATCTCATGCATTCTATCAGACCACAGTGCAATAAAACTCAATATCAACACCAGAATAAACCCTACAACCTACAGGAACACATGGAGACTAAACAACACTCTCCTGAATAATGAGTGGGTCAAGGAAGAAATAAAGAAAGAAATAAAAACATTCCTGGAACTGAATGACAATGATAAAACAACACAGCAAAATCTATGGGACACTTTAAAAGCAGTCCTAAGAGGGAAGTTTATAGCTCTAAGTGCCTACATTAAAAAAACAGAAAGAACACAAGTGAATGACCTAACACTGCAGCTAAAAATACTTGAGAAACAACAACAAATGAACCCTAAACGGAGCAGACAAGAAGAAATAACAAAAATCAGAGCAGAGATCAATGAAATAGAAACAAAGAAAACCATACAAAAAATCAATGAATCCAAAAGCTGGTTCTTTGAGAGAATAAACAAGATAGACAGACCTCTAGCCCAGTTAACCAAAAGAAAGAGGGAACAACTCCAAATCAACAGAATCAGTGATGAAAGGGGAAACATCACAACAGACAATGAAAAAATCCAGACAATCATACGGGACTACTTCAAAAACTTATACTCTACTAAGTTTGAAAACCTAGAAGAAATGGATGAATATCTGAAATCCTGGGAATCACCAAAGCTCAACCAAGAAGAGATTGACAGCCTAAACAGACCAATAGTACAGGAAGAAATCGAAGATGTAATAAGTAGCCTCCCAACCAAAAAATGCCCAGGCCCGGATGGTTTCACGGCAGAATTTTATAAAATATTTCGAAAAGACATACAACCATTACTACTTAAATTGTTTAGAAGGATACAAACGGAGGGACTTCTCCCAGAATCCTTCTATGAGGCCAGCATTACGCTACTACCAAAACCAGGGAAAGATACAACCAAAAAGGAGAACTATAGACCCATCTCCCTAATGAACACAGATGCCAAAATTCTAAACAGGATTCTGGCAAATCGCATACAGACTCACATCAAGAAAATCATCCACCATGACCAAGTTGGATTCATACCAGAGATGCAGGGATGGTTCAACATACGAAAATCAATAAACATCATCAAACATATCAATGGACTGAAGGACAAAAACCACACCATCATTTCAATTGATGCGGAGAAAGCCTTTGACAAAATCCAGCATCCTTTCATGTTTAAAGTCCTGGAGGGAATTGGCCTAGAGGGATCATTCCTCAATGTAATCAAAGCCATATACAGGAAACCCACAGCCAATATCATCCTAAATGGGGAAATGACAGAAGCATTCCCCTTGAAGGTAGGAACTCGGCAAGGCTGCCCCCTGTCACCACTCCTCTTCAATATAGTGCTGGAAACCCTTGCAAGGGCAATAAGGCAAGAAAAGGAAATTAAAGGAGTTCTAATTGGAAAAGAGGAAATCAAGCTATCCCTTTTTGCTGATGATATGATTGTCTACCTAAGGGATGCTAAGAACTCCACCAGAAAACTCCTAGAAATGATTAAGAGCTTTGGTAAAGTGGCAGGATACAAAATAAATCTAGAAAAATCAGTAGCCTTTCTTTACACCAACAACAAGCAACTGAAGAAGGACTACAAGGAGACCTTCCCACTCACAATAGCCTCAAAAACAATAAAATACCTAGGAACAAACCTAACCAAAGACACCAAGGATCTCTACAACAAAAATTTTAAACCCCTGAAAAAGGAAATTGAGGAAGACATCAGAAGATGGACAAACCTCCCATGCTCATGGATTGGGAAAATAAATATAGTAAAAATGTCCATCCTACCCAAACTAGTGTACAGATTTAATGCAATCCCAATCAAAATCCCCAAGAGTTTCTTCACAGGCTTGGAAAAAAAAATCCTCAATTTCATTTGGAAAAACAAAAGACCCCGAATAGCCAAAGCAATCCTGAGTGAAAAGAGCAATACAGGGGGGATCGCTATACCAGACATCAAACTATACTACAGGGCTATAGTCATAAAAACAGCTTGGTACTGGCACAAAAACAGACCAGTTGACCAATGGAATAAAACTGAAGATCCAAACCTGAGCTCATACAATTTCAGCCACCTCATATTTGACAAGGGGGCCAAGAATACACAATGGAGGAAAGACAGCATCTTCAGCAAGTGGTGTTGGCAAAACTGGATCACCACTTGTAGAAGAATGAAATTAAACCCCTACCTCTCACCTTGTACAAAGGTCAACTCCAGATGGACCAAAGACCTCAATGTGAAACCCCAAACTCTGGAGGTGATAGAAGAGAAGCTTGGCAGCAGACTACAAGACATAGGTGTAGGAAAAGACTTCCTAAATCAGACAGCAGCTGCACAAGAAATAAGATCGACAATTGACAAATGGGACCTCATTAAACTCAAAAGCTTCTGTACATCAAAGGAAGCAATAAAGGAAGTGAGGAGAAGACCCACAGAGTGGGAGGAAACCTTCACAGCAGATACATCTGACAAAGCATTAATTTCCAGAGTATACAAGCTACTCAAAAAACAAAGAAGAAAGAAAACAAATGAATCATTCAAAAGATGGAGCAAAGATCTGAATAGAGACTTCACAGAGGAGGAGTTAGAGATGGCCGAGAAACATCTTAAGAAGTGTTCAACATCTCTGATAATTAAGGAAATGCAAATTAAAACCACTCTGAGATACCACCTTACTCCAATAAGACTGGCTAGGATCAGGAACATGAATGATACCAAGTGCTGGAGAGGTTGTGGGGAAAGGGGAACACTCATCCATTGCTGGTGGGAATGTAAACTTGTACAGCCACTATGGAAAGCAGTGTGGAGAACCCTTAGAAGACTCAAAATGAGCCTTCCATTTGACCCAGTCATACCACTCCTGGGTATATACCCACAAGACACAACTTACTGCAAAGATACATGCACAGCTATGTTTATTGCAGCTCTGTTCACAATAGCAAAAAGCTGGAACCAGCCCAGGTGCCCTTCAACTGACGAGTGGATAGAGAAAATGTGGTACATGTATACAATGGAATACTATGCAGCAGTAAAGAGGGACAACATCATGAAATTTGCAGGTAAATGGATGGAGCTGGAAGACATTATGTTAAGTGAAGTAACACAGTCCCAGAAAAACAAACGACAAATGGTGTCCCTCATATGTGGATGCTAGTACCAACAACCCAGATATAAATATTTCTCATGGAGAGGGAGGCATAGTAAAAGAACAACAGAAAGACTGCATCAGAAAATGGACTGAAATGGTGAATTGGAAAGGGGGGATGGGTGGGAGAGGGACACGGGTGTATATTCGATTAAGGCATATTTAATTGACGTGAGCTCAGCAAGTACCCAGTTTCGCCTAGACACTGTCTACAGGACACATGGTGTTTTAGGACTTAGTAAAAGTAAAAGTAAACATGTGTATATTAAACAACATTGGTTTACAGAATCTGATAAAAATGGTAATGCATCTGAATTAAATGGAGATATAATTCGCTGTTGCCCACATTTGCTTTACATAAAATCTGTAGAGCAAGAACTTTGGGATTGACACATACAAATGTTCTCTATAATTTCTCTGTTGTACAGTATCACCTTGTAGCATTCTCTTTAAGATGATTTAACGTAAAAATTAAGTTTGCTTCCCAAGTTAATCATATATAGTCACCCAAAACAACATGGGTGAATTTGATGAAATCTGTGCCTTGACTCCACCCTATAGTCATGTATAATACAACTGTCTTCTGGAGACTCATACGCTAAAAAAAAGGGGGGGGGATACAGAAAGACATGAAACCTTTTCATCAAACCCTTGCAATTCAAATCTTAAAACTAACTATGGGAAAAGATTTGTTTGTTCCAACAGGACAAAACGTCACCAACTTAACGGCTGAGAAAGAAAAGATACAGGTTTGCATTGAGTAGGATGTACCAAAAAGTGGCAACGGAAAGGCTGACCCGTCTGAACATTCAAAGGAAGAAAAGCCTCAGATTGCCATAAACATCGAACCCCTCTGTGGATCCTACATGTAACAACTAGTTATAATGAGTCCTAATGAAACTTACCTTCTAGGTGCCACAAAGGTTCTGATATGAGAGACTTCCTTGCCTTCCCACCCATAGAACAAGGAGAAATATGACAATGATGAGGTCGCTCCCCAACTGTAAATTGGAGACAACTATTGTAGAGGTAATCTCTTATAAAACCGGTAAAACTGCTTTCTTTAATTGACTACTAGACATGGGAACTGTGGAAGGGATTACTCTCTGTTCAGAACCAAATATAATACTAAAGTCCTAGGGCTATGCACTCAGGCAAAATATATTAATACAGGAGCTCTGACATCAGCAATGGATTGTTCTACCAGGTGGATGTTGGCCAGGGGATCCAAGGCCCCACAAAAGGTAAGGGCTCCTTGCCTCTAAGTTGGGATACCTACAGGAGGAGAGGCAATAAGACCCTGCTGCCGAAGACCTGACGTTAACATGGGAGGGATGTATTGAGACCACACATGCAAGTGTACAGATGGCCTCTGGAATGCCAGAGAGTGTTACCAAAGGCCACTAAACCAATAAAGCAAATATGGGTCTCCCTGAGTCAAGCAAGACTCCACCGTCAGCACCAGCTACACCTCACCTGCCTGGAAATACTGTGCAGCAGAGGCAGCCATGTGCCTGTATATCCCAAATCTAATTGGCTATTGGCTCTCCCCTTGGAGAAATAACCCATGGCTGATGCCACAAGCTTACATCCTCTACAGGTTAGGAGATGTTATAAGCCACAGTAAGACCCTGTCATATTTAACAGGGGGGAAAATTGTAATTCATGGATTAACATATCCAAACATGTGTCTATGCTAAAGTAACCTACCATAACTATTAGTGCTGCTTAAATACCTATATATCTAATTGCTTGTTCTTCATTAGTAGGATCGAAAGGTTATTCCTGGACAAACTGTCAGCCCATGAAAGGAAACAGCCAGAATTGACCAGAGTCCAAGTCAACAGCTCCAGAGAGAGTGGACTGTTTTACCTCTCATCCACCTGTGCCCCTTTTCTAAGCCTAGGAAACAATGTGCGGAAGAGGGGGTGTGGTAGAATGTAAGGGCTGCGATTGGGGTGAATGGTGAAACTACAGCAATATAGTCTGGCACTTATTTGATCAACTCGATTGAACATACAAGCCCCCCCAGCTGCATGGTGGGACCCTTAGGCTGTGTGGGTTTGGTCACAACTGCTTGCAAATTGGTTTTACATGAAGGATGCTTGTACTCATAAATTATTAGTTATTGTTAAAAATGAAAAAAAAAAAAAAAAATAAAAAAAAAAAAAAGCATCATAAAGAAGATGTCATGTGACCTAAGCCTTCATCCTCTATGTGTAAAGGCACTGTATTTGTCAGGTTTCCTAGAGGAACAGAACCAAGAGCAGGGATATGTATATTAAAGGGGGGTTATTATATTGGCTTATACAATACTGTTTGATCAGTCCAACAATGCTGTCTTGCATTGGAGAGGCTGAGAATCTGGTAGCTGCTCAGTCCAGGAGGCTTGATGTGTCAGTAGTCCCAATCTGGGGCTGAAGACCTGGAGGATTTCTAGAGAGCCAATGACCACCAGTCTGTTGGGAGCCTGAAGAAGCTGGTTTTTACATGAGTGAAGGAATTCCTTGGCAACAAGATGGATGAACTTGCTAGCAGGGGGAAGAAAGTTACTTCTGTGCCCTTTATCTGGGCTGCCAGCAGAAAATGCCACCCAGTTTTAGGATCAGTCTTCCCACTGCAAGTAATCTGATCAAGAAAACCCCTCAGTGGGGTGCCCAGGGGCTTGCAGCTCAATTGATTCTAGATCTAGTCAGGTTATCAACAAAGATCAGCCATCACAGATACTAACCAGTAAATCTACTTCCAATCACATTTTACTTTGAACACTTTTTAAAAAATTTTGAATTTTATGTTCCCACAGGTAAAAGTCACCAATCTAAATGCCTGAAAACATACAACTTATGGATGTGCAGGATGAACTGGGGAATGTCAGCAGAGAGGTTGACCCATCTGAACACTAAGGAATGAGGAACATCAGACTGCCTGAGACACGGTCACTGAGCATCTCTCTGAATAATATTGGGGTTGACTGTTAATAATGGACCCT
>VZQC01010027.1:1417927-1432888 GCA_009823505.1 Rhizomys pruinosus
CTCTCTCTCTCTCTCTCTCTCTCTCTCTCTCTCTCTCTCTCTCTCTCTTTCTGCGTGTGTGTGTGTGTGTGTGTGTGTGTGTAGAATAAATATAATATATACTATGTTTATCAGCTTTCTGTTACTGTACCAAGAAACCAGGAACAAAAATTGGAAAAGTTTATTTGGGCCCACAGTTTTGAAAGTTCTGATCCATGAGCCGTTGACCTACTGGTTTCAGACTTCTGTACTTCATAGTATGTGCACATAGAAGAGAAAGCTGCATAAATCCCCATTAAGGACGTATTAGTTGCTTTTCTGTTGGGTGATAAAATTCAACTTAGGGAAGTAAGAATTTATTGAGCTTATGATTCCAGAGGGATAAGAGTATGGCATGGAGAGAGGCAGAAAGCTGAGAGCTCACATCTTCCAGCAGGCACAGGAAGCCTGCTAAAGCCCACTCCCAGTTCACGATTCCTCCAGCAAGGCCACGTCCCCTAAACCTCCACTGATGGGGCCACCAACTGCGGACAAAGGAGTGACATTCATTCAAACCACCACATTGGGCAAGCCCCCACCAGCTTCCACCACCCGAAAGCCATGCTGGGGGAACAGCTTTGAACACTTGGGTCTTTGGAGAATATTCTAGATTCAGATTATGGGCATACTCCCTACATTTTGAAGGGCATAAATATTTAGAATCAGGAAAGAAAAAAGTCATCTGTGAGGGTTTTCAGGAACAATGATCAAAGCTGAGGTAGTGAGTGGGGGAAAGGAGGCACTGTCTAGAACACATTGACATCTGCAGGTTTCTCTCGGCAGAACCTGGGTGATCCTGGCTCTTGGCATTAATCACCTGTCAGGAATTGCCTGTCCCACACCTGACACTCGTACCACGACAGCTTTTGCCTCCTTGCTCATGAGTGATGGGATGATGGTTAGGCCTTATCCATCATGCATTTTGATCAGGCTGCCATCCCTGGGTGACACACATCTCCTCTGCGACTTGGCCCCAAAGATGTCACTTCCAACATGACATCCTGTGATGGTTGGCTGGAAGATTCAAGAGCAGATTGATGGCAGACAGGGTTTGGCCGGGTGTCAGCACTAGGCTTCTGCTGTGACACACAGACTACAAAACATATTCCTACACAAGCGCGGCACACAGATGAGTCTGCTTGGGCCAACCACTTCAGCAGAGGAGGAGCCTTGTTACGGAGGTGCTCAGCTGTGCCTCTCCTGGGGTCAAGGGCGGGTCAGAGCAGGCCAGAATTCTAAACCACAGAGGAGGCAGAGTCTCCAGTTCAGCACAAATGATTCTGAAAACCTCTTGATGCCAGCCTTGGCAAGGAACAACCTGGAAGCTTCAGGTATTTCAATGGCTCTGCAGACTGAAAGTCACAAGAGAAAAACAGGAGAGGTTTTGTCACCAAGATCTAAGCCTGGAGCCTGCTTGCGGAAGTACGTTAGAACTGGTGCTACTCTGTTTAAGTACTGAATTTTCTGGTTCAAAGTCAGGAGACTCCTCCAGCCTGGGACCTAAAGGATCTCTGTCACAGCATTAATGCTCTTCCTTCTTTCCCAGTATTTCATGCTGTTTTTTCTCCTTCTTGAAAACCTTTCCCCACATCGTGCTGCTTAGTAACATAGACCCAGATCCGACTCAGGCTCATGCCCTGACTGAGCCCTTAGCCAGCCTCCTTCCTCATATTCATGCCCTGCATCTGTACGTCCAGTGGAGGTTGAGTCTTACTACACAGCTCACATATTAGATCACTAGATGACCACACACACCTTACAGGTGGCATACCCAGGAAAGTGTAAACATGCCACATTAGCTGCTGTGACAAAAAAAAAAAAAAAACTAGGACAAACAACTTAAGAAAGGGTTTATTTTGGCTCGTGATGTGAGGGTACAGTCCATCGTGGCAGAGAAGGCAGGGCAGCAGGAGTGTGATGTCACTGGTCACATCACATCCCCAGTCAGGGTCAGGAAGCAGAGAACAGTGAATGCTGGTGTTCAGCTCGCTGTCTCCTTTGGACACAGTCCAGGACTCCAGCCCATGGGATGGTGCCACCCACATTTAAGATGGGTCCACCCACATTTAAGATGGGTCTTCCAACCTCAATTAACCTAATTTAGAAACTCTCCCACAGACATGCCCAGAGATTTGTCTCCAAGGTGATTCATAGATCTTGTTTAGTTGACAGTCAGGGTTAACCACTATGCATGATCATTGATAGTCATTGGAAAAGTTGTCTTATATATTTGTTTCTTAGTTATATCTGGGTTTTCACTCAGACCTTTGAATCAGTACCCACCACATGACCCTGACACTAGCTTATGTTCTAGCATTGTTTATGAGTGATAGGTATCTATGCTTTGTCACTTGACACAGAGGAGGAGATACAAGCCAGGAGTTTACTCAGATGTTGATATCTCCTTAAAAATCTGTCACCCAGCCTTCAGCAGGACACATTCTGCACCTCTTCCTAGATAGACAAATGCCATTTTTTTTGGTTCTTAAGGTCACAGAATCCAGCAAATTGAAAACACTCTTGAGCTCACACAGTAAAGTCTCTGGAATTGAAGTGGTACCTGTTTCACAGGCCGCACACAGGAGCAGATAATAATGGAAGACTCGATCCTGACCACAGAGATGCATGCCAACCTTCTCCAAACACTGTATTTTGTGTAATCGTGAGAAAATTTCCTCCTTGACTGCAGAGTCCCGTTTGGAGGGTAATTTCTTTGGAACACCATCCAGGCTAACAAGGGGACCCCTTTCCAGTGTAGTCCCTGATGTCGCTCTTAAGCTGAACGTGTGATTCTTCTGGTGTCTTAGTTATGCATTCAGCTCACTCCGGCTCACATTCACTCACCTGTTCAGTGAATAGCAATTATTGTTATTCTCTTTATTGTTGATGTGAATTTGCCTTCTTTGGGACTTAGATTTCTCATGTTTAAAATGGGGCCAGTGGCATTGCTTTATGAAGTTATTCCAAAGACTTGATGATGCATGCATGTGTGTAAGAAATACAAGAGAATCATAGCTGGCACAGTCTAAGGATTTGTTCTTTGTTTTCAGAGAGCATTTCAGCAAAAATGTCAGTACTTCTTGCTCCTCTTCAGTCTGAATTGTGTGACCGAAGGTGATTAATGCCCTCCAAATACAGGCCTTATCACATTTCACTTCTCTTGAAGATTCTTACCTAGCTGAGGAAAGAGCATTGTGAGAAGGAAGCACCCCAAGAAGGGGAATTATAACAAGGGACCCCTGTGGGAAGGGAGCTCATGGGGGGTGGGAAGCACTGTGGGGGAAGGAGCACCTGGAAAGGAGCAATGTGAGAAAAGAGCATTATGGGAGAGGGAGCACTATGGGAAGGGAGTACCATGGGAGGGGAGCATGGTGGCAGGGCTGGCTGAGGCTGATAAGAACACAACATCTCCTTGACTTCTATTATTGGTCTGTAAGGCTGTCCATCATTAGAACATTAACTACTGGGCTACAGGAATAGATAACCAAAGATGCCAAAAGCTGTCAGGAGACAAAATTAAAACATCCTAAAACTACGTTAATAATGAGCCAGCATTTCCCAAGCTGAATTCTGAAGAATCTTAGAAAAGTCCAAGGGCCAAAATGTTTGGAGAAGTTTAACCTGTGTAGGTTAGAGCTGCCTAGCTCTGACTTTCTAGATTGAAAACCACTTCTCTGGACTCTTGCCATAACTACCTGCTTAGACTTTCTGCCTCTAATTGTCTTATTCCTTTGAGTATAGCCATTCTTTTCTTGCTAGAAGACTTGTGGATACTTCTCTCTTTTATTTATTTATATATTTCTTTATCAAATCTAGACCCGTGTCCTCCACCCTATCCCCCCACCCCGCCAGAGCTCATGCATTCTGCCAAATATTCTTTTCATCTCTTTCTCAGTCTTTCTCAATATTCTCCATGTGGAAGTTGACTGTTTTGAGCAGAAGTTCACTGTTTCAGTCAGTTCTTTGATTCAGTCCTTTCTGTTGTTGTTGTTGTTGTTGTTGTTGTTTCCAATATGCATCACTTCCAACTGCTTGGACAAAAGCTCAAGGGGCCTTGCACAAGAAATACTTACTACTAGGTAATTGGCATTAGCATACACAGATGAGGGATACCATTCGTCGTTTCTTTTTCTGGGACTGTGTTACTTCACTCAGCATGATGTCCTCTAGCTCCAGCCATTTTCCTGCAAAGCTCACGATGTCATCTTTCTTTACTGCTTCATAGAACTCCATTTTGTAGATGTACCACATTTTCTCTATCCACTCGTCAGTTGAGGGGCATTTGGGTTGGTTCCAACTCCTTGCTATTGTGAAGAGAGCTGAAATGAACATTGTCGTGCATGTATCTCTGCGGTGGGGTGAGTCTTGAGGGTACATGCCTAGGAGTGGTATGGCTGGGTCAGGTGGCAAGTTCATTCCAAGTCTTCCAAGGGTTCTCCACACTGCTTTCCATAGTGGCTGTACAAGTTTACATTCCCACCAGCAGTGGATGAGTGTTCCCCTTTCCCCACAACCTCTCCAGCACTTGGTATCATTTGTTTTCTTGATCTAGTGTGTTATGGAGAGAGATTTTTAAGGTAGGTTTGATTGTGCATTTCCAATGTTATGATTTACGAACTTGCCATTTTGGCGTTAACTGCTCTCCCGTCCCTTTCTTGAAGGTGTTCTCTAGACACGTCTAATTCCTCACTTGTGAAGTCTTTGTTCCACTCTTTGCTCCATCTATGAAGTGGATCATTTGTTGTCTTTCTTCTTTTTTTTTTTTTTTTTATAAATAAAAAATAAATGTCTTACATCCACATGGCTTGTCAACTGGGGTGTCATCATTCTGGTTTTCTTTGATTGTTTCTTTTGAGTTTTTGAGTTTAATGAGTTCCGATTTGTCAATTGTCGATTTTTTTTTTTGTGCAGCTGCTGTCTGATTGAAGAAGTCTTCCTCTCGGTGTCCTGTACGTTCGCGTGCCTTTTTTCTATCGTTAGAGTTGGGTTAGTTGAGTATGGTGATCGTATGGAGTTGATTTTTGTACTAGGGCAGAGAGGTAGGTGTAGTTTCATTCTCTCTACAATATAGGTGATTCCGTTTTGCCAGCTCACTTTCTTGAAGATGCTTTTTTTGCTCATTGTGTCTTTTGCCCCTTGTCAAATATCGAAGAGGCTGAAATTCGTATGCCAATTGGACTCTCAGTTTGTCAATGGTGACACAGTCCGGTTTTGTCTGCAGTCAGGCTGGTTGTATGACTATACCCTGTAGTATAGTTATGAAGTCTGGTAATAGAGATCCCCTCCTGTCACTTTCAGTTGGGTGTTTGCTATGGTTGGGTCTTCATTTTCCAAAGTGAATTTAGGACCTTTTTCCCAAGCCTGGAAGAAACGTTTGGGATTTATGCACAGACTTCTAAAGCAGTTAGAATGAAAAAACTTTTTTTTATTTTTTATGTGTATGGAATGTATTCCTACATCAACAGTTAGTGCACCCTTACATGCCATATCCCACAGGAGGATCAGAAGAGGGTGCTCAGACTTCCCTGGAAGTGGTCGTCCTTGAATCCTGGTAGTTTCAGACAGTTCTGGTCCACATGTGCGTGCTGAGGATACCGGTCTCTGCCAAGACCGGTCAGTGTACGTATCGCAAGCCATCCTCCGCCCCAGAAGGACATTTTAACAATTGTGGAATTTCCAATTCCATGCATGGCGAGACTTGTTTCAGACTCTTGAGCTCTAGCTTCATTGCTTCTTGGTTAGCGTTAAATTTTTTTGTAGAATCTGATGTTCTAGCGTAGGTTTGTATCAGGTAATTTTATTGTGGGCTGATTATCGATGAGAAGATCTCCTTGAATTCCTTCTCTCCAGATTTTGTTGTCGTATAAAGAAAGCATGACGTTGTTATTAATTTTTCGTATCCGCCACTGTGCTAAGCTTTAATCATTGGAGTTTTTTCGCATTCCTTATGGAATCATCATATATAGCACTAGGAGTTACTTCCTCTCTATTAGTACTTTAATTTCCTTTCTTGCCTATTGCGCTAGCCAAGTGTTTCAAGCAATATTTGAGAGATGGATGACAGGGCAGCCTTGATGCGACTACCTAAGATGCAATGTTCGTCCTTTCCCCATTAAGGATATATGGCGTGGTTTTTGTACTTTGATTACAATGAGGAATAATCCCTCCAGTCCAATTATGGCTCTAGCTGTAAGCATGAAGGAGATGTGTTGTCAAGCTTTTAGTCACATGAGAGAGGTGTTTGTCTTTATCCATTTATGTATTATATGATGTTGATTTTCGTAGTTGAACCATCCCTGCACTCTGGAGATGAACTTGGCATGTGGAAGACCTTCTTATGTGGGTCTGTATGCGATTTGCCAGTCCTGTTTAGAATTTTGATCTGTGTCATGAGAGATGGTCTATAATCTCCTTTTGTTCTATCTTGCCTGGTTTTGGAATAGACATGATGCTGGCATAGAAGGAATTTGGGAATCCTCTGTTTGTATCCTTCTAAACAATTTCCAGTAATGGTTTTAGGTCTTTGAAATGTTTTATAGAATTCTCATGAAACTGTCCTGGGCGCATGTTTTGTGGGAGTTCTCATTACATCTTCATTTCTTCATGTATTACTGTCTTTCAAGCTGTCGATAAACATTCTTCCAGGTTTAAATTTGGTAGAGGATAGATTTTTGAAGTATTCCATATGATATTTTGGATCTTTCCTTTTGTTGTGATATCTCCTTTAAGATTGTATGATTGGAGTGTTCCTTCTTTTTTTCGGTTAACGGCTAGAGGTTCAGTCTTGTTTATTCTTTCAAAGAACAACTTTAGAATCATGATTTTTTTGTATGTTTTTGTTCTATTTCATTGACTCGCTCTGAGATGTTATTTCTTCCTTCTGTTGCATTTGGGTTCATTGCGTTGTTGCGGTCTCAAGTGTTGTTAGCTTCAGGTTAGGATGTTTCGCCATCTGTGGTCTTTCTGTTTTTATCTATGTAGGACCCTACGGTCTATAAACTCCTCTTAGACTGCTTTTAAGGATATCCAAATAGGTTTTGTTTGTGTGTTTGTACATTGTCATTCGTTACAAGAATGCTTTTATTTCTTCCTTAGTCTCTTCCTTGACCATTAGTTAATCAAGTGTGAGTGTCCAAGTCTTCAAGTCTGTAGTGAGAGAGTCTCCTGGTTTCTTGATAGTGGCTATAGGGCTATCCTGGGTGTTGATCTGTGATAGCTATCTTATTGACATGTGGTTACTGAACAATTATTTATCTTGTATTGTGAGGATTTGTTTTCTGATGTTCGCCGTGATGTATGTGGTTGATTTTGGATGAGTATATGTTTTGTCCACATGGGTCTGAGTAGAAAGTTTATTCTCTGTATTAAGGATCGGAAATTCGGTAGAGGTCTATTAGAGGTCCATTTGGGTGTATCATTATATGTTATGTTTAGATGTCTATCTGTTTATTCTTTTGTCCTGTTGACCTTACAAAGACTCAGTGGGGTATTGAAGTCCCCACTATAGTTACATTGGTTAGTGTAGTGCCTGTGGTCCTGGAGAATTGTCTTTATAACGTTTGGTGCACCAGAGTTTGGGGCATATATATTATATTGTGAATCTGTCTTGGTGAATTGTTCGCTGTGATAACAATGTATATGCCCTTCTTTTCTCTTCTGATTTCTTTTTACTTTGGGAAGTCTATTTTTGTCTGAACTTAAAATAGACAACACCTGCTTCTTTTTGGTACCATTGTTGCTTGGAACTATTTTTCTCATCTTTTCACTTTAAGTGGGCCTGTTCTTGAAGGTAGGAATGTTGGTTTCTTGTAGACAGCACAAATGTGAGGGATTATGTTTTCCATTCCAATGATCCATGTATGTCTTTTTGATGGGGAATTAAGTCATTGAACTATTTTAAGGTTGATGACTGGATAGGTTGTGTTCCTCCTTTTGCCTATAGATTAATCACATTATGTGGGTTTTGGTTTTAGGTTTTCTACTTCTGCGTTTATGCTTATTAGTGATTTCTCTTTTCAGGTCGCTGGGATGTTGCTCCTTTTGTCTGTCCTTGATCTTGTTTTTTTCTTTCTTTTTTTTTTCCAGCACATGTATCTTCATCTTCTTATGTGGCATGGAAGGTTTCTCTCTTCTCAACATAGGTTCGCATCTATTGTCCTTTAACACTGGGAATGCTTTACTCCACGTTCTTCTTGCTTTCATAGTTTGCACTGAGAAGTCAGTTGTAAATCTGATAGGTTTCCCCTTATAGGTCACTTGTTGTTTTTCTCTTTTGGCTTTAAGGATTTTGTCTTTGTGTTGAGTGTCTAGCATTTTAATTATGATGTGGCATGGAGAGTTTCTTTTCTGATCTTGTCTGTTTGGAGTTCTGTGTGCTTCTTGTATTTGTATTGGGTTGTCTTTTTTTAGTTTGGGGAAGTTTTCATCTATTATTCTGTTGAAGATCTGATCAATACTATTCTCTTGGGATTCTTCTCCTTCCTCTATTCATTCCTATGATGTGCAGGTTTGATCTTTTCATAGTGTCCCACAGTTCCTGGTTGTTCCACTTTTGTGTATTTTTAAATTTTTCATAATCTTTACTTGAGGTTTTTAGTTGTTCTGTGTTACCTTCCAGGTCTGATATTTTTTGTTCTGCTTCCTCCATTCTGCTTCTGAGGCTTTTTCCACTCCTTTCCTCTTGTTTGGATGAGTGTTTGATTTGCTTTTTCATTTCCTCTTCTGATTTCTTTAGTATTTCTACTTCCTTTTGGAGCTTCTCAATCTCTTCCTGTAGCTCTTTGCTTCACTGGTTGGTTTCCTTATCTTTTCCAGCATGGGATCTTTTCAGTGTTTCTACTTCCTTCCAGAGTTTGCCATTCTCTCTCTCTAGGACCTTCTTGTGTTCTTTATTCTCTTTTCTGAATTCTTTGATTTGCTCTTTATAATCTTGTAGTTCTTTAAGTATGTTCACAATTGTGTTTCTGATATCTGTGTCTTGGGCCATTCCCAGGGGCCTCCCACTGTACGAATCTTCCATAGGGTTGGTAGAGCTTGGTGCGGGATTATCCTGCCCCTTTCCCATGTTTTCTCTTCTTCCTGTTCCTGCCATATGGGCTTCTCCTTGCCTGTATTCCAATGTGAGTTCCAAATGCCTCTTCACTGTGTTGAAGTCTTGCTTTGCTTGCCTCCTTCTGATGCCTTTGTAATCCCAGTTGGCGGGGGGGGGGTGCTCTTTAGTCCGCACCCTGGTCTTGGGAGATCTCATATCTCAAGACTCCCACAACCCTACCTTTTATACCAGCTGGGAGGATAACTCCATCCCCACAGCCACAAAAGACAATTAAGCCAAAGACAACTGGATTAACTAGATTAAGTCAAACAACAATCAGCCTTGCTGGAGCACCCAGCTCCTACCTGCCTTCCTGCACTTCAGCTGGTCTTGGGAGATCTCGACTTCTCATTGTTAATAGCATGAAGCACGGTTTTTGTTTTGTTTTGCTGTGTTTGTACTATTGAGTTTTGGTTTTCCTTTTGATACCAGAGCTTCACAGTCCTGCAGCCATCTCCCTTTCCACACACCCCTGCACTCCCACCGGGCTTTCTCTTCTGGAATCCAACACACCCTGGGAGTTTGCTGATAACATTCTTTTTCCCTGGAAAGACCTTTCTATGTCCATCTGTATACAGTCTACATTCATTTAACTCTGAGAGCAATACTATAAGGAACTCACTATCTCTGTCCCGCTTTACAGCTGGGCATGCTTAGGAGTTGTTAAATCATTTTACAGAGGCTGCAATTGATATGAACCCAGATGATGCAGCTCTGAGCCGCTGTCCTCATACCTTCAGCTTCTCTTCCCTAGGGAATTTGACATAGACAGAAGAAAGGAAAGACATACTCAACAGACCCAAGCTTGTTTTTGACCAAACACACAATTTTTTCCTCCTCCCAGAGAGTGAATGAAATCCTGCTATGTTTCTCCTATGAGGAATATATATGTTTGGATATAGGCATATATACTACAGTTATGTACATCATCAGTTATAAATATGTAGTTAGTTGTTCCTCCTAAGAGACTGAGAATTGAGAAATACTCTACACCTCCCTCCTTTTCCAGCCAGGCACAATGCCTGCTGTATCTCAGACACTTAATCTTCACAGAGGTGAATTAAAAGGAATTTGCTTGAATGATATGGGAGACTGTAGTGGAAGTTCAGCCATCATACCTGACCAGCAGTTCCTGGACACACACTGATAAATGCAAACCCCTTGTCAAAAATGATGCTGTCTGATAAGTCATGTGAAATAAGTATTTCTGGCCTGTAATTGTCCCAATGGGTCTGAAAATGGAACTTGGAGTATTTTTTTAAGAGTCCACCTTGGTCAAGAACTCTTTCTTCTAAAATGGCATTAGAACAATCAATTTGGCTTCCTGTCTGAGATTTCTTGGTCACTTGTAATAGATGTGGCTATTCACCAACTCTTTCACAGCTCTTTCAATACTACTATGAATTGCTACCCCTCTGGATCTGGTTCCCTCTCAGTGGTTATTGAAGTTTGAAGTGTTCCTTAATGGGCCAGAGAGCACAGTACACCGGTCCATGTGAACCCTGGGCTCTGGGCTGAGGATGTAGAAATGGATGGCTTAGTCTCATAGAATGCCTAAATGGAAGTCAAAAGTTTTGGTCAGCCAGACTATAGAAGCGCAGAACAGGCTGCTTGGAGAACAGGATAGGTTCTTTAGTATGCAGGAGAGGAGATGCTAGGACTGAGGCTTAACTCCAGCTAATGATGGGTGGTAGCACTCGGATGCAGCCTCCCTGCCAAGGGGCACAGAGTCCTGTGCAATGGGACCAGCTCCTCTTTCATCTGAACCTTGTGGCCCCCGTACACCAGCCACACTGGCCTACTTTTATTTCCCTCAGCATCAAGAAGTCTTCTAACTTTAGAATACACACACACACACACACACACACACACACACACGCACACACGCACACATACACACACATATGTTATTTTTTCTGCCTGTGTTTGTCCTGGGCTTCACCTACTATCTTTTAGTTATTTATTTATTTTTGGTTTGTCTTGCATTATTTTTTCTTTGCTTATCTTGTTTTTTAAATAATATTTATTTTCTTATTGAAAATTTCATGCATATATGCAGTGTATCTTGATCTGACTCCTCCCATGACCCTCCACAACATGTCTCCCCCAACTTTGAATCTTTTTAAAATATTTTTATTTTTACTTTTTATATATGCTGTTATTTTTAATTTTTATATGTGTGCGTCTATTGCCTGCATGTATGTAAGTGTACTTGTGTTGTGCAATGCCCACAGAGATCAGAAGAGGGCATCAGAACCCTGTAACTGGAGTTAAGGATGGTTGTTGGTGCCATGTGGGTGCTGGGAACCAATCCTGGGTTCTCTGCAAGAGCAGCCAGTGCTCTTAACTGCCAAGCCATCTCTCTAGACCCCAAATTTGTCTCTTAAAAAAATAAACTACTGAGTCCAATTAGTGCTGCCCATAGGTATGTGAGGGTGGGAGCATCCCCCGGGCACAGCAGCCTGCCAGGTGACTTTTCTTCCTCAGCAGTATCAGTTGCCCATAGCTCCTCAGCTGTGGACGGGGCCTCCCGGGTCCCTTCCTCTATTGGTACTTGGAGTGTTGACTGGCTTGATCTTGTGCTGTGAGTCTGTGAGTGCAACTGCCCTATCTTTCTTGAAGACAGCATTTCACAACACTCCTTCCCATTTTGTGTCTTTATTTTTATTATTTTTGGAAGAAAACAAGTTTATTGGCACAGGATAAGAAGTGGTAGGCTGGGTGGTAATAAGAGCTGGCACATCTTGAATGCCCTGACATTACCCCTATCTGCCCTTTCTCATCCCAATAGACATGTGCGTTCTTTTCCCTTCTAGCGTGCAGCACTATTTGTAATTCTTTTTCTTATATTTATTTGTCGGTGTAGGAGGAGACATTATTATCTTATCTACTCTCCCCGATAGACCATAAAATTGCATAGGAATATGAATTGTGTCAATGTAATTACATACCCAAGAAATCTTCACCAGTGAGATACATCAGACATTAACATCCAGAATATATAGACTACTCAAAAAACAAAGAAGTAAGAAGACAAATGACCTTCTCAAAAGATGGTGTAAAGAGCTGAACAGAGACTTCACCAGTGAGGAAGTAAAAATGGCTGAGAAACATCTTAAAAAGTGTTCAACATCATTAATAATTATGGAAATGCAAATTAAAACCACTCTCACATATCATCTCACTCCAAAACAACTGGCTAAGATCAAGAAAACAAAAGACACCAAATGCTGGAGAGGTTGTGGGGCAAGGGGAACACTCATCCACTGCTGGTGGGAATGCACATTCATACAACCACTGTGGAAAGCAGTATGGAGAACCCTTAAAAGACTCAAAATGAGCCTACCACCTGACCCAGTCATACCACTCCTGGGTATATACTCACAAGACTCATCCTACCGCAAACATGCACATCTATGTTTACTGCAGCTCTCTTCACAATAGCAAAGAGCTGGAACCAACCCAAGTGGCCCTCAACAGATGAGTGGATGACAAAAATGTGGTACATCTACACAATGGAATTCTATTCAGCAGTAAAGAAAGATGAAATCAAGAACTTTGCAGGTAAATGAATGGAACTCAAAGCCATTATGCTAAGTGAAGTAACACAGTCCCAGAAAAACAAATGGTGAATGGTTTTCCTCATTTGTGATGCTAATACCAAATCCCCAGTTGAAAGGCAAGCTGAGCAACATTATTATTATGTTTTTCTTTATCTGAAAGTAACTGTTTTTATCATGTAAATCTCTTAACAGGCTTTAGAATCGACCTGCTACTTATTTTCAGACTCTGTAATTACTGTATATAGATGGAAAGTATGTACTCATATTTTAGAGTAATATAAAATTAAAGGGGGAAAATGTGAATTCCTAAACATATTTTGGAATTAACATACAGCTTATTCTCAGTGGTCATAATTTTGACACATATAGGCATATGTTGGAGCAATACAAAGGGGAGGGAAAAACAACAACATAAAGACTGGGTCAAAGAACTGACTGATACAGTTAAATTCTGCCCAAAACAAGCCTCTGCAGTAATAAACTTTGGAAAGACTGAGAGAAAGATGCAAGACATGTGTGGCAGAAGGCATGAATGGGGGTGGGGTGGGGACAGAGATGGGGGAATATGTCTAAATTGGACTGAAAGATAATGAATGAAATACACAAGTCATCAATAAAAAAAAACTACAGAAAACACATGGGTGTGGGGACGTCATAGGAGCTCTGATAAACTGCGCTGCACTGTGGGTGTCAGGGTCAGAGACTGCAGGGAGGTGAGGACAGACTGGGAGGCTCATCCTCCGCTCAGATCCTCAAATACTTGGGACATTCAAGAAAGTATAACACAACGAGTGTCTTCACACAGATCGTGCTTTTGTTGTTCCATGCAAAGCCACCTGTGTGAAAGGCTAACTTGGATTCCAGCCCTCTGCCTATGTACTACTGCTGGAGTCTAAAGGAAGTGATACAGTTTACAAGTGGTCTAAACACAATAATGTATTTCCAGTTCCTTGCCGATTGCTTACTGTATTATTATTATTTTTTAAATTTTATTTATTTCTGTATGTGTATGAATGTACTGTCTGCATGCAGGTCTGTGCACCCGTGTCGTGCAATGCCGCGGAGGTCAGGATTCCCCTGGAACTGGAGTTCTCCTGGAATTGGAGTTTCAGACGGTTCTCAGCTGCCATGTGGGTGCTGGGGATCGAACCCGGGTCCTCTGTAAGAGTGGTCAGCGCTCTTAACCACTAGGCCATCTCTCCAGCTTACTGTATTATTATTGTTGCTTTTATTTTACCCCATTAAGAGGTAACTGAAAAAAGGGAGTCTACCGGGGAGTTTCTGATCTTCCTGGTTAAATGGTGACAAGAATCTGAGAGAAAGGGTGATGGTCGTACAGCCTTCTCTGCCCTCTGTTCTTACCTGAAACACAAGAAACATTTATATGTAATCATGTGTCACTTCCACATGTTGAC
The DNA here is from genome assembly GCA_009823505.1 of Rhizomys pruinosus. Classification (NCBI taxonomy): domain Eukaryota; kingdom Metazoa; phylum Chordata; class Mammalia; order Rodentia; family Spalacidae; genus Rhizomys; species Rhizomys pruinosus. The sequence continues at coordinate 1,432,015 of VZQC01010027.1, forward strand.
GAGCCCTTTCTATAGTTTTATTACCAAATATTGCGGAGTACAAAAGACATGCTTGATATAGTAGAAGTTTTATTTTGCCTTCCAGATAGATTCTATGGCAAAGAGTCCAAAAGCCAAATCTGAAGATATATGTGCAAAAAGGTGACATAAGATCCATAGATCCTGGATTTTGTCTGTGCCTCATTCCCACCTCTTTGGCCATTTTTGACTATGTGCATTATTTGAACTGGAAACATCTTTCCGATAAATTTGTGCAAGATTAAGCTTTACTTACAAAAGGCATCTGCTTCAAGTGTTTTCTGGGAAAAGCAATATGTTGAATCTGAAAAAGATTCTTTCACTGGGCAATATTAATCAAACAGTAAATCACAAGAGAGTCCTATATGAGTGACCTAAACTCAGCCTCTTTCTCTCGTTGAAATGTAACCAGATTTTACCGGTTTTATAAGAGATTACCTCTATAATAGTTGTCTCCAATTTACAGTTGGAGAGCAACCTCATTATCATCATATTTCTCCTTGTTCTGGGGGGGGGAGGCAAAAAAGTCTCTCATATCAAAACCTTTGCGGCACCTAGAAGGTAAGTTTCATTAGGACTCATTATAAATAGTCGTTACATGTAGGATCCACAGAGGGGTTCGATGTTTATGGCAATCTGAGGCTTTTCTTCCTTTCGATGTTCAGATGGATCAACCTTTCAGTTGGCACTTTCTGGTACATCCTACTCAATGCAAAGCTGTATATTTTCTTTCTCAGCCGTTAAATTGGTGACATTTTGTCCTGTTGGAACCCACAAATCTTTTCCCATAGTTAGTTTTAAGATTTGAATTGCAAGGTTTTTGACGAAAAGGTTTCATGTCTATCTGTACCCCCCC
>VZQC01010027.1:1436501-1552465 GCA_009823505.1 Rhizomys pruinosus
AAAAAACCAAAAAAAAAAAAAAAAGAAAAAAAAGGCAGCTAGAACTGAGCCTGAAATAGAGGCTGCAAGCAATGTTCCTTCATGGTTCCTGTATCAAGTCCCTGCTCGAGTTCTGGCCTGACTGAAGTGGAAGTCAAGACCACCCTTTCCTCTCCTGGTCCAGGAGCTTAAGAGGAACCCCCTCCTAGCTGTATGGTCTCCATTGCATTTGGATTCAAGCGCAAATTGACTCTTGTATGAAGATGAGCTATGGATTCACAAGATGAGGCAAGGTTTTGGCTTTTACTACTGTGCATTTTTTTTTTTCAGGGAGATTTGGTCATTTTTGCTACAGTAAATATTCAACTGTACCAAACACTCTGCCCAAGGCTGCTCTCTGTGTTTCCATCCACCCCGGGGATGCTCTTCATGCGGAGTGGGAGAAGGAGGAAGGGTCCAGACTCCACTTTCCACTTTCGTTTTTCAAGAGCAAACCTGTTATTGTCAAGTAACTCTGAAATTCCACTTTGAGATGAAACTGAAATTGAGCTCTGAAAAACCTCCACTGAAGAGCACCAAATTACAGGAGAATTTGTGTTTAAATAGCAGACTCTAGTTTTCTGATAATTCCTTCTGGGCGAGGAGGAGGGGAAGTGTGAGTAAAATCTGGGACGGTCATGCATCCCATCCCCCACCTCCCGTCCTAACTCTATCCTTTACCCAGCAGCACAGAAGTCCACAACCCATAAACCGAGTGTGCATCTTCTGTTGGTGATTGAGCTCCACAAAAGATATTTCTTACATTTAATTCTATTTAATAAAATGGGATATCAAAAGATGTCAATATTTTACTGAATATGAGCAATTTAGAATTAAATTGCATAGTGTGAATTTCACATGAAAGCTAGAACAACACGAGTATAAGAGAAAGAAACAATGAGAAATATGAGATTAACAATAAGCAGCTAAAAATTCAATTCATTTCACTGAGATGTAAAGAGTTTGGGACTTAGAAAGTGTTTGAGTAGTTATATGATGCTTTTATTTGTGAGTTCATTACAAAAAGACATTTTTATCTTTAAAAAAATCTGTGGCTTCTCCACAATAAGAACTTGTCACCCTTTATAGAGAAACCACAGTTTGAGGATTAGCATACCATCCAAGCATCTGTGTCTATGCTCACAGCTTAGCTTGACATAATAAGTGGTACTGCTTAAATGCCTGTACATCCAATAGCTTGTGCTTTGTTAGTATGACTAAAAGGGTATCACTGGGAAAGCTGTCAATCCATGAAGGGAAACAACCTGAACAGACTGGAGTCCAAAATGACAACTCCAAAGAAATTAGACTGTTTTCTTCTCACCCACTTGTGCCCCTTTCCCAAAGCCCAGGGAACAAACTGCGGAAGAGGAGGCGTGGTAGATTGTAAGGGCTGTGGAGAGATAGGGGTGAATCATGAGACTACAGGAATATAGTCTGGACTCCTGATTGATCAACATGCCTGTGCATACAAGCTTCTCCAACTGGACTATGGGAACCTTGGGTTGTTCAAAATTTGGACATAGATACTTGCAAAATGTACCAATTACCTAATTGTATGACATACTGAGTAACATCAATGTTATCTGCAAACAACTGTGTCATTATATTGTAGAATCCCTTAAAAATAATTTTAAAAAATCTGTGGCTTCTTTGGGTGAAGGAGTCTGTATTAGTCATTTTTCTGTTGCTGTGATAAATCCACCATGACTGAGGGAACTTATAAAAGGAAGAGCTTATTTGAGCTTATGATTGACGGTTCTAGGGAATTAGAGTCCATTGTGGCAGGGAGGCATGGTGGCAGGGGCTGGAGCAGAAAGCCAAGGTTCACATCTTCCAATGAGCACAGGAAGCCAAGAGAGAGTGCAACTGGAGACTTCAAGGCTTGTTGAACTCTCCAAGCCCACCCCCAGGGACCTACTTCCTCCAGCATGGCCACGCCTTCTAAGATCTCCCAAAACAGTGCCACCAACTGGGGACAAAATGTCTGAATACTTGAAGCTTATGGGGGACATTCTCATTCAAACCACCACAGAGTCCTTGAAATCTGATAGAGTTCTTTTAGTGGGGGGAAATATGAGAATCAGAAATCTTCCATTATAAAACCCTCTCTACACCTGGCTTGGTGGAACATGCCTTTAATCTCAGCACTCAGGAGGCAGAAGCAGGCAGATCTTGGTGAGATTAGCCTGGTCTAAAGTTCTTTCTTTTTTTTTTAATTTTATTTATTTCTATATGTGTATGGGTGTACTGTCTGCATGCAAGTTTGTGCACCCGTGTCGTGCAATGCTGCGGAGGTCAGAAGAGGGTATCAGATTCCCCTGGAGTTCTCCTGGAATTGGAGTTTCAGACGGCTCTCGGCCGCCATGTGGGTGCTGGGGATCGAACCCGGGTCCTCTGTAAGAGTGGTCAGCGCTCTTAACCGCTAGGCCATCTCTCCAGCCCCTGCCTGGTCTAAATTTCAAGTTCCAGACCAGCTGAGACTAGAGGGAGATTCTATCAAAAACAAAACAAAACAACAACCTTAATTATGGGGCTGCAACCAAAATTGCTAATAAATATTTCAGTGTTTGTCACCAGAAGATAGATTTTAGATCCAGTCATGAGTCCTGGTCAATTACATAGACTTCACTATGAGTATGTTCCAAGCTTCAGGTACAGAACAAGGTAATGGCAGCCCAAGAGAACTTGCCTCTTTCCTCTCCACCAGGAGCCTTCTGTGGAGGCTGAGAACTGTTCTTATCATTTGTGTCTTCAGGGCTAGAGTAGTAACTAAACCCACAGTGGACCATGTGTTCTTACAATGTATTTTCCCAAGCTATGTCTATATCTTTGAAACTATCTCTTTTATTAACTCGGCTCAGGTATGAAGAATGAATGCACTGCTTCATCCCCCAAACCCTCTTCTCAGACATATGGTGAGGTCAAGATTATTTTGCCCAAACTGTTTGTTCCCTTTCTTGCTTGTTTCAATAGACTTTATCTTTAGACGAGTTGAGGTAACAGCAAAACTGAGAAGGTGGAAGTCCCATCTCCCCCAACCCCCCTCCCACCCCCCCACACCCCACCCTGCACACCCCACCCTGCACGCACACAGTCTCCCTGGTGTCAACATCCCCCACCAGAGCAGTGCCATACTTTTCACATGGAGAAAACTTGACAATTTATCTTAAGAGTTAGGAGTTTGTAAGGAATTCAAAGCTATTTACTTTTACATTGTAGGGTGATTTATTTCTGCCTTAATTAGGTGATAGAGTTGAGAATATTCCCTAAAGAATATCCTCAGACAGTAAATTCCTATCTGTTGGAGGAAGACTTCAAACATGTTGGTTTAGAGTACTTAAAAATAGGAGTGGCACCTCTGAGTAGCTATGAATCCTGGGACCCAAGAATACCTGGAATGAAAGAAACCCATACCTTATTTCCTTAAATAGCTCCCTGGCAATAGTATGCCTTCAATTACCAGGCAGTGCAGCCTCTGTATGCAGGTTTCTAGGGGCCCAGAGCTCCCACCTTCCTGAAGCAACTGGCTATAATGGGAAGGGAGCCCATTGTCTTTAAAGCTCTTGCTTCCCTGCACTCTACCCACCCTGTGGTTCCATCCACAGACCTAGCCTGACTCTGGAGGGCAGCAGCACAGAGTGAGGCTAATCTGTTTTCCCTGACAGCCTTGCCTAGTATATAGACGGCAAGTGCATTCTTCCTGCTTTTTTTTCCCCTCCTGGCAGGACCAGATCTCTAGGTGCCAGGGGTAGAGGCACAATTCTCTGAACATACGTGCTATTTTATTTGTGTCTTGAATGGTATGCTGTCTGTGGTGTGATGTTCTCAGAATATACTGGCAGTATTCATTTCTACATCCCAAACACATTTCTACCCACCAAATCCGAGAATGTGTTAGCTAAGCCAGGAAACAAGCAAAGGAGTTTATCTGGCTGCGTTAGCTTGTCCTTCAAGCAAGCCCTGGAAACTCCAGAAAGACTCTCACTTCTGCCCAGCTCTGGGTTAGTGCAATGTATGCACTGATATCCCGTCAAGCTCAACATTGTGGCTACCTTTGGGGGAAGGGAGGGAACTGGGCAGTGCCTGAGAACAGCCGGCTCAAAGAGAGGGCTCTGAGCCCACCTGAGTACATATCCACCCAGCAGAGATTTCTAGAGAGGAGATCTCCCATCTGCCCTAAGGCCCAGAGCACCTCGGTATTCTCTGTGGCCATCTGGACCAGCCTGTCCACAAGCAGCATGGCCCTTTTCTTTTTCTTTCTTCTTTTCAAGTGATAGAAGATAGATCCTGAATCTGGCATTTTATATTTACGTGAGAAGAGGAAAAAACTGTGGAATCAGATTAATCCCAGCAGATGTTGGACAGTTTTCAGGAGAACTGAGCTACAGATAGAGAGCTGGGAGGAGCCTATTGATGGCTATTTGTGGTTTTAACAGGAGCTTAGGAGATCAAAAGACAGTCTCTGCAGTCTTTCTGCTCTGACAATTACCTTTGCACTTAGACCAAGTTTAAGTAGGTTAAATCAACTTATCTTCCAGAACTTTCATTTGCAGCTAGACTCCTTCTTGCACTCTCCTAGGATTCTCAGAGGGCCACGTCAGGCTGTCAGCACAGAGGCCACCCCACCTAGAGGATGAGACATCTGAGTTCTGAAGGGTGAGACATTTGCTTAGCCCTACTTGGAGACTGGAACAAAACAGGCTTTCAGAATTTTCTGTTGGAATGATTGAACAAACCTGAATGAATAAAAAGCAGATGTCAGCAGACTTGGGTAGACTGGGGATAACATTCCCTGACTTCAAGAATCATTCAATTCTGATGAAATGGGAACCGTTTGGTAAGAAGAGGATCTCCACCACACATGTGTATTGTAACGTCACGGGGTGTAGATTCCTCTAAGTAGCGTTCTGTCTTCTCAATAAAAAGGATGTAAAAACACTGAAAATGGTCCTCTGTCACTACGGCTTGGCGCTGCCTGGTCTTGTACTCCCTGTCACTATGTGTGGCGCTGGAAGCTTCCTGCTGTCACTGGTTTTTCATACTGATCACAGAGAATCCAGAGTTCTCCCTTCTGCACTTGTGCCTGGTTCAGATTTTTAAGTTGGTTTCTAGTGATTCCTCAGCTCTGCCTGCTGGTGTTTCTCTGTGCGATCAGTTACTAGAATCACAGAGGGGCAGGCTCTTGAAAGCACCCACGCTAAAGCCAGACATGACTGCACATGTCTGCAATCTCAGCCCTTTGGAGGGGAGGCTGAGGAAGGAGAGTCATGAGCTTCAGGCCAGCCTTAGCTACCTAGCAAGACCCTGTGTCTGTCAGACAGACAGACAGACAGACACTTAAGCAAGATGCTCCAGGAGCATCATTTCTCTGCTTCTGCCAGCAGCGAGGCAACACAGTTCACCTTGGCAGCTTCTCATCTGCATTTCCAAGCACTTGCTGCCCTGTGGAGTCCCAGGGCTTGGGAGAGATCATGGTCTGCTGTTTGGGGAGGGGACACGTAGCACAGATCCTGACTCTGACATAGATAGCCCCTTGCTCCTATGTAAGTCACAGGCTGCACTGACCCCACTGGATTCCTGACACCCCTTTCAAACCTAATTTGAATGGCAGACACCTTGAGTTTGTCCAATGTAACTAGTTCGTTGATACATTAACCTTACTAAGAATACCAAACCTGCTATATAATGCAGGCCTTGCCCTCCTGATGTTTAATAAACACTTGAATTTTTAAGACTAAGCACAATGTGGAGCCCATAATTGACATTGCTTTCAGGCCTAGGAACCTACGCCCAGACAGGTCACTGGCCATGGGGGAAAGCCCACTACTAGTATTCTGCTAAATAGATGCAGTAGTAAACTGACTGCTGATGACCTATTGCTATACCCATAGATTAGTGCATCTCTCAGCTCTCACCAGAGAATCTCCCTTATCCAGCAGATGGTGATCATCACAGACACCCACCACTGACTAACATTCAGAGAATAAGCAGTGGCTGAGTGCTTGTCCACCAATAGGATACCTACATCAGAATTCAGCCTCCAAGCTCAGGGATCATTGCAGAAGAAGGGGCAGAAAGACTGCACGAGCCAGAGGAGGTGGACAGCAATGTCAACCTTGGGCTCCACCTTGTGAAGAGGACCTTTAATCCACTTAGAAAGTAGATGGTTACTCCCATAACATTCCTGCCTCTATTGTACCAGTGTGTATATTTTGCCAGGCCAGGTGTTATTGTAGCTCACAGGACTCATGGCTGGGAAAGATTAATGATTACTCTTCTCTTCAGGTTGCATGCATAGCACTCGCCAGCACTATACGCATTGACATCAGCACCAGCTTGATTTCTCCTTGTCTGTTCTATTAACTCATACACATAGTATCTTCAGCAATAGGGCCTTACTGTCAAGTTCTAGTGGGGAACCAAGAGCAGGGGCAATGGCCATTATTAGTTGAGGGTCTGTGAGACTCCTGGCCAACAGCTTCAAAAGAGGGCGTCCGTTCCTGGCATTCACTCTTTCTTTATCATCCTATGTTATCTAGTAAGGGGAAATGACCCCCTGTTACATGGTAACTACTTTTAATCCTTCTTTCTAATGTATATGTATATATTTTAAGAATCTTCAATGGGGGCTAGAGAGATAGCTCAATGGTTAAGAGCACTGGCTGCTCTTGCAGAAGACCCAGGTTCAGTTCCCAGCACCCACATGGCAGCTAACAATCATCCATAACTCCAGTTCAGGGATTCTGATGCACTTTCTACCCTCTGTGGGCACTGTATGGCACAGGTGTACTTGGATAATACATTCATACACATAAAATAAAAATAAATAAATAAATAAATAAATAAATTTTAGTGAAAAAGCATCTAAGGAGATAGGCATCCAAATAGCTTTTCTTTTTAAAGGTTGTGTGATACACAAAGAGTTGAATGAGGGCATCTTTGGTCATGGAATCTAATTCGGGAAAGAAAAGAAGTAAGAAGATAAAGGCAGGTGAGAGACAGAGCAAAGGAAAGGTGGCAGGGTGCAGGGTGGGGCATTCCTGATGTGGAGGGGGTTTTGTGAGAATAAGAGGCTAAGGAGAAATGTTTGAAAAAGTAAAACAATTTGCGGGCCGGGCATGGTGGCACACGCCTTTAATCCTAGCACTTGGGAGGCAGAGGCAGGCGGATCTTCGTGAGTTCAAGGCCAGCCTGGACTACAGAGTAAGCTCCAGGACAGCTGGGGCTACAGGGAGACCCTGTCTCGAAAAGACCAAAACAAACAAACAAACAAACAAACAAACAAACAAAAACCCCAATTTGCAATTGACATGAAGGATGCAGTTATTGACTATGAATCTGGCATGAAGCCATTAAGAATCCTTGGCATAAGGGTGGGGGGAGGACAAGAGTCCTACCCTGGACATGGAAATCACCAAAAATCCCACAGAGACTACGAGGACAGGGATCTGGCTTCTAGAAAGTTCTAGAAATGAGGGAAACGAGCTGTGAGTTTGTAGGAAAAAGCCACAAGCCTCAGGCACTATAGCCTAAAGGTTTCACCATCACAGATGGCACAGAAAGGGGGAGACATGACTAAACGAAGACTAAAGAAGATGCCTGCCCCATCTTCAAAATATGTAGGACAGGAAACAAGCACTTTTGAGAGGCTGGCTGGAAGCAGCGTCCTCCAGGAAGAGCTACTTTTGGTGGGAGCAGGATGGGGTAGGGGACAGTGACTACCACACTCTGGGTAAAGCTCCTGGGCTGCACAGCACAGCAGAGGACTCTGGTCATGACTCTCTCTAGCAGCATCTGACACACAGAGTGTGGTATTCATGGGACTGTGGGGATCCGCCCCCCTTAGAGCAGTGTACACCTTCTGTGCTATACACTAGATATAAATATGCCAAAATTTACCATGCAGACACCCCCATGTCTGATCCCCAAGCCTGTGGGGGCTGTTCCCCAGCCTGTCCTCTTCATGACCTAATCTTCATGACCAAGGGAGCAAAATCCCTTCACCATGCTGTAAGAACCAGGGTGGGACCTAAAGATGGACTAGCTTTAAAGGCAGAGCCAGGAGCTCAGCCCGTTCATTCCATGATGCTCAGTCTACAAATTTAAATGTGGGTTTCCAAACATTATTTGTCAATGTCTAGAGATAAGCCTTGGTTTACCTATCAGGCTGTTAGGTTGATGTATAATATTCAAATGTGTGGACGGTGCTCCATGGGTCTTTTCCTGTTGGCAGGGGGAGTCTTTTGCTTGAGAAGGTGAAATATTTGAATGACGTGTCTCCCTGTCTCTCCAAACAGAGCTGATGGCACAATTCACAAAGCTCTAATTAAGAAGAGATTGTGATGAAATTGCTTTAGCTTATCACATCATGCTCATATTCAGTATAGTCATCTTTACCAGGTATGAGTTTCACCTGCATCATTGACATGCCTTTAGATCTCTGACATGATGGTTGGTGCCTGATGGTCATTTAGAAAGAACAGAAAATGATGAGGAAATCAACTGACTCAGAGTCTAGAAGCGTCTAACAGTCTTGTGTGGAGACCAGGCTCTTTCCGATTCTCAGTTACTCTATAGTATATAAACCAGTGGCTTTTCAGGCTGCCCATTGCCCTAGGAATTTTACAAGAGGTTTTGACTGCATTTTGAGGGAGAAGGATGACTGTAGCCTCTGGGTGGACCTAGAAATGGCACCATCTGTCAGGTGCCACCCATCAGCACAGGCTGATAAATGAATCGTTCTTGGAAATAGAAGAGGAGCCACTCTATAAGTTTATTGAAGAGATATAACATGGTGGGGGCACAGGAGCGTGTTAAAATTGCATCAGGGGAAACCAGGCCCCAGAACTCCCCTTACACCCCTGACTGAAGAAAGGGTGTAACTTCCTTACCTGGAGCCCATAAAGTGTTGGTCACCTAACACTGCAGTGGCATGACCTCACGCAAGCTAGTATCTGACACCTTGTGTGTGTGGGGGGGTGGAGTATTCCCAGGTGGATTTTATGACAAATTATTGTCATTAAACCCACTAAACTTGGTGAATTTATTGGTAGTCCCTAAATTCTGCCATTGTGGAAAGACACAAGCACATTCTTCTGTATTTCTGGCACAAGGTGCTCAGGATATTTGCCAAAGCAGATTCCTCTAACCTGATACTCACCAGCACCCACCAAGCCAACTCCATGTCCCTCAGGGCTTGGTTCGAGCTGTCCTAGTTTCATTCCTGCTGCTGTCAACTCTTTTTTTTTTTTTTGTCAACTCTGACCAAAAAGCAATGTTGGGGAGGAAAGGGTTTATTTGGCTTATACAACCAGGTGACAGCCCATCACCGAGGGAGGGCAGGGCAGGAACTCAAGCAGGAATTTGACAAAAGCCCCGGAGGAGCACCGTTTGATGTCTCAGCTCCATGCCCAGGCATAGCTGGCTTTCTTGGACAGCCCAGGCTACCTGCCCAGGGAATGGTGCCACCTACAGTGGGCAGGCCCCTCCTGCATGACCGACAACCGAACAGCCCCCGTAGACTAGCCCACAGGCCTATTGAGCCTGAGAAATCCCTCAACTGAGACTCTCTTCTCTGGAGACTCCAGCTTGTGCATAGTTGTCAATCAAAACTAATCAGGTTAATGCCATTCTTCGCATTTCCCATTACAGTCATTTTGTGTGCCTATTTAAATTTTAACAGCAAGTACAATTTTCAAAAGGAAAACTACTTGATTTGGACCAAGTCCTCGAGCTCTGCTTTCACTGAAATGTCTCAGGCTCACTGACGTGTCCCTGGGCACACCCTGTTGTCTAGAGTGGATGTCAGCATTTCAGATAAAGATGAGATGAGGGGTATCAGTTCTGGATGGCTTAGGACCATGGCTACATCAGTTGGCTCTCAGTTTACCAATTTGTGTTCCACTGAGCTGAACAGTAGGAAGGAATCCCTAGTCGCTTACCTGAGAGGCCATGGAGATGACTTATTGTCTGTGGTGCACAATATTTCTTCTCTGTACTTTATCCAGACAAATAAGTGCCTATAACTCTGGATTCAGGAAAGACTGTTTATTCTTCAGCACTGACATCCCATTAGAAAAAATAAAAAGCACTGGGATTAGTCCCTTACGTTTCCATCACGTCTTGGGCTAAGGATGTCGGGGGTGTTTTCCGGTTAAGTCTAGACACCCAGGACACACCTTTCTGCAAGAAGATTATGTCACATCGCCCTTTCCCTTCTACATTTGATAATGTTCAGTGTAGAAGATTTGACCCTTTCACAAAAATCAAGCTCCAGCTCTATAAAAATTAATAAAACAATAACAGAGAAATTAAAGATCTAATAGGATAAAGGTGGTGCATTATGTTTAGAGAAGAACTCTTCTACCCTCAAGAACTCGAGACAGAAAAAGCGGGTGTGGGGAACAGCCTCGTATTCTGGATGAGCATGGAGCTGCTGTGGTTCTACAGACCAGGCATGAGGAAGGGGTTGGAGAAGCGAAGCACTGGCCCAGCTACCATTTAAGCAGTACTGTGCCGATTGTACTGAATCAGCAGTGTCTTCATCCTTATGCCTCGCTGATCATATCTCTCTGTCGGTCGTCCTATTTGTCAAACGAACTCAGAGAAACATGGGCATGTTTTGGTTAAAACATTATATTGCAGTGTATCTGGATATACAAAGAAGAGAATGAGGAAAATCAAGCACCACCAGGTGGGACTCTTGGAGTGGCTGACCCAGCTCCAAGTCTCAACGTCTTTGGGTTCCAAAAGTCAGTGAAATCAGAGAGCCATGGATTGCCAAGCAGCACTGAGCAGGTGGGAAGTAGCAGGGTCTGGGTTCAACTGGGGCCCAGCATCGGGAGTGAGCACTCTTCACAGACCTAGTGATGCCCAGCCTAGCCGTGAAGAAGTTAGTAGGTGAGTTCTCTGTTCTGTTTTGCTCCTTTGTATATGTGTGAATGAGTGCGTATGGGTGTTTGTTTGTGTATGTGTGTGTGTGTGTATGATGTGCATGAGTCTGTGTATGTGCATGTATATGTGTGGTATGTATATGTGTGGTGTATATGCATGTGTATCTGTGTTGTGTATATGAGTGTGTATGTGTATGCAAATGTGTGCATGTGTGTGGTATCTACATTTGTGAGTGTATGTTTGTGTGCTGTGTGTACATATGTATGTGGATGCAGTATGTATGTTTGTGTTTGAGTGTCTGTATGTCTACATATATGTGTGTTGTGTATGTGCTATGTATGTGTATGTCTTTATATGTGTATTTTGTGTGATATGTAATGTGTGAGTGTGCATATTTTTATGTATTTGTATGTGTATATATGCATACATGTGTGTATGAAATATATGTATGTAAGTGTGTGATGTGTATATGTGTGTTTGTGTGTGGTGTATAGCTATGTATAGCTGTGTATATACATGCATGTGTAGTGTGTGTGTGAGTGTGTATATACATGTGGTATGTGTGTATATGTGTGTGGTGTATGTTTGTGTAATGTGTATATAGATGTGGTGTGTGTGTATGTGTATGTGGTGTGCATGTGTGTATATGTGTGTAATGTGTATGTGTGTAGATGTGTAACTGTGTATGGTATGCATATGTGTGTGAGTGTATCTGTGTGTGCATATGTATGTTTTGATACACATGTGCTTCCAGAGGACAGAGGTCAGTATCCAGGGTCTTCCTCTATCCACTTTGTTTTTCTGAGACAGGGTTCCTCGCTGAACCTGGTGCTCAGTCACTTGGCTAGACTGTCTGTCCAGGGAGCTCTAGGGATCCTCCTGTCAGAGCCTCCCCTGAGCACAGGGACACTGCCACACTAGGCTTTTACGTGGGTGCTCTGGGTCTGAACACAGGCATGCACTTTGCTGACTGAGCCATCTCCTCACGTCTGGAATGAGGTTTTCTATCTCTTCTACAAACTGCTTTTTTCAGCTTAGCATAGCATAAGACATAGCATACTCAGGCTGAGTAGCCCTGGGCACCATGCGGGTGAACACCTCTACTTCTGCACGAGTTAACTGAGGCACGGAAATGGCATGTTGCTGTCAGTCCCAAACCACCTGAACTTGAACAGCAGGTTGAGAAAAGTTGTTTTACTTTTTGACTGAATGTGTGCTTGCTTTTACCCAATAGCACATGGACAAAATATTTGAAAGGAAGCTTGCCACACACACCAGCCATTTCTGGCCCCCTGGGCCAAGGAATTTCTCTACAGGATCTCATTGGACGATTGTAAAAAGTAGACCCTGTCTTATCCTTGGTCTGAGAAGCAGTGTTGTTGAGTCTCACCGGCATAGATGGGAAGGGCAACCCTTTTCATGGGAAACAAATATGTATTTTAATATAGCAAATGCTATTCCTAATAAAAGTTATTTATAGCTGGGATGATTTCAAATGATTCAAGTATTTTTTTTTCTTGTTCAGTTTTACTACATATTTCTTACATAGTAAATGTGTTATTAAAAGAGTAGAGGGAGCTGGAGAGATGGCTCAGTGGTTAAGATTGAGCACTGCCCTTCCAGAGGACCAGAATTTGATTCCCAGAACCCATGTTGGGCAGCTCACAACTGCCTACACCTCCAGCTCCAGAGGTTTGATTCCTCTGGCCCATGTGGGCATCTGCGTTCACATGTAAGCACACACAAACACAAACACCTAAGTAGATCTTTTTTTAAAAGCAGAGAATCCCAACACTATTATAAGCTGTCTGTATAATGAATGCTTCATCGTCAGGCCCAGCAGAGGAAGGCTTTTTCCTCTCTTACTGGACTAGACGGCATCCTGATATTCTGAGGAAATTGCTTTCACGAGAGTCAAAAGTCTGAATCCAAGATGCAATTACCTTTCAGTAATTTTACAAATAGCAGTTCTACTGTGCTTTGGAGACAAGGTGAAGATTTGTAGGCATGGTTCTAGGCGCATCTACAGGAGACAGAACTCACCCGCCATTTCTTCTCTCATCATCAGTCTCTTCACTTGAGATTTGGAACTAAACACCCCATAGTAGGTCAGTATTGAGATTCACTTATGTCTTAAGTGTAAATTCTTCAGGTGTAGAGGACTAGCCCAATAAAGTACAGGATCTGAGAGTCATGGAAAACAGAGATGAGCTGTGAGACTTCAGAGAAACAAATATTAGCTTGCTTATGATAGACATCTATGGCATCAAACTCATGCTTCTGTTGTTACTTCTTAGAGTTCAAGAGAAAACACATTAACTTGTTTAAATACAAGCTGTGTAATTTAGCTCCTGATTTGATTTGCCTTCCCTCTGAGCTATTGGTGAACAAGATCTGAAAGACAGAATGTTCTCCACAGTCCCTTCCTCTCGTTGTTTGAAGGGTGAGTTACTTTCTAGGTGTTCAAACCCAGAACGATGCTCTCTAAAAAAAAATCAGACTGATGGGTGTCTAGATGAAAGGGCGCTTAAATGAATGAACGTTCACCCTTGTGAGTCTTTCCTCAGCTTTGTCACAGAAATATCAGGTACATGTTGTCCCAGCCCTCACAATGCCAAAGACTTAGGAGGGAGAGAATTGGAGCCTAGGTAAAACCACACAGCTATGAAGTGAGGGGAGGGGAGGGGCGTTCAGATCTCCCCACCTAGAGGTCACATTATAATTTCCCTGAGTTCTGCCCTGAGAAATTTTCTATCATCTTTTTCACCCTGAAAACTGTGATTCTTTTTAAAAGGGCCTTAAAAAACTTATTTTGTATTTTTTTTTTATTTTTATTTTATGTGTATGGCCTCCATGTATACGGGCGCCTGTGTCATGCAGTGCCTGTGGAGGACAGAAGAGGATGGCGGGTGTCCTGGAACCTGAGTGACACAGGATTACTAGCCACCATGTGGGTGATAGGAGTTGAACCCAGGTCCTGTGCAAGAGCAGCCAGTACCCTTAACCACTGAGCCATCTCTCCAGCCCCTTAAAAAACTTTTAAAAAGTATATTCCTTAAACTGACTTAGAAAAGTTTTCTACCCACCCCCTTCTCCAAATTCCTCTCCAGAACGAATTCTCTGGGAAAGGACTTATTCTCCAGCACAAAGACACTTTAAGCCCAGACTGAGCCTCCTTTATGGGGGACACAGATCCCTCAGGATTCCTTAGACTCTGACACCAAAGCTATGACATTGCAAGGCTCTACAATAGGTGTTTTAATTTAGGGGGTCACCAACAGGTCTCTGTGGGTTTGATCGTCCTGCCTGTACCTCCCCAGTGCTGGGGTTATCCTGTTTTATCTTCCTCCTGGTTTATGCTCTCTTTCTTTGCCTAGTCCAGACGCAGCTCTAGTTACTTGGGTGCACTCTGCTTGCCTGCAGAGCCATCGCCCACCATTTCCCAGCTGCCCCAGTATTCTTCCTTCGCTCGCTGCTAAAAATGCCTTTCTCCCTTACCAGCCTGGTCGGCGCATGCATCACCATGTCTGCTAGTTGTACAACCTCATTTTTCACTCCGTGGAAGGCTGAGCTCTGAGTTTGCTGGATTGATTTCCTCAATGTTTCTATGCTACCTACATAAAAAAGTAGAGCTCTTTCCCTTAATACTCGGTAATTATCACCACCCTGTACAAGGTTGGCACTCAATAATGCCTATGGACTAACTGATTCTACAAAAGAGAAAGTGGAAAATGAAGGTGATCCTTCAAGCTAGTTTATCCTCGCTGATATTTAGAGGTCAATGGAGCAAGGCACGGTGGATACGTCAGTGTTCTGGAAGCTGAGGCAGGAGGATCGCAAGACCAGCATGAGCGGTATCATGAGGCCCTCCCTCCAAAACCAAACAAAGCTAAAGGTTCAATGGAAAACTGTCCTTTTGGTGATGTCCAAAGCTGAAATGACCAGTGCCTGTATAGGGCCTGGGTACATGTTAAAGAGCAGTCTTTCAGTAAATTGAATCTTGAAGATCAAATTGACTCTTCCTGACCACTCATGAACTAGGAGACATCAAGTTTACAGGACAGACATGACTCCCACTTGGTGCTGGCAGATCAGTAATTTAACTATAAGTAATGGAACCATAATTTTAAAAATTATTTTAATCCTTTGAGAATTTCATACAATGTATTTTGATTACTTTATCCTCTCCCGCAGCTCCTCCCAGATCCACACCCACCTCCCTAACCACCCAGAGTTGTGTTCATTTTTCATCCATCAAGCTTAGTTTGTGCTGCCTCAGTGCTCTCGGTATGGAACCTGCCCAGGAGTGTGATCACCTTCTGGGAATCCCACCCTCAAAAGAGAACTATTTGTCTCCCAGAAGCTATCAAATACCAATAGCTCCTCAACCTGCCTTTTGTCTGGCTTGAGTTTGTGCATGCTGTCACAGTTGTGAGTTCACTTGTGCACTGGCCCTGCTGTCTGGAAAACACAACATCCTTATATTTATCCACCACCTCTAGCTCTTACAATCTTTCTGCCCTCTCTTCCAAGAGGATTCCTGAGCCTTGGGAACAGTGGGGTGATATAGATTGTCCCATTTAGGGCTAGAAACAGTTTCTTTTTTTTTTTAGAAACAGTTTCTTATTCTCTGCATGCTGACCAGTTGGGGATCTTTGTGTTAATTGCCTTGTACTGCAAGAAGATTCTCTGATGAGGGTGGAGAGGTGCACTGATATATAGAAATAACAGTAAGTCATTAGGACTCACTTTAGTACTGTCTCTATTTGGTATAATATTAGTAATATGTTCTCCCCCATTAACTATGACCTATCTAGCCTCAGGTACTTGACTCTGATATCAGGACCAGGTATGTGTTTCATCTCCTAGAGCAGGTCTTAAATTCAATCAGAGAGTAATTGGTTACTCCCATAATGTTGGTGCTACTTCTGCACTTTTTGCATATCTTGCTAGGCCAGTCATTATCACAGCTGGCAGGATTCAAGTCTGGGCAACATCGATGCCTAGCACCTCCTGACACCATGGAAACAAGCCAGGAGGGATGAAGCTCCCAGGTCAGAAACCATGCAACTTCTCCATTTTTAGGACTCAAGTATGTGTTGTTTTCAACAATCGGGTCTTAACATCAAATTCCCGAGGGTAACTAAGAGTAATGGCAATAGTCTATAATATAGCCAGGGTCTATGGGATCCCACCAGCCAACAACTCAAGGAAAGGTAACCCATTCCTGGTACTGGGGTTTTTATTTGCTAAGATGAGGTATCTAGTTGTCCTATTGCCTTTCCATTAAAAAAAGGTAACTTCAAGCCAGGCATGGTGGCATATGCCTTTAATCCTAGCACTTGGGAGGTAGAGGCAGGCAGATCTTTGCCAGTTCAAGGCCAGCCTGGTCTACAGAGTGAGTTCTAGGACAGCTGGAGCTACAGGGAGATCCTGTCTCAAAAAAAAAAAAAAAAAAAACAAAAAAAAAAAAACCAAAAAACAAAAACCCAGTAACTCCATTTAAACTCTTCATATGTGTATATGGATATATTTCAGAGAGCCTCTATGGTAGTAGGTTTTGATGCCTAGAAAATTTCAAAGGTAGTACATTTACACAGTGGACTATATACAATGAGGTTCACAGGTAAATGGATGCAACTGGAAACAGTAACCTGAGTGAGGCACCCCAGAGCAAGAAACAGAAACATCTCATGTTTTTTTCTCAAAGGTAGAATTCTTAGATATGTCGTTTCATCTGGAAAAACTATAACTATCAGGAAGCTTGTAAGGGACCATGGTGGAGACAGGATCTTTCAGGGGAAGGAAGAAAACAATACAGTGAAGTAAGGGAGATGAGGAATAATGAAACAGAGGGGATTAAATGCACTGGTGATGGGAGGACAGGGTAAAAGAGAGAATGTGGAGAGCGATAACTAACACCAAAGCAAACATCTTTAAGGCCTGGGGCAGTAAAAGGAAACATCTTGTTGCAAAAAGTAGATTGGCTAATGTCAGGTTACTTCCAATTAATTTCCTTGTAAAAGTGGAAGAGGTTGAAAGTCTGAGCTTTCTTAGAACTCACTCTGTAGACCAGGCTGGCCATTATCTCACAGAGATCTGCCTGCCTCTGCCTCCCAAGTGCTGAGATTAAAGGCCTGCACCACCATGTGTAGCTAGAACTAGGTCCTCTTTAATTTGATGTTATGGTGAGCTGGATGGTTCGGGAGCTGACTATCATCTACTCATTTTGTAGAGGGTCAGGCTCATAAGTAAACAGTTATTTTTTACTTTGCTGACATGGAAACTTCGTATGTATGGTTCTATTTGAGGGTGAGTCTCTTGCTGGTCTACAGAGCGAGTTCCAGGACAGCTGGGGCTACGGGGAAACCCTGTCTCGCAAAGACCAAAAAACAAACAAACAAACAAACAAACAAACAAAAAGATACTAGGTCCAAGTAGATAGCCACTTATAAACAGTATGTAATGTACATTTATCTACCTGGCTCTTCTCCCCTCCAGGTGACAGCATTATCCTCTCTAATGGTAGGTAAATGCTGGAACTTGTTAATTCCCTTGCAGAAAGCTGTAAAATAGTCTAGATTATTGGAGGCATGGGAAAATAGTGTGTGGGCCTGAATTGACTGCCTGGGCACTGTCAGAAGATGGTGGTCACTTAGAAAATATGATGAAGCATCCACCTTCCTATCTTAAAGCCCCTCCCTGAGCTAATTTACATCAAGAAAAGCATTTTCGGAAGATGCACACTTGTTCCTGCACAACCTCTGGTGAACTGTGCGATTTCTCTGTGAAAAGGTTTGTTTCCACAGAGCTCAGTGAGTCCCTTGCAAACAAAAATGAGTAAAAAGAACTTTTAAAAGGCCAGCTCTCTGAAAAGGGACATCCACGGAGAAGAGCATTTTAAGGCAAAAGGGGCCAAACAAATAACAGTAATCATTAAGAAGCCACTGAGAGCAGCCGTGCTTCTTCAAGCAGAGACGGATGTATATTTTCCCCTGAATAGACTGCTTTGTACAGAGACAAGCATCTCAGTGGATTAGGCTGACATTTGCACCCAGGTCTTTGAGGCACTGATTCTTCATAGGGGCAGGGGATATGCAGGTAGAAAAAGAAGACTTGAAATTAGCTAATTTGGGGTCATCTTTGGTTAACACCAATACATTTGTATGAAGATCTAGGGAAGGATCTGGCCCTCCACTTGATCTGAGGATGCACCTGAGGGGCAATACAGTCTTAAAAGAGAAAAAAAACACCAGGGGATGATTTGTGTTTCACTTGGCTGCTGCAGCTGGAGACTCCAAGCAGATGCTCACACACTGCCTTCTATCTTAGCAGACTTTTATTTTATTTATTTTATTTTTTTTTCTTTTTGCTGGAATGATCACACATGTAAAGTCCTGACACCTTGGATATCTTGAGGGGGCAGAGCAAGAGACAGGGTGTAATTGTGCCAATTCATCTGGCCAGGAGACTTGAGGCACAATGTCCTGTGGGCAGAATAGATTGTTGTTGGGGGGCCTCATGTTGATCATTTTGGCAGTGGTACCCTGGAGGGACAAATCCAGGATTGCAGAGAGATGTTGGAGTGCCCGAGGCAGGAAGTCAATTAGTTATAAGACTTTTCCTCTTCTCACCCATATTTATACAGGGCAAATAGCCATTAATGCTCCAGTGTGGCAAATGGAAAGTGGTTTGTGTTATATGGCTCAATTTTAAAGCTTGTGACATTCTGTATTTTACTCTTTTCACATGCATATATAAATAAAAATAACTACACTTTATAGCTTGCAGTATAAAAGATATCCAAATGCTAAAATTATGATAGATGATAATAGATAGATAGATGATAGATAGATAGATAGACAGATAGATGCTGGGTCTCTTTGTCCTTATATTTTTCTTTTAATACTTGCAAAGAACTTGACAAATTGTGTTTTGAGAAAGAAAACTGCCCTAATTTTTAAGACTCTCTGGCCTTATTTCCAATGGTCATATTTCCTTGCAAACTGAATTTACAGCTACAGAGCACCTCCACTGTGCACTCAAACACAGTTCTTAGACTTACAGGTAAAAAAAAAAAATCAACGGTACATTTTTAACTTTGGAAACACACACACACACACACACACACCACCACCACCAACAACAACAACAACTTAATGAAGTTTAAAATACTTGTTTTATTTTTGGAAATTTATAGCTCATTGTCCTCAAACCTTCAGACCATTCTAGCCATGCCTGTCCCTCAAACTTGACCCAAAAGAGAAAGAGGAGGCACCAACATGCTGTCAGGACTGGGCAGCAGCCACTAAGTTCACCAGACCAGGGGCACTGTAAGGATTGGGATGCTGAAGCTGTGGGCTCTTCTTTTTCCAGTTCATCTCCACCTTCTCTTTTCTTTAAGGTTAGTACCTCCATGTAATCTTCTCTTCTCCTTTTTGGCCATTTCTAATAGAAGAAAGGGAGGTGGTCATGGAGGCTCTTAACTGGGTGAGTCCGACATGGACACAAAGGGTCCAGAGTTTAAAAAGAGAAGGATAAATAAGTTCCTGTCCTCATTGAATTGGGAGAAATGTCACTAGGGACAACACAAAGGAGAACAGAGTTGGGCACAGAAGATGGGCTGCTGATTGTGTGTACATGCGCCCTTGTGTGTAGAGGTGCATTTTAATACATACCTTTCATATATAAACAGTCATTTTTGTCCTTTCATTATATATTGCTATTTATTCCTTTGCTCGCTTAGAACAGGCATGCCATCCCCACCTGGCCAGTGCAATCTCCTGCTTCTGTGCTGATACTGACCTTTCACCCGAGATACGTTCCCTCCTCTGTGACCCATTCCACATGTCATTAGAGCGTCTCCATAGTTAAATTTTTACACAGTGGAGAATGCATCATCGAAAAGCAAACATTTCTGAGATTTTTCTTGCATCTGTTTGAAAATGCAGCTTGGATATTATCGGATTCATGTGTTTACCCTGCGCTGTGTCCCACGCAACTTGTAAATATTTGATAAGTGTTACCTTCTAATTCCTGATAACATTATGAAAGTGCTAAGAAATGTTATGGCTGATAACCTCTTTCTGAGCCCGGGATTCACATTTACCATGTAGGGTTATTGATTGACTAGAGCAAAATGATTTTGTTTTCAGGGAAACAAAGTCTCTCCAAGGCCACATTCAACTTTCTCTTCATGTAATTGTACATTTTCCAAGGACAGAGATAAGATGATTTTTTTTCCTGCTATTTCTCAAGAAGGTCACTCTAGGTCTGCCTAGACCAAATATTTATGGACATACATGAATGTGCAGTTCCCTAATGACAAATGGGTGATAATATGACATGATGAAAGATTTTTGCGACAGTAATGTTGACTGTCTTCGTTGGGCATTTGCTTAAGCTGGGTTGCTGGGAAGCAAGTCCCTGGCCCTCCATAAGGAAAAACATTTCCTCATGAATGCAATCACATTCCAAGGTACCCTCTAGGCTCTGGACAGCCAAGTACAGAGGCCCCATACTCTGCAGAATCAGCTGGTCTTACCCTAGCATGAGAAAGCCTCATGCCAAACCCTTGTTTACAGTAAACTCCTTTTGCTAGTTTAGTTTAATGAATAAAGCATCAAATATAGGGGTGAAGATGTAGCTTGGTTGATAGAGTGCTGGCCCTGGAGTTCACTTACAGCACCAGAGGCATCGACTGCGTATGGTGGGGTATACCTGTAATCTCAGCATTTGCCAGGCAGATGCAGAAGAGCAGTTCCAAGTCAGACTCAGCTACAAAGGAAACTTGAGAACTACGCAGGCTACATGAGACTGTCTCAAAAATTAGAAGCAGCATCAAATAAGAAATTGAGATTTGATATGAGGATGCTTTCTAATTTGCACATTCTACTTTTATTCGGTTTATATAAAATGTAAAAAAAATGATTGCATGCTATTACCATGTTGCCTTGAGACGTGGTCACAAGAAGAAACAATGAGGAAGGTTATGAGGTCATTGTGACAGTCTTCTTCTCAGTCTCCACACTGCTATACAGTGTGTCCAGTTTGTGAATGTTCAGTGAGATGTACACATTTATGATAGAGTTGTCAGTGCGTATATGTGACACATTTCCTACTTTGAATTTCATATATGTGAAGATGAATATATACACATATAAAATTTTCTGCACATCACCAGCACCTAGGGGTCCTGTTTTTTGAAGAAAGATGTATTTTCCCTCTATTTCAAAGGATCTTTGCAGCAAACATACTTTTATTTTCCTTGAAGGAATATCTCATTATATCCAACAGTAATTTTAAGTAAATGAAAGCCTGTTCTGGCTGCACCTCCACGCTTTTACACTCCCTGCACCAGCCAGGGGTCACATCGTGTTTGTACCCTAGGAGGCAGGTATATGGGAGGCAATCAATAATTATTGAATCATTCAACAGATCAAGTCATGCTGGACTCCTGCTATTTCCCAGCTCTGACCACCCCCAAGTCCCTTCTAACCCTTCCTATTTGACAGTCCATAACTTGGAGTGAAAAGGAAGTTAAAACATAATCACTTTAGCTGGGACCTGGTCATATGATCTGTGGAGATCAAGCCCAAGTCAAGAGATGTTGCATAAGGACTAGGAAGTCACCAAGGACAAAACTCCAGTCACCTCATCAGAGTTGGAGAAACAGTAGGCAGTGGGAACGCTGAACAGAAGAACTCAGAGTGCAGAGTCCAGGGCAGATGTCTCCTTACACTGGGGTGAGCACAGGAGACCCTTAGCCTCAGCTTCCCAAAATGATTACAATATTTACCAAAGCATGACATCCATGCTGTGTTATGTTCCATGGTTTTTAATCTCTTGGCATCTCTGCGATGGAGGTATGTTACAGTTTAGGACTCTAAAGTTCAAGGGAGTTACACAATTTACTCTTTGTCACCAAAGTAAATAACAGTGCTGCAGTTTTAATCTTTCTGGCTAACTCCAAGTCCCGTGAATTGATGCATTACACATTTAGAAGGAAAAGTACTTGAAAAGAATTAAGTTCGGAGCTCAAAAATAAGAGGAGGGGATACTGAGTTCTACATTTTTCCCTAGATATAATGATAGGCTTAAACAGAAGCTCTGTGAAGTTAAGCATCTTGCCCAGGGCCACTTGGACAAGAACTGAAACCTCTGTAGTCCATAACCTGTCCACTTTACACTATACTGACACCTCCTCCAGAGTCCTCCCTGGTCCATGGGCAGTGACCATGGTCTGTGAACTGTAGTGGAGCCCCAGGGGAGGAAGGCTCCCTAACCTGCAAAGCACACACAGAAAGGCTACGTGCTAAGACACTGCTAATAATCTTCTCTAAACTTTTATTTATTACTTTTATTTTATGTGTATGAGTGTACTGCCTGCATGTGTGTAAGCACACCTGTATCATGTGCAATGCCTATAGAGTCAGAAAAAGGCGTCAGACTCCCCTGGAACTGGTGTTACAGATGGTTGTTAGCCACCATGTGGGTGATGGGAATTGAACTCAGGTCTTCTGTGAGAGCAGATATTGCTCTTTACCCCCTGAGTCATCTCTCCAGCCTTGACACTGTGGCAGTCTTAGACAATTTTTTTGCATGTTCCAAAGACATCATAGCTATTCTATCACCAAATAGCAGGTGCAGAAGTTGCTAATATTTCTACTTAGGATTGACTTTTAAATAAGGAAAACATTTTAAAATCATCAAGGAAGCATGAATTAAAATTATTGCAAATATAATATCAGTTGTCTTAAAAACACTTAGTAATGTCTAGATCGTTCTGTAAAACTGGAAAGTGTGTTCAAGCAATAAGAAGGAATTAAGGAGGAGACAGGACTCCAGGGCCCAGGTTCCAACACAACCTCTCAGTACTTGTAGAACTGGGCTTGTAACTCAGGGCTATGTTCGGGAATCAGACCTGAGTGCGAATCCAGACATTTACAAGTGTTAGTCCTTTATGTGCATTTCTTGAAACTTGAGTTTTCACAGTGTTTATAACTTAGGACAAACAAATGGTGGAGTGCCACTAAATGCATGGAGAGGTCACAGGCTTGTTGCTTAGCAACGTCCTCACGGCACTGCTCTCCATGAAGTGTGGCTGTCATTATTACTCGTACAGTTCTCTGAAACCTGGCTAGCAATGCAAACCTCTCAATCCTTCACAAAGTCCATGATGAGCCCAGCAACTTGGCTTACTGAGTAAAGGGACGAGGTGCCAAGCCTGACAGCCTGAGTTCAATATTTGGGCCCCACATAGTGGAAGAGAGAGCCAGTGTCTCTTCGTGTTGGCCCTGGTCTTCGGCGTGCCGGTTGGCATGCATTCCTGAGCACTCACTCACTAACTTGCTCATTCACGCTGACATCCCCACAAATAATACACGTAATAAGAATTTTCTGGAAAAAGTCCAATGACAAGTTCATATCCTACAAAAATGTAAATTTGTATTTATCGTAGACTTCAAGGACGATCTAATCTATTCAGCAAATAAGAAAAGAAAGGGAAAATATTTGAGACCAGTAAACACTTGTGAGATGAATGAGGAATAATTATGAACATGAGGAAGGTGTTTGCTAAATGAGATAACTGGAAACAGAAGCTGGAAGTAACTTTGAAGGAAGAACAAAGCCCCCTCCTGCAGCACAGAGAGGGGCTCATGTCTCCTGAGTGCAGAGAGTGTTCTTCTCAGATTCAGACCACCTGGCAGCACGTTCTCACTGAGACACTCACTAATGTTAACTTCTGGGCAATTTCAAACTTCTCGATTCTGTAGAATAGAGAAAATAAAATAATAACAGGTTGGGAACTGGGAGAATCAAGGTGGATCATAAACATTACTGGGCTTTGCACAGCTGAAAAACAACTTACTGTGTGTAGTGGCTGGACAAGGTGAGACCGGAAGTAGAGGGAGACGCCAGGGCACCAAAGCAGCTAAAAGGTTCAGCCTGACTTAGGAGAGCCCCCTTGAGGTACAGCACCATTGCCTACCTTGTTCCGCCTTCAATCTGGGCCTGCAACAAAGAGGGGCAAGTGGGTCTCCATAGCAACACATCGAGAGGGTAAATAATGGAGACAGGAAGACACCCAGCACAAAGCAGGGCATAGTCAGGAGACCTTGAGATAGAAAGACACAAGGCTTTGGAGAAAGACTATATTCTCTTAACTTGAGAATATAGTGTTGCAATTTGACTGGATTCTGGAATACACGCCAGCTGGATTGATAGAAGAGGTCCAAATTGCTGTTCTTCATTGAGAATTTAGGGGAAAAAAGCAGGCTGTATTCAGGACCATGTCGTGTTAGTTACTTTTCTGTTGTTATGATAGAACACCTTGACAAAAGCAGCTTACAAGAGAAAGGAGTTTGTTTTTGGTTCACTGTTTCAGAGGGGACACAGTCCATTATGATGGGGAAGGCAAGGCGGCAGGAAGCAGCCAGGAACCTGCTGGTCA
Source organism: Rhizomys pruinosus (assembly GCA_009823505.1). Taxonomy (NCBI): domain Eukaryota; kingdom Metazoa; phylum Chordata; class Mammalia; order Rodentia; family Spalacidae; genus Rhizomys; species Rhizomys pruinosus. The sequence continues at coordinate 1,460,869 of VZQC01010027.1, forward strand.
CACTTCATCCACATACAGGAAGCTGAGGAAGAGAAGACAGGAAGTGGATCCAGACTGTAAAATATCAAAGCCTTCCCCCACCTTGCACAAGGCTCCATGACCTCCCCAAACAGAGATATTGGTCTAGTTTGTTTCTCTTTTGCAGTGAAAAAACACTGTCCTTTGAATTGCTTCAAGTATTCTCTGAAGGGTTGGTTTTCCGGACATGAATTCTTTCATCTTGTTTATGTCATGAAAAAAACACTGTCTAAGACCAACTTGGGGAGGAAAGTATTTGTTTGGCTTATAAATTATAGTCCATCATCAAGGGAAGCACAGGTAGGAGCTGAAGCACAGACTACACTGATTATTGGCTTCCTTCCTCTGGCCTGCACAATGGGCTAGGTCCTCAATTTTTTGTCTTCTTGAGACAGAGTCTTCCTGTAGCCCCAGCTGCTCTGGTACTCACTATGTAAACCAGGATGGCTTAGATCTCAGAGATCTGCCTGACTCTGCCTCCCAGAATCTGGGATTAAAGGTGTCTACCACCATTCCCAGCTGAGCTTGGTCCTTTTATATCAACCAGCGATCAGGAGAATGCGTACAGAGCTGCCCATAGGCCAGTCAGATGGAGAGACTTCCTCGGTCGAGTTCCCCTTCCCAAATGTCTCCAGTTTGTGTTGAGTTGACAAAAATGAACTGGCACAGGCAGCAGGTGTTCAAGTACATGACCTTAGGGGGACATTTCACATTCAACCACAACAGCTATCATCTACTAAAAGCATGAAGTGACAAAGTTAATGAAGAATTGGCAAGTAGCATGTGGTACTGCAAACACATAGATCATCATGGAGGGAGCCAGGTCACTCAAGCCAAGAAACCCTTGCTGTCAGACATTTGTACAATGTGACTACTGCATACACAGCAGCATTGGCAGGAGTTGGCTCTTTCAATAAAGGAATTCTTGAACATAATTTTGGAGTAAAGTTGATCTGGTGCTGTTACACTATCAAAGGAGTAGGTGATATGTCACCCATTTCCTGCATTTCCTAGAGAGAAATGAACAAACATCTACTCACTCAGATAAGAAATCTACAACTGACCAAATTAACACCATCACAAGTCCGGCTTGGTGAGCTGATGAGTTATGCTGGGATTACTTCATATAGGAGCATGGTGAGGGATTACTCACAGGAGTGTGGTGAGGGGTTACGCATGGGAGTGTAATGAAGGGTTACTCACAGGAGCATGGTGAGGGGTTACTGACAGGAGCATGGTGAGGGGTTACTCACAGGAGTATGGTGAGGGGTTACTCACAGGAGTATGGTGAGGGGTTACTACAGGAGTATGGTAAGGGGTTACTCACAGGAGAATGTTGAGGGGTTACTCACAGGAGTATGGTGAGGGGTCACTCACAGGAGTACGGTGAGGGGTTGCTCACAGGAGTACGGTGAGGGGTTGCTCACAGGAGTACGGTGAGGGGTTGTTCACTGGAGTATTGGTGAGGGGTTACAGGAGTACAGTGAGGGGTTACTCACAGGAGTACGGTGAGGGGTTACTCACTGGAGTATTGGTGAGGGGTTACTTACAGGATTATGGTGAGGGTTTACTCACTGGAGTATTGGTGAGGGGTTACTTACAGGAGCATGGTGAGGGGTTGCTCACAGGAGTATGGTGAGGGGTTATGTACAGGGGCAGAAATGACTCAAAGACAGTTACATCATCAAAAGACCACTTCAGTATGGTGATGGCTCATGAAAGCTGGGGACCTAGAGCTTACTGTACAGCTGTAGGCAGTTCAACATGGTGGGGAGCATTTCTTCCAAGCAGCTCACTTGGTCTGAGCCACTTCCAGGTGGGTTTGCTGGTCTCTCTGCCTCTTTCAGACAACTTGAGCTGCTTCTTGGTACCTCAGCTTGTCTAAGTTTCTCTCTCAGAAGTCCTTACTGCTTGTATGAACTTAAGCAAGGCATGGGGGTATGGGTGGTGGTGGTAGCAATTCTGGTCAGTTTCAGGGACTTCCTGAAACTACTGAGTTGTTTACTTCCTGGATCTTATGGAGATTCCCTGCAGGTGGAAAGCTATATCTCAGAGGAAATTGCTACACAACAGTCAGAGGTCCACACAACAAAAGAAAAAGGTAGCAGTCTTTCTGTTCTACTGATGATGGAAAGGCTGAATCATGGACGGTCAGAAATGTTGGACTTCATTGTGGCCCATAATAGAAAATTTTATCCATGACATCTAAGCTTAACTAATGATGTTCTAAGAGCACTGTCAGTGGAAAGATTCTTAGGCTTCACCGGGCTTGGCAGGCAATAGTCAGAATGGATTACTAATGTCTGTTAAAACAACAGCATAGGTAAGTGAGGCATGTGTGCCATACTCAGTTCCCTGGCCTACTCCTACTCTTACTTCATAATGGATAAAGTCAGGGCTCTCAGAGGAAAACTTGAAGTCACACAAAAGGTCACTGAATAAGTAACAAAACCAAATTGTCCAAACCAATACGGATTGTCCACAGTCTTGTTCTCCTCAAGAAGTCACAGAGCATTTTTACCTGTGGGCCTTATTAAAGGGTATATTTCTGAGCCTTCAAAAGCTGCATCATAAGTAAATGTTCCAACCACCCAATACACTTATTCCAAGATCTTTACAGGTCACATATTTCTCATTTGTTTGCAAACATGCCCTCTGAATCACCTTTTGCTTCTGATTTTAAATGTTCTGTTTGCTTGCATATGTGCCTTGCATTTTGGACCATAGTCAAAACTGGCATCTCAAAGTAACACTTTTTTTCAGGATGTTTTCTGCCAGCACAACCCATGTTCTTACTGGGCCTTTCTACCAGAAATGCAGCATAATGGGGACTTTTGCTGGATCTGAAGCAGATTCCTAGAAAACAAGCAGCCATTGATCTATTTTTATTGATGTGCTTTTACTAACCAACAGGAAATGTTCTTTGAACACCTCTCTCCCACCCATTCCACCCTGTAAGCCACTGAGTTTGATCATTTCCAATATGTGGTCCCTGCTGCTGTCTGCCCAGGGTGAGACTCATAGTCACAGTGCTCAGTGGGTATCAGTGACCCAAGTGTCCTCATCAGGATGCAGGTTCCCCTGACAGGATTTATATCTTGATCTGGTACAACCCTTTATGGTAGGAAGAATGATGGGAAATGGCCTGGGGCGTGAATTCTGTGGACAACTCTTATTGTTTAAAAACAGAGTTATTTCAGGTCAGTGGGATGGCTCAGTGAGTAGAGGGGGCTTGTACCCAAGCTTAGAGATGTGAGTTCAATCCATGGGACCCACATGGTGGAGAGAGACAACTGACTTTATAAGTTGTCCTCTGACTTCCACATATGTGTGTCCATGAGTCTACACACACACACACACACACACACACACACACACACACACAAATGAATAAAATGTAATTAATATTTTTTCTTTTTTTAACATTTTTTAAATAATAAAATTAAAGTAAAAAAGAATTATCTTGAGATAACTTTGCCGTGATCACGCATGCATTCAATGTACATGGAAAAATGATCTTCAGGGTAAAAAGTTAGCAAATTCATGGAGAAAAGTTAGACCACTTGGCTCCCCCTCTGGGGACAGGTCTTATCTTCTTAAGTGTCCTTGGGGTTTGGATGTGAAATGTCCTCTTGGACTCCTGTGTTTGAACACCTGGTGCTGACCAGGTGCTGGGGCATAGCTGGAGAAGAAGGTCACTAGGGGTGGGAGGGCGGGGCTGGCCCAGTGGGTAACAGCCCAGCCTCAGTACCCTTTCCTTCCTGGCCCATGGAGACTGTGTACAGTCAGCCTCACCTTCCCGTTTCCATGAGCCTCTCCTACCACCTCACTTCCTCCATTACCAACCCTTCCTCCCTTGAGTGACTGCGTGTCCAGGAATTTGATCGCCAATGTGAGAAAAGTCACTGCTGTCTATGTCGGCACATCAACGTTTGTCCAGAATCTTTACAGTCCGTGGGTCTCTCTAGAAAACATGCACGGCAGGGCCCTGCTGTCAGGAGCAGTGTGATGGGTCTCTGCTCTCAGCTAAAGCTGCCTACTGGGTCCTTTAGTGTCCAACCGACCACCTGAATATCAGAGAGATGAGCTATTTACAAATTCAAAGAAAATCAGATGTTTTCTGAAATGACATCCTCACTCAACCACAAAGGGCTTCCCAGACTTTCTTTCTGCTTAGTTTGGTTTTTATCTATTTTTAAGATGTTCATCTGCTTGTTTATTTTTAAATCAATACAATATCCAAATCACTGCCAATGTCAGTACAGAGGAGAAAACATATTTCATTTGTCACAGTGTTGTCCCAACACAGCAGGCCATTCCACTATCTTTCATCTGGCGTATTGTTCCGATTATGCATTTTTTCCATACCTAATGCGCTATTATTATCATTACGCAAGCACAAAGCATACGTTCCTCTTCTCTTCCTATTTCTTAGCATGATTTTTTCTTTCCAGAGTCATTATCCCCCATCGCTGTTTAATATCCTACCCATACACAGACCACATTTTTTTATTTCCTTATTGCTGTGTACATTGGTTCTCTTTAATCCTAAATGAACAAATCTGTTCATGACCCAGGCACCACACCCAGGAGAGTCCCTCAGTCTGGGTGTTCTAGATTGTTTCTCCCCTCATCCCTGCATCCCAGTCTTATTCTGAAACAAGGAGTTTTATTGTATACTGTTTACAAATGGTGGAATCATTTAACATATTTGATACTTTGCCAGAATCTGTCTGCTGCTTCCAGAGCGCAACCTTGGCCCGAGTGAATACAGTTTCAGTTTCCCACACTCTGGAGTGAGAACCAGCTCTCCTGTAAAGGGGAAGATAAAGCTGAGGCTTTCTTTGAAGGGCTTCCTGACCATGTAGGTACACCTCTTCTTTGTACTGGTGGCCAAGGCAGAGAGACATCACCCACAGGCCTGTCTGAAATAACAATGGCACTTTTATGGCTATGGATGTGTTTGTCCAAAGAACACTTCATCACTCTGAAGGTCCCCCCACCACATCTGAAGTAAGCAGCATTTTGTAACTAGAGCACTGCTAATGTACACTTCTGCCGGGAACTTCCCAGGGTGGGGCACAAAGAAAGCTAAGTGGCTGGGGGAGATGTGGAGAGAGCCATTAACACTCCAGCCGCGAGGTCAGATGGGATGCTGTCTTTTGTTTGCAGGCTCCAAATTAAGAAGCTGTTTCCCTACTTTCCGTTCTGCCTCCCACCTAAACACACTCTTGGGTCATCTGAAGCTGGTCACATCTTTTGACAATTAGCCACCCATTAACAGGATGATTGAAAAGGAGCCAGCGTGGTTTACACGGAAAGTGCTTACTCTTTTTCCAGGAAGGACGCGTGTCTCTACAGTTTTCGTTACTGCTCCCAGAGTCCTACACAAAATCAAATGCACACAGTCCAGACAGCGCTGGCAAAGGGAAGAAAATGAAAGGACAAAAATAACCCGTGGAGGGTTTTTTGATCTTCCCTTTACTTTTTTGCAAGCATGTCTTAAAGAGGGGGAGGTGCCATCCTGCTTCTGTCTTCCACACCTTTGAAGCCGGTATTACCAGCCGTTTTACTTGCACTTTGCTGTTATTATCTGGGTGATGGCCGTGACATGTTGATCATATACAGCAGTGAGAGAATTGATTTCCCTCAACAGAAATGCTTCCAATTTTCCCAGGGCCATAATTTTATGTCCACAACAAAATAAAAGGGTCATTTTCCTTAAGATGAGGGGAATTGAAATCTTTGATAAAAGCTATGGTAAATGTTGTACTGTTGATTGCGGAAACTGCAGTTTTCACAAACATCTGGCCTGTCTGATTTGGGGGTGTGGGCTGGGGGCACGAGAAAGGGTTTGGAAGGCTAAGAAAAGTGATTTTTTTTTTCCTTTTAAAGAGATGAATCTGCTTTAAAAAAATAATAAAAGCCTAGTGTTTGACAGCTATCTTCCTTCTAACTGCTCATATTCCCATTATAGGGAAGCTGCTGGGCCCTGTGTTGAGCTACCTGCCAGGAGACAGGAGGACTAAGAGCCGCCTGAGATCGTGTGGACATCTGTGCAGGCCCTCGGCGCACAGTGAGCCTGCCACAAAATGAGCCACAGACTCACACTTGTCTCGGTGCGGGTGAAGGTGTTTCACACACCACAACTGGAAAAGCTGGCTCTGCACAAGGCCCTAAGATAAGAACGGAGGCTGCTTTCGGATGGGGGCCCGGCTGCACTGTTTGGACAGCAGGCTTTGCCCAATCTGCTGCAACCAATTTCCAAGCAGCAGATGGAGCAACATTTACCTACAAATATTTAGAATCTGAGAACTTTGTTTACCCTGAATCTACACAGGAGGTTCATCTTGCAGCTTTCTCTCCCAAGAGTTAAAAAAGCTGAGCTTTTTAATTCAATATTTGATTGAACAACAGAAAATTCTTTATAGACATAGATAGGTGCATGAAAAAAAAGAGTGCCCTGTTCTTGTTTTTTAATTTTGAAAATTATCTACATGTATGTGTCTCTGTCTGTATGTATGTGCCATAGGTATGCATGTACCCATAAAAGCCAAAAGAGGGGGTCAGATTCCCTGGAGCTGGAGTTACAGGAGGTTTTCAGCTGTATGACATGGGTGTTGGGAACTAAACTTGGGCTCCCTGGAAAAACAGCAAGTGCTCATAACTACCAAGCCATCGCCACTCCAACCTCTGGTTTTAAGGGGTAATCACTCCTGAACTTACAGAAATCTACACTGGTCCATTTTTCCATGTAGACTAAACTAACACAACTTACAGAAATGGTCATTTTGATTATGGCTTTCTAATGACTAGAGATAATAAATATTCACTTGTTAGAAAACAAATTCATAATTAGGTATTTGAGTGTATTCTCCTGGGAAAACCATAAAGAATAAGAGTACAAGAAAAAAATACACTGGTCTTTCCCAAAGCCCAAAGTGTTCTAAAGGAAACACAGTCGTTTTGGTGTTTTGTTTTGTTTTGTTTTTTCTCTTGGACCTCCCCCCACCCCCATCTACAGAAGCATAGTCTGGAATGGCCAGAGCTCATACATTGTGTTCACGGTTCTCCTGCTTCCATTGACTCAGCCATTCGGGTGGGTGCAGGTCAGGAGTCCTCCTCATGTTTTTAAGACAGACTCTCTTCCTGCACCTAGAGCTCGCTGATCCAGCTAGACTGGCCAACTGCAGAGACCCCTTTTCCTGGCACTAGAATTAAGGGTGGCTTCTGTCTCATCCAGCTTCTATATTCTTTAAGGATTTATTTCATTTTTAATTATGTATGTGCTTGAGTGATTGTGTGTGGGTAGGTACACGCAAGCATAGGTGCCCACAGAGGTCAGAGGTATTGGATTCCCCTGTATTTGGAGTTACTGGTGATTGTAAGCCATTCAACATGGGTGCTGGGAACCAAACCTGGGTCTTCTGCAAAAGCAGTATGCACTCTTAAACACTCACCTATGCCTCTAGCCTCCTCCTTCCACATTTTTTTTTTTGTCATTTTGAGACAGGGTCTCCCTGTAGCCCCAGCTGGCCTGGAACTTACTCTGTAGACCAAGCTGGCCTTGAACTCACAGAGATCCACCTGCCTCTGCCTCTGCCTCCCAAGTGCTGGGATTAAAGGCATGCACCACCATGCCAGGCTTCTCCTTCCACTTCTCTCTTGGGTGCTGGGGTTCCAAGCTCAGGTCCTCCTCCTTGCACAGCAAGGCAAGCACTTTCCTGACTGATCCATTCCCCAGCCCTGGACCCTAAAATGTTTTTGCCTTTACCTGTAGGAAAACTATATTTGCCAATTTCCCAAAAGCATTTTGTGTGTGAGATATTACATAAACACATCCATGACTTACACTGATATGGACTTGATACATATAAAGCTGACCATCAAGGATGAAGCCAACAAGAATCCCCTCTTCCCAAGTCACAAAAGTTGTAATCAGTAGGTCATACATTTATGGTACAAATAATGTTTTGGATTTTCTGAAGACTAAGGCTTGGAAACTGAAAGGCGTTTTCAAGGGCATCCTTCAAATAATGGAAATTCTTGGGGCTCTAAGAAATGTCTACACCCAGAAGCAATGTAAGTGCTCACACCTGCCCGGCTGAGAGCATTTCCATGGGGACAGCAGTAATCAAAGAGGACTCTGAGAACACTGGACCAGGCATGGGTACTGGCAAACCAGGTCAGTGGCACTCATTGGAATCATCCCTCCCCTTCCATGTGAAAACTCTTCCATTAGAGTAGTAACCATGAATTAGAGTCACTCGGCTGCCTCATTAACATGTGGTCTGATCTAGGTAAATCAATTTGGAAGATGTCAGTGCATTTAATCCTTCCCAAGGGTGAGCTGTGGCTTTTTCCAATTTGTTGGCCTTATAACTATGCCTAGGACTTCCCAGCTCATTCCCCAGCCTGCCTTCTGGACTGAGCATGTCTATAGTGAATGAGGGGCTGGAGAGAGTGACTTTATCATTCCTCTGGCGAGCACGGTGGGTTAGTGTTTGCTGGAACACCAAGGAAGGGGCAGGTGTCTGCTCAGTGGGCTCATCAGATCACTCTGACGGCATCCATCCTTAGATGAGTGACACTGCTCTTTGCTACTGTTGAATAGATCAGCCTCCTTTCCTGAATTACTCTTAAGATTCAGCCTCTCTACAGAGATGGCTCAGGGGTTAAGAGCACTTCTGCTCTATTCAGAGGAACTGAGTTTGGTTCCCAGCACCCAGATGGGAGCTCATAACCACCTCTAACTCCAGCCCTAGGGGACCCAAGCCATCTTCTGCCCTTTATGGGAATCGGCACTTACATGCTAACACACAAACACATACACAAGTAACTAAAAATAATGAGAGACTGGAGGGTATAGTACACCTTTAGGATGAAAGAATTGCAACTGAGTGTATTTTGGGATGCCAAATGGATCTTCCAGGGTTGTATCATGTTCTGTAAGCATGGTATTTTCTTGGTTGGCCACTTACTGGAAGCTCACCCAGATCGCCATGTCGTTTCCAGCCTGGTAGCCACTGGGAGGAGGTGCTCTTGGGTTCCTCTTTCCTTAGTGCCTGAGCCCCGCCCACTCCAGAAATGTCTTCTTAAGTCAGTTTTCATGATGGGCTGATAACCTCTCCCTGCAAGAAAATTGATGAAGAACTTAGCGAAGGAATGGATTAAATAGGATTAAACAAATGTCTTTACTATTTCTCAGTCTTTGATATGACTGTATGTCTGAAACATCTCTCATAGCACAACATTATAAGCAGTTTCCAAATGTATATGGCCAGGAACATTTCTTACAGAAAGTACATTTAGGAAATATTGATTTAAACTTCTCAATAATCAGGGAAGTGAGATTATTTCGTCCAGCTATTGAGTTGGAGTTGTGTAAACTAAACAGAAGGGGACAGCGTTCCAGGCGGTGTGAGGTGGGGTGGGAAAACAGCTCGTTGGTAAAGTGCTTCCTGTGCAAGCATGAGCCCCCAAATCAGGATCCCTAACATTCCCATGTCAAGTATGGTGGTGAAAGTTCTGAAAAGGGGGACACAGGAGAACTCATGGGAATTGCCAGCTAGCCAGTTTAGCAGTAGGGCAGCTCTGTATTTAACAAGAGGTCCTGTCTGAAAAATAAAATGGAGAACGATTACGGAAGAATCCAAAATTGACCTCTGGCCTACACGCGCACACACACACACACACACACACACACACACAACACATTCACACGCAACGAGGCAGCAAGGATTTTCTAAGTAAAAAGTTTTCAAATTATGAACATACGTGACCTGGTAAGATGGCTCAGTGGCTGAAGGCACTTGGTGCCCAGCAGCTGACCTGCTGAGCTCAATCTCCAGGACGCTTAGGTGGAAGGAGAGGACCAATTCCTAAAAATTGTCCTCTAGCCTCCGCATGCACACAATTTCACATGCCCCCCACACACACAAAATAAATATGTAAATGTAACTTTTCAAATGTGGACAGTCATCAGAGCCAAGAGATGCTGCAGTGTTTACACTTTTCTGTGCTCCCATGTCTTACGTATATGTTCCCCAAACAGTCTAAATCTTCTAGTATGTATAATGAATACAATTATTTTTAAGCACTAAAGAGGCCTGGGGAGAATAGATAAGAATGCTTGCTATGAAAGAGGACCTGAGTTCAAATCTCTAGACCCCATGTTAATGGTGGGCAGAGCTATGGGGAGGAGACAGACAGAGTGCAGGAGCTCACTGACCAGTCAGCTTAGCCGAGCCAGCAAGTCACAGTGAGAAGCCCTGCCTTTGAAGATAAGGTGGACATCAGCAGATGAAGACACCCAACATCCTCCTCTGGCTTCTGCATAGGCACAAACACCTGCAAGCACATGTGTGTATATATCACAGACACATACCACACACATACCACAGAGCACATATGCACACACACACACCACACACACACACATACTCAATATACATGCCACATGTACACACATGTGTGCAAACATGGACTCATCATACACACCACAGGAGTACACACACCACTTGTACACACACTACACACCACACATAGCACACACCATATACAACATGCTGACTTATATACACACCACATGTGCACACACACACCATACACCATGTATTCACATCCACACACATGTGCACACATATGATACAGCAATACTCACATACACATATACCACATGTGCACACACTCCATATACTATATGTTCACATACACACACATGTGCACACATACACCGTACCCCACATGGTCACACACCGCAAGTGCACACACAAGCACTAATGATCTTGTGTAGTCAACTGTGTAGTCAACTATTGGCATGCACCTGATCTGTGAGATTCCATGATGCTTTTATAGGAATGAAGGAGTCATTTTCCCCTCATTCTATGCATGGATAGACGACATCATCTCACTATTAGTTTACCATTTGAGCTCTCTTCTCTGGGCTTCCATAGTTGCATCTATTTCTTGGTAATTTCCATTCTTTCCATGGTTGGATCAGAAGACAATTGAGTCACTGTTTCCAGAACTGATCACTGAGTGGAAGAGACTCCCCCTCTACTGAAGGACTGAGTTCCAGTCTTAGCACAGAGCAAATCTCAAGTCAATCCTCCCTCCATGATCTAGGACTGTTGGTCGGGATGGCAAGGCTGGAGCATGTGAGGCAGTATGCACATCTATGGAGTTTGAACTTGAGCCAGAACAGGAAGGCTGGAAGTCCCAGGCAGGTTGAAAATGGTTTAGGACAGAACTGCTGATGGGTTGGAACACTGTCTATTAGCCTGTGTGAGCCAAATAGAGGTTTTTAATCAGAACAAAGAATATGAATTGTTTAACGGATGTGTGTGAAGATGCTATTAAATCTAGATAGCGAAGTCTATCTCCAATTAGGATACATAAAATGGCCCCCAAATTAGTAATGATAATAAAATGGAAAGAGGACATTTAGGGCATTTAGGAACATAGTTCTATATTTAGTTGATTTGTCATTTTGGTAGAAATGTCTGGAGCTTTGGGGCTGGAGAGATGGCTCAGCTGTTAAGAGCACTGGCCACTCTTGTGTAGGAAAAGAGTTTGTTTTCCAGCACCCATATAACTGCTAACAGTTATCCATGACTCCTGTTCCAGGGGATCCAGTGCTCTCCTCTGACCTCCACAGGCATTGCATGACATAGATGCGCATATACGCATGTAGGCAACACACTCATACACACAAACACGCACACACACATCATTTTCAGTTCAATTTAGACATATTCCCCTTTTTCTTTCCCCCACCCCACCCCACCCCAGATCATGCATTCTGCTATAAATGTCCTGCATCTTTCTCTCAGTCTCTTTTTTATGTTTAGGAATTCACATTTTCCTCCATTAATTTTATATTACTCTAAAATATGGATACATACTTCCCACACATATACAGTAATTACAGAGTCTGAAAATAAGTGGTGGATGGATTCTAGAGCCATTTGAGAGATTTACATTCTAACAACACAGTTACTTTCAGATAAAGAAAAATATGACAATAATTTTGTTCAGCTTGCCTTTCAACTGGGGATCTGGTGTTAGCACCAACAAATGAGGGAGACCATTTGCCGCTTGTTTTTCTGGGACTGTGTTACTTCACTCAGCATAATGGCTTTGAGCTCCATCCATTTACCTGCAAAATTCATGATGTCATCTTTCTTTACCGCTGAATAGAATTCCATTGTATAGATGTCATCCACTCATCTGTTGAGGGTCATTTGTGTTGGTTCTAGCTCTTCGCTATTGTGAAGAGAGCTGCAATAAACATGGATGTCCATGTATCTTTGTAGTAGGATGAGTCTTGTGGGTATATACCCAAGAGTGGTATGACTGGGTCAGGGGGTAGGCTCATTTTGAGTCTTTTAAGGGTTCTCCACACTGCTTTCCAAAATGGTTGTGTAAGTTTACATTCCCATCAGCAGTGGACGAGTGTTCCCCTTTCCCCACAACCTCTCCAGCATTTGGTGTCTTTTGTTTTCTTGATCTTAGCTAGTCGTTTTGGAGTGATATGATATCTGAGAGTGGATTTAATTTGCATTTCCTTAATTATTAATGATGTTGAACACTTTTTAAGATGTTTCTCAGCCATCTTTACTTCCTCACTGGTGAAGTTTCTGTTCAGCTCTTTACTCCATCTTTTGAGTAGGTCATTTATTTTCTTCTTTGTTTTTTAAGTAGTTTATATATTCTTGATGTTAATGCTCTGTCAGATGTATCACTGGTGAAGATTTCCTCCCACTCTGTGGGTTTTCTCTTCACTTCCTTGATTGTTTCTTTTGCTGTACAGAAGCTTCTGAGTTTGATGAGGTACCATTTGTCTACAGTAGACCTTATTTCCTGCACAGCTGCTGTCTGATTTAGAAAGTCTTTTCCTATACCTATGTCTTGTAGGATGTTGCCAACTTTTTCTTCTATCATCTTCAGGGTTTCAGGTTTCATGTTGAGATCTTTGATCCAACATGATCAAAGATCATGTTTATTTTTGTACAGAGTGAGAGGTAGGAGTTTAATTTTGTTCTCTATAAATGGTGATCTAATTTTGCCAGCACCATTTGCTGAAGACGCTATCTTTCCTCCATTGAGCTTTTTTTTGCCCCTTTGTCAAATATGAGGTGGCTGAAATTGTATGAGCTCAAGTTTGGATCTTCAATTTTGTTCCATTGGTCAATGGGTCTGTTTTTGTGCCAGTACCAGGCTGTCTTTATGACTATGGCCCTGTAATATAGTTTGAAGTCTGGTAGAGCAATCCCCCCTGTATTGCGTTTTTCACTCAGACTTGCTTTAGCTATTTGGTGTCTTTTGTTTTTCCATACAAATTTAATGATTTTTCCCCCAAGTCTGTTAAGAAACTCATGGGGATTTTGATTGGGATTGCATTGAATCTGTATATCAATTTGGGTAAAATGGACATTTTTACTATATTAATTTTCCCAATCCATGGGCATGGGAGGTCTTTCCATCTTTTGATGTCATTTTCTTTTTTTATTTAGCTTTTTTTTTTGGTCTTTTTTTTAAAATATACTTTTATTGATGTTTTATGTATTTCATACATCATTTTCAGTTCCATTTAAACATATTACCCTTTCCTTTACCCCCACCCCAACCCAGATTATGTATTCTGCGATACATGCCCTGCATCTTTCTCTCAGTCTCTTTTTTTTTCCACTGTTTCAGTCAGTTCTTTGATGCAGTCCTTTCTGTTGTTGTTGTTGTTGTTTCCAATATGCATTATGCCCAACTGCTTTGCACAAAAGCTCAGGGGGCCCTACACAAGAAATACTTACAAGTGGGTAATTGGCGACTTTAGCATCGGGGCCCACAGATGAGGGAATCCAGTTTCATATCGTTGTTTTTTGGGACTTTGCGGTGTTCGTGGTATCAGCAGATGTCCTGGCTAGTTCAGCCATTTCATGCAAGCTGCCTTGATGTCATCTTTTCTATACTGCTGCATAGGAACTCCATTGTGTAGATGTAACCACATTTTTCTCTAATCCACTTCAGTTGAGGGGCATTTTAGGTTGGTTCCCAGCTCCGTTGTCTATTGTGAAGAGAGCTGCAATGTAAACATGTGCCATTTCTGGGCATGTATCTCTGTGGTGGCATAAGTCTTGAGGGTACAGTGCCCACGAGGAGTGTACTGGCTGGGTCAGGTGGAGTTCATTCCAAGTACTTCCAAGGGTTCTCCCACACTGCTTTCCACAGTGGCTGTACGGAATTTTACATTCCACCAGCAGTGGATGCAGTGTTCTACCTTCTCCCCACAACCCTCTCCAGGCTGGTATACATTGTTCCCTTGGATTCTAGCCGCGTCTTATTGGAGTAGATGATAGTCTTAAAGTGGTTTTATTTGCCTTTACTTTTTTTTGAGGTATTGATGTGACAGATTCTTTTAAAGTATGTTTCTCAGACATCTTTAATTCCTCATTGTGAAGTCTCTGTTCAGTCTTTTGCTGCCATCTATTGAGTGGGTCCATTTGTTTTCTTTTTTCTTTGTTTTTTGGAGTAGTTTATGATATTCTGAAATCATTGCTTTGTCCGATGTTCTGCAGTGAAGGTTCTCCCACTCTGTAGGAGTTTTCCTCGTCATGTCCCTTGATTGTTTCTTTTGATTGGACAAGAAGCTTTTGAGTTTGATTGAGGTCCATGTTTGTCAACTTGTGCCTTATTTGTGGCTGCTGCTGTCTGATTTAGGAGTCTTTCCTACGCCTATGTCTTTTTAGTGTGCTGCCAACCTTTTTCTTCTATCGCCTTCAGAGTTTGGGGTTTCACCTTGAGGTCTTTAATCCATCTGGATTTGACTTTGTCAGGGCAAGGATAGGGGTTTCATTTCATTCTCTCCAAGTGGTGATCCAGTTTTACCAACACCACTTGCTGAAGATGCTGTCTTTTCTCCATTGTGGCTTCTTGGCCTCCTTGTCAAATATGAGACGGCTGAAAATGTTGTGCTCAGATTTGGATGTTCGGTTTTGTTCCATTGTTCAACAGGTCTGTTTTTGTGCAGTACTAGGCTGTTTTTTATGACTATAGCCCTGTAGTATAGTTTTGAAGTCTGGTATAGAGATCCCCCTGCTTAGCTCTTTTCACTCAGGGTTGTTTTGGCTATTTGGGGTCTTTTATTTTCCAATTGAATTTAAGACATTTGTTTCCCAGCCTGTGAAGAAAACTCTTGGGGATTTTGCTGGGATTGTGTTAAATCTATACAAGAGTTTTGGTAAAAGACATTTTTACATGTTATTTTCTCAATCCGTGCATTGGAGGTTTTTCAATTCTTGAGGTCTTCTTCAATTTTTTTCTTCAGGGTTAAAATTTTTGTTGTAGAGTGTCTTTGGTTAGTTTGTTCCTAGGTATTTTTGTTTTTTGGGCTATTGTGAGTGGGAAGGTCTCTTTGAATTCTTTCTCCGTTGCCTTGTTGTTGGTGTAAAGAAAGACCATTGATTTTTTAAGGTCAACTTTGTATCCTGCACCTTTGCTGAAGCTGTTAATTGTTTCTAGGAGTTTTCTGGTGGAGAGTTTTTAGCACTCAATTAAGATAAAAAAAGCATATTCAATGAAGCAAATAGGATATTTGACTTCTCTTTTCCAATTAGTACTCTTTAATATCCTTTTCTTGCCTTATTGCCTCAGCAAGTGTTTTTCAAGCACTATATTGAAGAGGGAGTGGTGACGGGGGGCAGCCTTGCCGGTTCCTACCTTTTAAGGGAATGTTTCTGTCTTCATTTCCCCATTGTCCATTTGGATGATATTGGCTGTGGGTTTCCTGTATATGGCTTTGATTACATTGAGAATGATCCTCTCCAATCCAATTCCTTCTAGGATTTTAAGCATGAAGGGATGCTGTATTTTTTCGAAGGCTTTTTCAGCATCAATTGAGATGATGGTATGGTTTTTGTCTTTGATTCGTTTATGTGTTTGATGATGTTTATTGATTTTCGTTATGTTGAACCATCCCTGCCTTTTCTGTATGAATCCACTTGGTTCATGATGGATGATTCTTGATGTGGGTCTGTTGGATTTTTTCAGTATTTGTTTAGTAATTTTGCATCTGTGTTCATGGGGAATGGTCTATAATTCTCCTTTTTAGTTGGATCTTTGCCTGGTTTTGGTAATAGATGATGCTGGCTTCATAGAAGGAATTTGGGAGAATTCCTTGATTGTTTACTTCTAAAAAGTTTCAGTAATATGGTTCTAGGTCTTTTTGAAATTTTTATAGAATTCGCTTGTGAAACCGTCTGGGCTGGGCTTTTTTTAGTTGGAAGGCTCTTACTACATCCCTATTTCTTCATATGTTATGGGTCATTAAGCTGCTGACTTTTTTGGCCGACGCTTTGGTGATTCCCAGGATTTCAGATATTTATCCATGTCTTTAGTTTTCAAACTTGGTATAGAAGATAGGTTCTTGTGATATTCCCATATAATTTTCTAGATCTTTACCTTGTCCATTGTGATATTTCCTTTTTCATCACCTATTGTATTGATTTGTTGAGTTGTTCCTTCTTTCTTTTTGTTTAACGGTCTATCTTGTTTATTCTTTCAAAGAACCAACTTTTGGCTCATGATTTTTTGTATTGTTTCTTTGTTTTCTATTTCATTGATTTTCTGCTCTGATTTTTTGTTATTTCTTCCTGTCTGTTGCTTTTAGGGTTCATCTGTTGTTGCCTCTCAGTGCTTTTAGCTGTAGTGTTAGATTCATTCACTTGTGCTCTTTTCGTTTTTCTAATGTAGGACCCAGGCTATTAAACTTCCCTCTTAGGACTGCTTTTAAGGTATCCCATAGGTTTTGTTGTGTTGATTGTTCTGTCATTCAGTTCAGGAATGCTTTTATTCTTTTCTTTAATTCTTCTTCCTTGACCATTTTTTATTCAGGAGTGTGTTGTTTAGTCTCCATGTGTTCTTGTTGCAGGAGGCTTGTCCTGGGTTGATGTTGAGCTTTATTGCACTGTGGTCTGAACGGATGCCATGAAATTATTTCAATCTTTTATATTTGTAGGGTTTCTCTGTGTCCCAGTATGTGGTCGATTTTGGAGAATGTTCCCTGGGGTGCTGGTAGAAAGTGTATTCTTCGGTACTAGGATGGAATGTTTGGTTAGGTCTATGAGGTCCATTTGGTGTACATATCGTTCAGGTCGATGTCTCTCTGTTTTTTTTTGTCCTGTTGACTATCCAAAGGACTCAGTGGGGTATTGAAATCTCCCCCTAGAGTGTACTGGGGATTAGTCTGTGACTTGTGCTCCTGGAGAATTGTCTTTATAAGTTTGGTCACCAGAATTGGGGACATATATTCATAATTGTTGGAAATCTTCTTGGTGGATTGTTCCTTTGTGAAAATGTAATGCCTTCTTTGTCTCTTCTGATTCTTTTACTTTGAAGTCTATTTTATCCGATATTAAAATAGCAACACCTGCTTTCTTTTTGTACTATTTGCTTGGAATATATTTTTTTCCATCCCTTCACTTTAAGGTGGTCACTGTCCTTGAAGTAAGATGTGTTTTCTTGTGGACAGCATATTGCGGATTCTTTTTCCTAATCCAGTCTCCCAGTCTTTGTCTTTTGATTGGGGAATTTAGTCCATTAATATTTAAGGTTATGACTGTAGGTTTGTGTTGCTTCCTTTTGCCTTATTATCCATCTGCGTTTTTAATTTAGGTTTCTACTTCTGCAGTTATGCTTTTATTGATTTCTCTTTCTAGGTGCCTGGGGTGGTTGTCCTTTCTTCTGTTCTTTGAATTGCTTCAAGTATTCTCTGAGAGGTTGGTTTTCCGGACATGTATTTTTCAATTTGTTTATGTCATGGAAGATTTTTCTCTCTCCTTCAACTATGATCGACATTTTTGCCTGGGTTTATAGTACCTGGGTTGGCATTCTATTGTCCCTTACAATTGGGAATCTTTGCTCCAGGTCTTCTTGCTTCATAGTTTGTGTTGAGAAGTCAGTTGTATTCTGATAGTGTTTCCTCTTATAGGTCACTTGTTGTTTTTCTCTGTGGCTTTAAGGATTTTTGTCTTTGTTTTGGGTGTGTTCATTTTAAACTATGATGTGCTGGTGTGGGAATTTCTTTTCTGATCTTGTCTGTTTGGAGTTCTATGTGCTTCTTGTATGGTATTGGTTTGTCCTTTTTAGTTTGGGGGGGACTTTTCATCTATTATTCTGTTGAAGATCTGATCAACACCATTCTCCTTGGTATTTTTATTCCTCTATTCCTATGATGCGGAGGTTTGATCTTTTTCATAGTGTCCCACAACTTCAAGCCCTGGCTGTTCCATTTTTGTTGTATTTTTAATTTTTCATAATCTTTCCTGAGGTTTTTTTAGTTGTCGGTGTTGTTATCTTCCAGGTCTGATATTCTTTGTTTCTGCTTCCTCCATTCTGCTTCTGAGGCTTTTTTTTTTCATCCTTTCCTATTGAATGGATGGTAGTTTGATTTACCTTTTCAATTTCCTCTTCTATTTTCTCTTCTTGTTAGTTTACTGTTCTTTTATTTCGGAATGCTTCTCGGTCTCTTTTTGTCTTTTCGTTCGCATGGTTCCGTTCTTTTCTTTTTCAGAATGGGATCTTTCAGTGTTTCTATTTCCTCCCGGAGTTTCCACGCTTGTTTTCAATTCTCTCTCTCGGTCCTTCTTGAGTTCCTCATTCTCTTTTCTTAGTTCTTTAATTTGTTCTTTATGATCTTGTAGTTCTTTAAGTATGTTCCCAATTGTGTTTCTGATGTCTGTGTCCTGGGGCATCCCCAGAGGGATCCCACTGCAGGAGTCTTCCATAGGGTTGGTAAAGCTTGGCGTGGGATTATCCTGCCCCTTTCGGGTGTAGTCTCTTCTTCGTGATCCTGGCATATGGGCTTCTCCTTGCCTGTATTCCAATGTGAGTCCTAAATGCCTCTTCACTGTGTTGAGGGCTTGCTTTGCTTGCCTCCTTCAGATGCTTCTTCGTAATCTCAGTTGGCGGGGGGGGGTGTTGCTCTTCAGCCGGTGCCCTGGTAACTTCCGCTGGTCTCAGGAGATCTCAGATCTCCTTTTTTTGGTCTTTTTGTCTTTTCGAGACAGGGTCTCCCTGTAGCCTCAGCTGTCCTGGAACTCACTCTGTAGACCAGGCTGGCCTTGAACTCACAAAGATCCATCTGCCTCTGCCTCCTAAGTGCTAGGATTAAAGGTGTGTGCCTCCACACCCGGCTGGATGTCATTTTCAATCTCCTTCAGGGATTTAAAATTTTTGTTATAGAGGTATTTGGTATCTTTGGTTAGGTTTGTTCCCAGGTATTTTATTATTTTTGAGGTATGAGTGGGAAGGTCTTCTTACATTCCTTCTCCACTTGTTTATTGTTGTATAAAGAAAGGCTACTGATTTTTCTAGGTTAATTTTGTAGCCCGCCACTTTACTAAAACTATTGTTTCTAGAAGTTTTCTGGTGGAGTTTCTAGCATCCTTTAGGTAAACTATCATATCATCTGCAAAAAGGGATAGCTTAACTTCTTCTTTTCCGATTAGTACTCCTTTAATTTCCTTCTCTTGTTTTATTGCCCTAGCAAGTGTTTCAAGCACTATGTTGAACAGGAGTGGGGGCAGCCTTGCTGGGATTCCTACTTTTAAGGGAAATGGTTCCAATTTTTTTCCATTTAGGATGATGTTGGCAGTGGGTTTGCTATATATGGCTTTGATCATGTTGAGGAATGTTCCTTCAGTCTGATTCCCTCTAGGAATTTAAACATGAAGAAATGCTGGATCTTGTCAAAGGCTTTTTCTGCATCAATTGAGATGATCATGTGGTTTTTGTCTTTCAGTCCATTATGTGTTTTATGATATTTATTGATTTACATATGTTGAACGATCCCTGCGTGTCTGGTATGAATCCAACTTGATCATGATGGATGATCTTTTTGATGTGGGTCTGTATGCGATTTGCAAGTGTTTTTTTTTATTTATTAAACTTTTTCCATAAATCATACATCCTTTCTCAATCAAATTTAGAGTCACTTCCCTTTCCATGCCCTACACCCCACCTGAGTCCCTGCACTCTGCAATTTGCAAGTATTTTTATTGAGAATTTTTGCATCTATGTTCGTTAATGAGATGGGTCTATAGCTTTCTTTTTTGCTTATATCTTTGCCTGGTTTTGGTATTAGAGTGATGCTGGCTTCATAGAAGGAGTTTGGGAGACATCCCTCTGTTTGTATCCTTCTGATCAATTTGAGTAGCAACGGTTGTAGGATCTCTTTAAATGTTTTATAGAATTCTGCTGTGAAACCATTGGACCTGGGCTTTTTTAGTTGGGAGGTTTTTATCTTCAGTTTCCTCAAATATTATGGGTCTATTTAAACTGTCAATCTCTTCTTGGTAAAGCTTCAAGAGTAAATTCTTCAGCTTGGGTTTGAAAACTGGCTGCACAAATAGCTAAGAGACACCTGAGTACACAGTGACAACCAGGAGAATGGTCAGCCAGGGGACACTCCCTGGGTGAGCATAGCTGACCATCAAGGCTGTGGGTAAGTTAGTACAAACACAGAGAAATTTCAGGAGGGATTTAAACAGAAAACTAACATGATCGTGTATTTCAGAATGACCAACCCAACCTTGGTTTGTTGGGTATGAGGACCAGTTAGAAACAGAATAATAGATGGAGATCAGCTGTACTCAAGAGGGAGGTTAGTGTAGTGGTGATGAGGCTGGAGAGACATGCTCAGGTCTCTGACACAGTTAGAAACTTCAATGTCAAATATCTCTCCCTGCATGTCAGAAAGAGTAAACAGACTGCCCGGTGTCTCTATTCCAACACCCTCAACTTTCAGATCAGCAAAGTGGAGGCCAAATGCTATGCAGATGGGGAAGGTGCCCACACAATGAAGTGGGACCTCATGCAGATGGCTGCTGAGTTGAGGTGGCACCTGAACTGAAGGAAAAGGGCAGGTGCATGGGGCTGACAGCCATAGAGACCAAGGCAGCGATCAAGTGCAACCCACTGAGCTGAGGAGAGGCTTGCCTTGAGAAAGACCTGGCTGCAGAGGATAGTGATGGGGACAGCGAAGACCTCGGCGAGGTCAGCAAGACCACAGAGAGCAAAGATGTCAAGAACAGCTCAGAGGCCTCTGCCTCTGCCTCTTCCAGCCTGTGCCACTGTGTCCCAGTTTCTGCCTGTGAGCTTTTACAATAAAGCTCACCCTGTGGCCTTAGAGGATTTGTGAATGAAAAGAAAATCTTCAGTAAATAAGAGAGGGTCTAGAAGCTGAGTGTGACAGGAGGCTAAAGGTGATGTGGACAAATATCTCATAGACCATAAAATCATCGAATTTACACAAGGGTGGGAGTGTAATATTTTGGAAGAAATACATAAATACAATTTGGAGAATGAGAAACTCAGTGTGTAAATAAATACTCTGTAAGATGACAGGTATAGAAAACCTCTGTATTGGAAAAACAAAGGCGACATCTTCTCCAGGGACTTTCAGGGGCATCTGTATCTCCAGGAAAGCATTTAGGGGATACAGTTGGGCTGCACATAAAGCAGATAGGGGATGCACTGGGCACAGAGTCTTCACCACCACAGGGCAGCCTGAGGATGAGGGGTGTTGCTGGATGAGCAGCATTGGCAGGCCCACTGGAGGTGTTTAGGACAGGATTGGGGATGATGCGGTGGACAGTGATGGCTAGCTGGGCTGTGGCCATCTTGGGCCAGTATCAGGCATACTGTGGTGGTAAAGATGTTTGGCTCCAAGGATTATTGGATTCTAATAGCTGCTGTAATAACTTGTCACACACTTGGAGGCTCAAAGCAATATAAATTTATTGCCTTATAATGCTGGATGTCACAAGTCCAAAAACGCGACTCATGTTGCTAAAATCAATGTGTCGGCAAGGCTGGATTTGTTCTGGAAGCTCCAGCAGAGATTCTGCTTGTTGTCTCTAATGGATGCCAGATGCTGCCCTCATTCCTTGGCTTGTGGCTGTGTTCTAATGATGGCATCGCGCCAGCCTCTGCTCCATCACCTCATCACCTCTGATTCTCTTGTCTTGCTTGTCTTTTTCAATATGCTTGTGCTTACATTGGATCCACTGTTTACTCCAAGATATCTTCTCATCAGAGATCTTGAACTGCTTACTGTGATCTGTAAAATCCACTAAGGAAGAGTTTACTTTGGCTCCCAGTATGAGGGTACGGACCATCATGGTGGGGAAGACGTGGGGTCAGGGTAATGCAGCTGGCCACAAAGGGTTTTCAGTGAAAAGGCACAAAGAGGTGAATGTAGGCTCTCAGCTCAGCTTTAATTCTTTATTTAGTCCAGGGCCATGTGATGCTGCCACTCCCTCAAGGGGGATGTTTTCTGATCAGTTAAACCTTTCTGGAAAAGCCCTGTCACAGACAGGGACAAAGTGGGTCCCCCAGGTAATTCTAAATCCCATCCATAATCACAACTTACATCAACAGTCCCTGTGAGTTAATGTACAGCGCACAGGGCGGGTCATTCTGTCTTCTATAGAGATCACAGAAAGCCCTGCGGAATGAAGGTACACATGTGCACTCTAGGAGAGTTGTAGGTCTCCCATGGAGTTGACGAGGCTGCAAGGAAAAGGCTTCCAAGAGAGTTTCAAGGAAGGTCAGATGAAACAGGCACATGGATTTTTGATTCCCTCTGCAAATCAGAAATAACACCCTCCATAAGTTGTTAGGAGACATCTGAATTGAAGAAACTAGATTCAAAGCTGCAGGCAACCCTGGCCGGGGAGGTCATACTGTCTTTCTAGGCAAGGTGAAAATTTGTGTTCTGGTCATTGTGTTTATTCATTCTTCTGACTTGTGTTTAGGCTTTATCTATATTGGGCTGGGTAGAAGCGAATAGAACTGTGGAGACAGTATAAGGTATGGGCAGAGGACAGTGGTGGGGTGGCCTGGAGCTAATGCAGGGGCACTAGGGAGAGAGTCTTAGATAATAAATGTCTTTGCCTCATTCCTTACATCTCACAAGCCATTTCATCCTGAATTTACTCCTTAGAAAGTTCTGGAAGGTACATTTCTTTCTTCTTACATTGGTCTACATGCCCTTAAAATTTCCATCTTAAAAAATTGGGGCAAAATATTGGGGGGAAGAACTGAGGAGTTGTGTTCGGCATATACTGATATTAACAGTTTTTAAAGGGGGAGGGGGGAGAAGAGGGACATAGGACTGAGCCCAGACACAATTGGAAGTCATTACCACACTGATACTATTGAACTGGAAGACAAGGTAGATGCTCTTGCAGGAAGATTCTGTAAAGTAAAAGCTTATAGCCGGGCGCGGTGGCACACTCCCTTTAGTCCTAGCACTTGGGAAGCAGAGGCAGGTGGATCTTTGTGAGTTCAAGGCCAGCCTGGTCTACAGAGTGAGTTCCAGGACAGTTGGGGCTACAAGGAGACCCTGTCTCGAAAAGACAGAAAAAAGTTTATGATCAAGGATGGAAGATACTGAAAAAGTAGAGTGAGAGAAAATCAGAAGATAGAATCACCAAAGCAACATTTTCAGGGTACAGTGTCCCTAGGTCTCAAGTCAAAGGTCCTGGGCAGGAAGAGGTATGGATAGTCCCTGGCTTGAGCACTATGGCCACTAAGTGTGGATCATAGATGAGATAGACTCATGCCAATTCCTTGAAGATGATGGGTCACAGACAAGACAGACTTTCCTTTGAAGATGGTGGGATTTTATAGACAATCCTAGTTTACCACAGCCTGTACTCTTTTTTTACACTTTAATTTATTTTATTTTATTTATTTATGTGTGTGAATGTACTGTCTGCATGTAGGTCTGTGCACCGTGTTGTGCAATGCCGCGGAGGTCAGAAGAGGGTGTCGGATTCCCCTAGAACTGGAGTTCTCCTGGAATTGGAGTTACAGACGGTTCTCAGTTGCCATGTGGGTGCTAGGGATGGAACCCTGGTCCTCTGCAAGAGCAGTTGGTGCTCTTAACTGCTAGGCCATCTCTCCAGCCCCCACGGCCTGCACTCTTAAGGTTATTTGCGTGATGTTGCTTTGGTCTGGATCCAGACTGTCTCCCTAAGTCCTATGTGTTGAAGGATTCTCAGGTGGTGCTATTAGGATATGGGACTCAGTGGATACCGTTCTAATCATTTCTAGGGAGTGCCCAGTGGGGATGGTGAGGCATGGGTCTCTTATTTCTTCCCATCCTAGCTACAAGGTGAACTACTTGATCTACTACATGTCCCTGTCTTGTGCTGCCTCACCTCAGGCCCAAAACAGACAAAATGAACCTTTTCACGGCCCAAGTTGATTGTATCTGTGACTGTATGACAGTAACAGAATGATCACAGATGTGATTACAGAGCACATGGAATGTCAGAGGTTAGGACCCATGGAAACTTTCGGTTTAAGTAAGAAACAGTTAAGAGAATTTCCATCCAATTCTCCTAGTAGTTAGAAGGACTGACTTGAAGAGGGGTCATATATTAATAAGAAGAAAAAAATAGAAACTTCTGGGACAGGTTGTGTTTACGTTTAGAGATGAAAGGAGAGAGGATATTTGAGCTATAGGTTTGTTGTACAAACCAGCATAAGCCCCAGGATCTGATTGGTAACTGATTTCCTAAGCAAAGGGCTTAGGAAATCAGTTACCAATCAGATCCTGGGGCTTATGCTAGGGACTCAAATGGGCCACATACCATGATGGTGGAACTCAGGAATGAGGTTTGGATCTGCTCAATTTGATCCCTGAATCGAATTGTAATGTGTCACCACAGAGTCTGGCTGAGTTAACTCTTCCTGGCCTCATTTGACATTTCCCATGCTCATAGCTACTTGACACAGATGAAAGACCGAGGAAAACTTTGTGAATCAGAAGTCCCCCACCATTGCCTCTAGCACCAGTGGGATCAGATGATGTAGAGCCTTCTGTACAGCCCTGGGAGACCAGCCACACACAGAGGAAATAGACCCCATTAACAGAGCCTCCTAATTACTCCACAGACAGGATGATGAATAAGGAAGCGAGATGCACTGTGTAGAGAAAGGCACACTGGTTCTCACAGAGGACTGATGCATTAATGATGATAACCAGGCGACGGAGTGAGAATCACAGATGCACAGGCCAAATGCAATGATATCCTTGAGTGGACAGACACTTAGGTGTTACTGGGGTACAGAGAGAGACCAGGGCTGAGTGAATGGGGCATGAAAATGGTCTGCTCCATCTTATAAAATATGAATCCATTCAGAGCACATCCCTTCCCCTTTCAACATCAGCTGGTACTAAACAATGCAGTCGTGGGGGTGGGGAGAGGGTTAGCTCAGAGGGCCAAGAGTTTCATTCATTTAAAGGTAAAATACTTTTAATATTTTATTTATTATTTTTACTAAATGTGTATGAGTGTATTGCCTGAATGTGTGTAAATGTACCGGTCATTGTCATAATGCCCAATGAGTTCAAAAGAAGGCATTAGATCTCCTGGAACTGGAGCTACAGACCATTGTTAGCCATCATGTGGGTGCTGGGACTCAAACCCAGGTGCTCTCCAAGAGTAGCCAGGCTCTTTACCACTGAGCCATCTCTCCATAACAGCTAAAGTTAAATTCACTTTTATGAACAAATATTATTTACTTTGTGAATAATGTAATTTTAAATTGTAATTATAGACTGTCGAGGTAGTTAATAAATAATTTCCTTGCACCAAAGCATGTGTTGTGGTGTATAACCCTAAAAGGCTGTCTTATTCCTCCTTGGGAAATTCTAGACTGTCTATAAATCATATTAAAAACCATAGGAAAAGTGTTTTAAATGCATAAATCAAAGTTTTCTCAGATACTATCACCACCATTGAGAAGTGAAAGTCATTCAATCACATGTACTTTAATTTAAAAAAAATTTTATGAGTAAAACAATTGATAATTCTTTTTTAAAAATTTTATTTATTTATTTATTTTTTAATTATTTTTTTATTTATTTCTGTATGTGTACGAATGTACTGTCTGCATGCAAGTCTGTGCACCCGTGTCGTGCAATGCCGCAGAGGTCAGAAGAGGGTCTCGGATTCCCCTGGAGCTGGAGTTCTCCTGGAATTGGAGTTTCAGGCGGTCCTTGGCCGCCATGTGGGTGCTGGGGATCGAACCTGGGTCCTCTGCAAGAGCAGTCGGCGCTCTTAACCGCTAGGCCATCTCTCCAGCCCCAAAAATTTTTATTTATTTTTTATGTGCATGAATGCACTGTCTGCATGTAGGTTTGTGTGGCCATGTTGTGTAATGTCTTGGAGGTCAGAAGAGGGTATCAGATTCCCCTGGAACTGGAGTTAAAGACAGTTCTCAGCCACCATGTAGGTGCTGGGGAGCGAACCCGGGTCCTCTGCAAGAGCAGTCAGCGCTCTTAACCACTAGGCCATTTCTCCAGCCCCAACAATTGTTAATTCTTTAGCATTGCATACAATGTGTTTGGATCATACTTACCTCCCACACCCCCAACTCCTCCCACATCCACACGGCCTCCTTAAGCCCAACTTCATGTACTCTTTGTTTCACAGCCTATCAAGTCCAAACTGTACTGCCCATGTGCTCCCTCGTGGGAGCATCCACTGGAGTGTGTTCAACCTACCAGAGCCCACACCCTTAAGGAAAACTGACTCCATCCTGCAGAAGCCATCAACTGTCCATTGAGAGAGAGAGAGAGAGAGAGAGAGTGTGTGTGTGTGTGTGTGTATGCACAGATATGTGCACATGAAGCCAGGAGTCCTTGAGGTATATGCTTAGAACCAAACTCAGGTCCTGTGCTAGAGCAGTACATGTGCCTCACCATTGAACCATCTCTCTAGCCCCCAAAAATAAAAAAAAATTTTTTTAAATTACACTTGTGTGTGCGTGTGTGTGTGTGTGCACATGTGGAGGTCTGAGGACCACTATGGGGAGTCAGTTCTCTCCTTTCCCCATGTGGGTTCCAGGCTTGCCATCAAGTGTCCCTGCCATCTCATAGGCTCCTAAACTGTAGGATCATAATGTTCAAATCGTAAATGCTATTTTAGACTAAACTAATGTAGTGCTTACTCATCTATTTCCCATCACCTTCAGTTTTCTTTAGGGTTTTGGGGCACGAAGCAGCCAACATTGTGAAGAAAAACATAATAGGATTTCAAAATCCACCTCTTTCACTATTTTATAATGTTGCTAAAAAAGACATCAACTCCTATAATCAACATTTATTCTCCTATAGAAATGACATTTATCTCAAGTTCCCTTCAAGAGTACCATGAAGATTAAATAACACAATGCAGCATACTGCTTGACACAAAGCCTGGGACATAACAATTGCTCAATAAATTGCAATAATAGTAATAGTTATTGTTACTATTTGTTAGCTGATACCACAGTGCAGAACAAAGAAAACTGAACCAGAACCTGGACTGAAAGTCTAACTCCAGATGCCATACCCATACTCTTAGTCCTTAGGTCTTTCTTTTTTCTTTTTCTTTTTTCTTTCTTTCTTTCTTTCTTTCTTTCTTTCTTTCTTTCTTTCTTTCTTTCTTTTTCTTCCTTTCTTTCTTTTTTTGAGATAGGAATAATGCTATTAATACCAGTAGATCCTCCTGAGCTTACTGTATAAATGAACAATATAAATATCTTCATTCTCTAAAGCATTTAACTGTGATCTATGAAAAGAAATTGAAACAGTGCTATAGCCTCAGAACTACCATTAAAGCTATAAAACACATATGACCATCTAAATATTATAATTTACAAGTTCTCAATCCAATTGATTGACTGTCTTAAATAGGTCTCTTTTTTTTTTACCAATAAAAAGAGTTTTGATGTTGCATTTTACTTAATTTCTTATTGATAATATCATAAAGTTCAATGGATCGTTTTCAATACCTACTATGTACCTACATAATCTGGTAGTCATTGTTAGCTATGGAGAGTTAGGACGCTTGAAGTGGCCCTCTTGTAATAACTGACAGTGACATTGACCTCCTGATGAATATGTTTCCATGGAATCATCTATTAAAAGACTATTACAGTACTTATCTACTATGCAAAGGAACTATAAATTGGCTCGAATGCTCAGCTTTACTCAGGAAAAACACAATTTAAGCAAAAGCCTGGGCACTGTATCCTTCCTACATTGGGGTCCATTCTTAATAGATGCAAAGTACAATCCTCTGAATTATGCATTTGTCAGGGATACTGCCCCAGAGTGAGGAACTGTTGGAAGCTGGCCCAGGGAGGGGCAGCACAAGAAAAGTGCCTGGTTTTGAAGGCACCGAGAGGAGGACACGGAAAGCACAACAGGAGACCCAGAGAAGGCTACTCGGAGGCAGTGTCCACTAGCAACTCCTGTTACTGGCTAGGAGCCAATACTGCAACCAAGTTGATGCCCAGATGAAGAAGCTCAGAAAGGATCTCGCAGGAAAAGCACACAGATAAAGACCTCATGGGAAGATGGCTTGACCGAATGTGAGCAATCCTAGAAAAACAGGGCTCAACTCTGTTGACTGAAGACTCCAGTGTAGGCATGAAGTCCTATGTGACAAGCAGCGCTTACAGTGCTCTGTACTTTTCAAAGCTCCTTCACACTGACAACCACACTTACCTCCTATGAGCACAAAGGTTCCTAGTTATTTGTCTGTGTCTACAGTCTGGGCCAACAAAGGAACAAACCCTCTTTTGTCCTCTGGATTGAACTCAGTGTAAGTTCCTATATGACCCTATATTCTTTCTTTAATTGGACTGTGTGCCTCTGCCCTCAAGCTGGGGTCCTGGGCCAGGAGGCAGAACCACGGTGTGTGGACACAGGCTATCCTTGGGCTACAATCTTAGTGTCCTCAGTCTATCCATGTACCACATCTCTCCTGACTCCCTGTCATATGCCACAGGGCTGTAGAGTTCAGCTCCATGACATCTTCTGAATTCCTCGCTTTGATTGATCTTTCCATTGCACATGAAATCTGAGAATCTGAAGAAGAGACTTCCACAGCAATAAGGCCCTCCACAGTGCTGCTGGACCATAAGTCTCACTGTGAATGATCCCAGTGCAGTGCTCCCTGTTTCCAAGCACATCCATTCCATCAGACTTCATATCCAGAAGGACCACAGTGATATTCCTCATGCCATGTGCTCTTCTTATAATGGGACTTTGTAACTTTGTTCACTGAGAAAAAAGGCTAGGGTGTCTTCAGTTGATTTAGACAGTGCATCGCTCCAATGGAGACAGCAGAGTGAGTCCAAAATGAGTCCCGAGGTCAACTCACAGGGTGACTATAGCTTCCAATTGGCTTACAGTTTAAGAGGCTTGCTACTGGGATGTCCACCATTATGCTCCGTGGATGCTCAGACTCATCACACGGAGAATACAAGGTCAAGTTCACTCAGAGGGAAACTGAGGCTTCTAGCCAAGATTCAGCGCCAACTATTAGACACGAGACTGACTGACACAACAGAGGACTGTAGCATCCAGCGTTGGAGCCACACTACAGATGCCAAGGGAGTGGAGCTGAGCTGAGCCATCCACGTGAAGCCTTCTCCATTGAACTCACAGAGCTTCACAATGAGAATGTCAGTGGAGGTATCACAGGAGAGAAGCCTTCTTCTCATCAGGACCCAGTGCACGATTAGAAGAAGTGAGGCTTGGCCCTTTTTTTAAAAATTTTATTTATTTATGTATGTGTATGAATGTACTGTCTGCATGCAGGTTTGTGCACCCGTGTCGTGCAATGCTGCGGAGGTCAGAAGAGGGTGTCAGATTCCCTTGGAACTGGAGCTCTCCTGGAATTGGAGTTCCAGACGGTTCTCGGTCACCATGTGGGTGCTGGGGATCGAACACGGGTCCTCTGTAAGAGTGGTCAGCGCTCTTAACCGCTAGGCCATCTCTCCAGCCCCGAGGCTTGGCACTTTTAAGGGAGGCCAAGAGCTAAGGCCAGAAGGCAGGTTGGAACAGCCCATATCCAACTGGTCATTTTACATGTTCTTTCCTCTTGAACCTGGCTGGTGGTTGCTTCATCTAAACAGAGTGGGGTAGCAGCATGCAACATGACGTCCAAGCTTCATCTGTTTGGAAGTCATGTTCACCCAAAACACCTGCCGCCATGCCAAGAAAAACCCAAATGACCAGGTGGAAAACACCTGGAGAGGATCCAGGGGAAGGAACAGAGAACCAATGAGCATCTTGTATCACCCAACAGTCCTGTATGTGAAACAGCTTCTAGATGGCTCCAAATGGCCCAGCTAGAACCTCACAGAGCAGAGATGAGCCTTGCACTTTGCCCCAACCACAGACCCATGACCGAATACATACCACTGTTGTTTGGAGCCATTAATTTAAGTATTTGGTCATGTAGCATTAAATGACCAGAACAGACATAAACCCCTATATGATGAGTGGAAACAGCTCTATTTTAGGAGTAGATCAAACCCTGTTCTTGGGCAGAACTATTGATTGCATTAGACTATGTGTGCAAGACAGAGCATCGTCAGTGGAGGGAGTCCTGTGGGATATGGATCCTTGCCATGTGGAATGAACAGTCTTAGGCTCAGGTACAGCCCTTTGTTGGGGGCAGAACTTCAATGTTTCATTTGGCTGTGGACACTGGGATCTTGGATGATTCTCTCGAAACTCTGAAATCACGAGTTTATTAGTTGAAAAATAAACACTCTTGAGATTGGGCATACGCTTTAGATTTATGGTAATAAATTTATTTATTTATTTACCCAAATACTCCTTGCAGTTTGTCACTGTGACAAAAGATGGGCTTTATTTCCGTACTGTAAGTCCCACCCCCTGGCAAGAAGGAGAAAAGTCATTGTGGTGGTTTGAATGAAAATGTCCCCCACAGGCTTCAAGAATTCAGACATTTTTGTCCCCAGTTGGTGGCGCTGTTTTGGGATATCTTAGAAGGTGTGGCCATGCTGGAGGAAGTACGTCACTGGGGGCGGGCTTAGAGAGTTCAACAAGCCCTGCTAGTCTCCAGTGGCTCACCCTCTGCTTTCTGTATTCACTGGAAGATGTGAACCTCAGTTTTCTGCCCCAGCTCCTACCACCATGCTTCCCTGCCACAATGGACTCTTAATTCCCTGGAACCATCAATGGTAAACTCAAATAAACTCTTCCTTTTATAATAAGTTCCATTGGTCATGGTGGTTTTATCACAGCAACAGAAAAGTGACTAAATACAGTTTTCATTTGATTTTTTTTGTTTGTTTCTTTGGGACCCATCTCTCACCAACTCACTGTTTATATAGAATTTTCAGCAAGGCAAGTACCATATGACAGGGAATCCAGTTCTCATAATGCTCCCCAAAGAAAATGGGGGAACTTTGTATTTTCTAACCCAAATAAAGTTCTAGTTAAACTCAAGATTACCCTTGTGCTTTGCAAGTATCCACTAAGCCGACCAAACATCAACGTTTCCAGAATTCCCACAAACCATATCCTTTGCCAGCAAGGCCCTACATCTCTAAACACAAAGCAATATTCTCAACAAACTCATTTTCCACCTGGAGAGTTAAAGTACAATGCCGTTTCACTTGAAATTCACAAAATAATAGAAAGGTGGGAGACTGGCTAAGTGGTTTGTCAAAAATGAAACAGGAGGTCAGAGCACCCCCGCTGGGGTGCAGAAAGTCTTCCCCCTGTTGTCCTTGCATGAGGAGTTTGGATAAGTATATGCCTTGTCATGTGGTAAATTTACTCTCCAAATAGAAATCCCACTTCTCTGGGCCGTGTGCTTTCAATTGACAAACAGAAAGTGCCACCCACATTCCCGCCTTCATCTCCTTTCTCCTGACCCGACCCTCCTTTAATTTTCTCCCAATTTTTGCACTACCCCTTAACCTTCTCCTTAAAAGATAGATCTTTCAGATATTTTCTCTAAATTGATTATTTTGGTGTCAGCTCATTTTGAACAAGTGATTAGTGAATATGATAAATGATAGCAGTGGCTCTACTCTTGTGGGCCTGAAGTTTTGATGCATTGGTTCTTTCTACCCAGGAAAATTATAACTATGAACAACATCACCTTCTAAACCATGATGGGAACCTGGTGTTTTGAGAACACGGCTTTGTGTTTGGTGGTTGGAGTCCTTTGTACTGAGACAGTCTCAGAAGCAACTGGATAACTTTAAAAATATTTTTAAAAATATTTTTCTCCCAAGTCTGTCTCATTGAGTCAAGATATTTCTTAGAGTTTAAATCAGGTTGGTTCTCGCCATTTGATGCCTCATGAAATTTTCAGGGCCCAGGCCCAGGAGAATCTCTCTCTTT
Source organism: Rhizomys pruinosus (assembly GCA_009823505.1). NCBI lineage: Eukaryota > Metazoa > Chordata > Mammalia > Rodentia > Spalacidae > Rhizomys > Rhizomys pruinosus. The sequence goes on from VZQC01010027.1 coordinate 1,493,120, forward strand.
GTTTGAGGCATGTGGATGACCCGGACATTTCTTAGAGGTGTGCCTCAGGATTGGCAGGTCATCTATCTCTTTGGCCTCATTTATTCATCCTCCTGCAAAAGGGTCTTTCAGACAATGGAGTTAACAAACTGCTCATTAAACAAAAGCCCAAACGTTTATATTTTCGAAGGCTGCTGTTCACACAAATTTTTTAGTGTCCGTGATTAGGAGTTTCCCTCCAAGAGATGTGAGAGGTGGGCAGAGGCTTGTTGACATGAATCCCTCTCTGGGATTACACACAGACTCACATTAGAAGCAGCAGGCCAGTTTTCAGGAGAGAGAATTTCAGGACAGTATACGGAATCTGAGCCCAGGGTCATGACCTTGCCTATTGATCCAGTCTCTCTCATTTCCACAGCTTGCTGAGGCTTGTTCTTGAAGCCTGCTGGTGTACATTAGAACAGAAATCCATAATGTGACCATGTTCATCCAAGCACAGGAAGAAACTAAATTAAATGTTAAAAAACAATCTGAGGCTGGGCTTGGAGACAATTCATCATGGTCCTTGGACGCCAGGCAGGTGGGATGGCCCCGGATTCCTCAGCCGACAGACTCCCTCTCAGAACACAGAAGGCCTGGGTGACTCATTTGTCAGGTGTACTGCAGAGCCAGAAAACACATGGCGGTCAGCTCTTTTGGGTGGGACTTATATTTTCCTCCGAGATGAGATATCACACAGTTGAAAAGTGTAGATGGAGCAAATTAGTTAGGAAAAGAAGGCTTCCTCGTGGAAAGTGCATTGGAGGCTGCACTGGGCAAATTCTAAGTGCCAGGAACGAGTCTGCTCCGTGATCTTGGGGTTATTTTCTTGGTCCTGGCTATTTCTATCTGTGTTGAGGGAAGGGAGACTGTCTCATGAGAATCACGAGCTTGCTCTTGGGCCTCAGAGACCAGAACAATAGCACCTTCAGAGTCTGTGTGTGCAAGTACTGGGATCAGGGTCTGCGTGCGCAGGTACTGGGATCAGACTGTGCGTGCACAGGTACTGGGATCAGAGTGTGCGTGCGCAGGTACTGGGTCAGAGTGTGCGTGCGCAGGTACTGGGATCAGAGTCTGTGTGAGCAGGTACTGGGATCAGAGTGTGCGTGCGCAGGTACTGGGATCAGAGTGTGCGTGCGCAGGTACTGGGATCAGAGTGTGCGTGCGCAGGTACTGGGATCAGAGTCTGTGTGCGCAGGTGCTGAGAGCCTGCCCCCCCCCTGATGTTCCCAGCCCCTGGACCAGGCTCTTCACTGTTCCCTCTCTCTCCACACCACTCCACATGTACAGAGCTGGAGGCAGTATGTCTGTAAAGTATGCTAGACGATGCTCAAAGCACACACTTCTTCCATAGCTCTCGCTCTCGTTTATACTGTGCATGATGCTGGCGCCATTCGTTTGCCGTGTTTAACCTGAAGGAGGCATTGCAAATGGCAAGTTGTCCTATGGAGAGCCCCTCAGATTTGGAATGCATTCCTCAGAGGGCATTGTCCTGGGAAAATCCCACCAGAAAGAATAGGAATGCAGCAAAGCTGGTCCTTGTGGAGCGAGCAGACCCCTGTGTGTTGGTGGCCTGCAGCAAGGATGGTTTAGAAAGTGATAAAATCGTATTGCACAGGAGAGGCAGCCACATTCTTCCAGGACAGATTCTGACACTGCAGGAGTTGTGCTCCATTCTGCTCTGCCTGGCTCTAAAAGAAGAGAGGTGGTGAGTGAGCCAACAGAGTGAGCGCTCCAGACTCAACTCTATTGCATGCGAATGTCTTGCAGGACCTCCTAGACGCTTAGTGAGGGGAGCTACCAGGAGCAAAACAGAGGGCAATTGTACGAAGCCGTAAGCAAGTCCAGACTGCTCTAGAATCTGAGATTTAAAAGTTGCAAACAGGACCTGGAGCTACAGGCTGAGCCCTGGGACAATGGGCAGGCACTCTCATTCGCACCTCTGCGTTCTGTCTGGCTTGAGCTTTGGTGGGATTTGCTCATGCTGTCACCGTCGCTGTGAGTTCACGTGTATAACTGCCCAGTTCCTGGAAAACCTTTTCTCTGCGGTCATCCACACCCTCTGACTTTTACAGCCTTTCTTCCTCTTCTTTCACAATGATCCCTGAGCCTCAGGAGGCAGAAGTTTGAAATAGGTGTCCTATTCGGGGATGAGCACTCTACAGTCTACCCCAGACCCAGCTGAGGAACTATTGTCAGCTGACAGCTGCTGGGAGGAGAGAGTCAGTCTTCTTCAAGGGTGTGACTCTGGGTAGGTTAACGAGACTCCAGTGGATGGACCCACACCTAAAGGCATTTGGAGACACAAATTAGGCCTTTACATATATATAGAGAACGTGAAATGAAATCGGGCAGGGGTAAGAAGGGGAGATGCAGATGGGGAAGAGGTCTAAATACGATAAAATATATTGTGTGAAATTGGCAAACTTTAAAAAAGAAAGCTCTTAGGAAAGTCTGCATTTAGTGACCAGCTTCTATTCACTAGAGTGGATTGTAACAGCTCCTAGCAGTGCTGTGATGAATGTCCAATGAGACAGTGAAGCCACATGACTTTCGCTCAGCCTGGCACAGGCTAAACACTGAGTAGATAATGCTGTTCTGTGTGGCCACCCCCTGTGGGTGCCTCCAGACCTGCACACAGTTTATTCGTGTATTCGTTTGAACTATAATAAACACAACCATGCAGGAAAGGCTTCAAATCATAAGTGTGCAGTATGATAACTTTTCACCTGGCCTCCCTATGATAAGAGAGAATTTTACCAGAGGTCCTGAATCCTTTCTTGTGTTCTCTCCAGCCATAACCTACTTAACACATTATGAGTTTAATTTCTTTGATCACACATTAATTTTGCCTATTTGTAATTTTGTATGATTGGAGCCACAGTGAATTTATTCCTTTTTTTTTTTTTTTTTTTTTTTTGTCTTCTTGAGACAGGGTTGCTCTGTATCCCCAGCTGGCCTGGAACTCACTATGTAGACTAGGCTGGACTTAAACTCACAGAGATCCACCTGCCTTTGTCTCCTGAGTGCTCTGATTAAAGGTGTGCTCGGATTTGGTTTTTTTTGGGTTTTTTTGTATCATTTTTGCAGCACTACCTATAATAGCAAGTTGTTAATTCTTATTGCTGGGAGGCAGTATTTCTATAGACACCTGACACACTTGACTCTTTAAACAGCTATAACAAGTATAAAAAATGATTAGTTAAAGTGAAGTGCCAAGAACAAATCCTATTTACTTTAAAATGTATTTAAATTGGACAGGTGGCTCATGCCTTTAATCCCAACACTCAGGAGGCAGAGGTAGTTGGATCTCTGTGAGTTCAAGGCCAGCTTGGTCTACAGAGTCAATTCAAGGCCAGCTTGGTCTACAGAGTGTGTTCCAGGCCAGCTGGGGCTACAAGGAGACCCAGTCTCATAAATAAATAAATAAATACATAAATAAATAAATACTCCATTTAAAGAAACTTTGCTCTTCCTCGTTTGCACCATTGAATGGTGAGAAGGTGGTTTCTTTTGCTGGTATCTTACCTTCTCCACTGCCAACAATGCATGGCCATCACTGATTCACCATCCTACATTAATTGATGAAGTGCTTTCACCCTCTGAGCTTTGCTACACCTTGAGTGTGAGGAACACCCGGTGCTAGTAACAGAGACGGTGATGTTCATTGGACAGATTCTACAACCAACTAGGATATAGGACTCTGGTATTCCTGTAACAGATTATCTTGAGCACATTTATTGAGGTGGGAAGATGTAGCCTAAAAGTGGATAGCTCCATTCCCTGGGCTTGGGGTCCTGGACAGAATAAATGGACCAAAGGAACTAAGCACAGCACCAGGCTGGTCACAATGGGACCAGCTGCTTCAAGCTCCCTGACATGAAGGACTGACTGTACCTTGTCAGCCAAATTAACACTTTCTCCATATAAGTTGCTTTGCCAGTATATTTTTTCATTATAGCAACTGGAAAAGAAACAAAAAATATCTATTAAGGAGTAGTGCTTCAGAAAGAATGGCACAAACCACTGAGCAAGCCTCAACTACTTATTTTCCAAATGGGAAATCTGAGTTCCAGAGTACATAAATTGTTCTCCTCCAAATCGTAGAGGAGTTGAGTCAAAAAAGTAGGGCTGAACAGAAGGGAGGAGATGGTTCACAGATTCTGCACCCATGCTGTGTCACAACGCCACCTTGCTGAGCCCATACGTGTTCTGCATGAAGACAGGTCACTTTTCAGTGACTTATCCCTTAATAGGATAAGGTGGAGTATCCCACGTCCTTTGGTATTCACATTAATTCAAAGATGTTTAGAATTCCATCAAGTCTCTGGACCTGACTTTCATGGCCAAGTTTAATGAGTAGGTTTCTTAAGAAGTGGAAGGCAGTTTGGCCTTGTAACTTTAACCCCAGAAGTAGACTGGATCCTGTGCCCCCATTACAGTCAGTGTTCCTTTGCACTCACTCCAGTTGAGTGTTCTTTAGCCCTAGGAAGCACAACAGGGAAGAATTTAAAAAGAAAATGTCCTCAGTCTTCACCAGTGAAACCTATTTGAACAGCTATGAATGAAGCAAAGTCTGATCCCTCTGCCAATTAAGCAGAAATCAAAGCTCTCTGGAAGACAAGGATCTCGCTTGCTGAAAGTTGAAAGCTACAAACGTACAGATGCCACTGGGCACAGGAAAGCTGTGCTCTGAGCCTGGCTTTATGGATGACATGTTCTCTAGTTACTTTGGCTGTTTTGCTCCTGTTTCTCTACCTTGTTTAATCAGATTGAACATCTCTATAATGCAACACCCACATTGAAAAAAAAATATATATATATTGGCTTTTTTCCATTTACTTTCATTTATTTCATTTTTTAAACAAGAAGTAATAAGTTTTAAGTATAAGCATCCTTCACGTAAAACCAATTTGCAAGCAGTTGTGCCCAAACCCACGCAGCCCAAGGGTCCCACCATCCAGCTGGAGGGGCTTATATGTACAATTAAGTTGATCAAATAAGCATCCAGTCTATATTGCTGTAGTTTCACCATTCACCCCAATCGCAGCCCTTACATTCTACCACGCCTCCTCTTCCGCAGAATGTTCCCTAGAAAAGGGGCACAGGTGGATGAGAAGCAAAACAGTCTACTTTCTCTGGAGCTGTCGTTTTGGACTCTGACCAGTTCTGGCTGTTTCTTTTTTTTTTTTTTTTTTTTTTTCTTTTTTTTTTATTGATGTTTTGTGATTTCATACATCATTTTCCAATTCAGTTCAGACCTATATCCCCTTCCCTTCCCCCACACCCCACCCTACCCGTCCCAGATCATGCATTCTGCCATAACTTTTCTGCATCTTTCTCTGTTTTTTTTTTTTTTTTTAAACAGTAGTGATAGTCTTTGGTAAGCATCCTTCATTGTAAAATCATTCCGAGCAGTTGTGCCCAAACCCACACAGCTCATGGGTTCCCACATCCAGGGGGGGGGGGCTTGTATGTTCAATCAAGTTGATCAAATGATGTCAGTCTATATTTTTTGTAGTTTCACCATTCACCCCAATCGTAGCCCTTACATTCTACCGCCCCCTCTTCCCAGATTGTTCCCTAGGCTTAGAAAGGGGGCACTGGTGGTGAGAAGCAAAACAGTCTACTTTCTCTGGAGCTGTTGTCTTGGTCTCTATCTCAATTCTGGCTTTTTTCTTTTATGGCTGCCAGCTGTCCAGGATAACCTTTCGAAAAATCCTACTAATGAAGCACATGCAATTAGATATAGGTACTTAACACGTATAATTATATAGCCTTTCAAATCCTACAAATGAAGCCCAAGCACTTGTATATAGGGTATTTAAACCGTACTAATTTTTATGGTGGTTTACCTTGTTCTAGACACAGATGTTTGGATGGTATGTTAATCCTGAATTACATTTTCTTCTGTTAAGTATGACAGGGTCTTCGTGTGGCTTATAACATCTCCTAACCTTTAGAGGATGTAAGCTTGTGGCATCAGCCTGTGTTATTCCTCCAAGGAGAGAGGCTAATAGCCAATTAGATTTGGGATATACAGACATATGGCTGCCCTGCTGCACCGCTTTTCCAGGCAGATGGGTGTAGCTGGTGCTGACTGGAGGAGCTCTTGCTTGACTCAAGGAGACTATATTTGCTTTAGTGGCCTTTGGTAACACTCTCTGGCATTCCAGAGACCACTGTACTACTTGCAAGTGTGGGTCTCCATACATCTTTCCCATGTTTATATCAGGTCTCAACAGCAGGGCCTTATCGCCTCTCTTCCTGCAGATATCCCAGTTTGGCGGCAATGAGCCTTTTACCTTTTGTGGGGGCTGTTTCTTTTCATGGGCCGACTGTTCAGGAATAACCTTTAAATCCTAACAATGAAACACAGGCAATTAGATATACAGACATTTAAACAGTACTAATATTATGGTAGGTTACTTTATATAGAACACAGATGTTTGGATGGTTGCTAATCCATAACTATAGCTTTCTGTAAAAGATGACAAGGGCTCACTGGCTTATAAAATTCCTCACCACTCTAGGGATGTAAGCTTGTGGCATCAGCTGTGGGTTATTCCTCCAAGAGAGAGTACTAGCAAATTGATTTGGGATATACCGACATTGGCTGCCACTGCTGCACAGTATTTCCAGGCAGGTGAGGTTAGCTGATGCTGACAGAGGAGTCTTGCTTGACCTCAAGAGACCATATTTGCTTTTATTGGTTTAGTGGCCTTTGTGCAACTCTTCTGGTATACCAGAGACCAACTGTACACTTGCAAGTGTGGTCTCAAACATCTTTCCCATGCTTACATCAGTGTTTCCACAGCAGGGCCTTACCACTCTCTTCTTGCAGGTATCCAGTTTACAAGCAAGAGCCTTTACCTTTTTGGGGGGGCTTGGATCCCTGGCCCACATCTCCCTGACCAGAATAATCCGTTGCTGACATCAGCTCTCCTGTATTACTTCTATTTTGCTTAAATGGCATAGCTTAAGGAGACTTTAGTTATTATATTTGGTTCTGAATAGAGAATAATCCTTTTCACATTCCTATGTCTATTCAGTCAATTAAAGGAAAGCAGTTTTTACCACGTTTTTTATTATTTATTTTTGTCTGTTTATTGAATGTACTTGTCTGCATGCGCAGGTCTGTGCACCTGTGTCGTTTGCAATGCCGCGGAGGTTCAGAAGAGGGTCTCGGATTTCCCCTGAACTGGATTTCTCTGGAAATTGGAGTTACAGATGGTTTCAGCCGCCCTGTGGGTTCTGGGGATCAAACCCAAGGTCTCTGCAAAGGTCGTCGGTTGCTCTGCTACAACATAGGTTATCTCTCCGCCCCGTTTTACCAGTTTTATAAGAGTACCTCTCTATAACAGTCAGTTTAATTATATTTTTTTAGTCTATCACCAATGTAATAATTTGGGTTTCTGTTTTTCAAGAGAGATGGTTTACAAATGTGTTCTTCAGCATCCTTGAAATATAAAAAAAACTTTCTGGAGCATTTATACAGTTCATACAACAGTTCTTAATAAAGTTTAGACCCCTCTCCTAGTCATACCCCCTCCCCAGCCAGACTTCAGGTGTTTTGCCATACATGGTCAGTCCTATTGAGCCAGCACTTGTCCCCCATGTCCTTAGGTGCAGGACCATTCACTGGAGACTAGTCAGCCTATCTAGAGATTGTAAGTATGGTCTCCTCTCCTTCATCAGGAGTAATCACTGAAATATTTTTTGACCTGCACACTTCTGATTGCACGCTTTCCTTCCTCTGGACTCTTTTAGTCTATAAGAATTTTTGTTGCGACATGCTTTGAGGATATTTTCTCCTCTATTTTTCCAAAACTTCAATACTTCAATGTAATTTCAGGCTTTGAAACTATTTTTGTTCTTACTAATATGTGATTAAATTCCTGCTTTTAAAAGTAATAGGAAAGAGCAAGGTGTGGCAGTGCACACCTTTAATCCCAGCACTTGGGAGGCAGAGGAAGGTGGATCTCTGGTGGGGTCGGGGGTTCACAAAGTTGGGGTTTGTTGGGGGGGGTGGGGTTTTTTTTTTTTGGGGGGGGGGGGTGGTCCTGTTCTAACATAGTGAGTTCCAGACCAAAAAAAAAAAAAAAAAACAGGGGGGGGGGAAAACAAAAACAACCAAACACCCCCCCCCCCTGTTCTCAACAAAGGACAAAAACAAAAAAAAAAAAAACGCCCAAATACACAAAACAAACCCAAACAAAGGGGCCAAAGGCAATAGATCAAACGAATAGAAAAGGGCTGGGTGTGGTGGTGCCTGCCTTTAATCCCAGTACTCAGGAGGCAGAGGCAGGTAGATCTTAGTTTAAGGCCAGCCTGGTCTACATAGTGAGTTCCAGGCCAGTGGGGGCTGCAAGGAGACCTTGTCTCAAAAAAAAAAAAAAGTAACAAGAAAGGGACTGGAGAGATGGCTCAGCAGTTAAGTGCACTGGTTGTTCTTGCAGAGGATGTGGGTTTTCTTCCCAGCACCCAAATGGCAGCTAACAACTGTCTATAACTCCAGCTTCAGGGAATATTATGCCCTCTCCTGACCTCCACAGATGTGGCACACTTACATACAGCAGAAAAACATTCTTAAACATAAAATAAAAACTTAAAAAATACTTAAAAGAATATGAAGTATATTTGGGAACTATTGGCATCACTTTCTTCCTCTGGATGTGTCATGAGTCAGATAAATTTGTATCTATTTAAGCAAAACACAAGCAGAAAAGAAATACACAAAGAACTGATAAAGCACACACATTTTTTGAACACACACGCATACACACACATACACATATATATTTTGTGTGGATGGATGGATAGATAGGCCCCAAATTGTTGCTGAAAGCAATCCACAAGCAGTCACAGTCCGTGTGTGGACAATTCCATGTAGTTTTCAAAGCTGTAGTGTATTCCAGATACCATTCCCAACTTCCCTGGATTTGGAGAAACAGGGGAGTCCTTGGGAAGAATAGAATGATGACAATCACCACAGTCACAGAATTAAAAATAAAGACAATCACTTTGTCTAGGATCTAAAGAACCTCCTGCAAGCTCACTTAGGGAAACAGCAGCCTAAATTTGTGTCATCCTCCACCATCCTGTCCCCAACATGCACACATTCCACTTCCTGATTATAATTCCAATCAGGAAGATCTATCTCTTGGAATTAAGAAATGGCGAAGTCCCCTGAGACCACTCAGGCCACATCTCCAAGGCATGATTATGGCTCTATTGATAATTTCCCAATCAAATAGGTGGTTTGGTCATCATAAGGGCTTATTGCCATAAATGGCTAAACAATCAATAAGACTGATGTTATTTCAAGCACCTTAACAACTGACTTGGATCAACCATGCATGCATCCATAGATAGCTCATTGACTGGCTGTTATTGTGTCTGATAAAGCCAAGTCAACTGGAAAAGAGATCTTTCAGCCTGGCCTTGCAGGCAAACTTTAGTCCTCACTGAGGAGCCAATCCAAGATGATTGGCCCTGAGAAGTGGCTACTTGCTTAAGCCTAATGTAACTATAGGCAGAAGAGGCATAAGAAAAGAGATTCAAGTGGAAGAATACTCTGGTTTTTAGGAATACACCTTTGAAAATATTCAATGGGGGTGGAGGAGATAGCTTGCTCAGTCAGTAGAGTGGTTGCCACACAGGCATGAGGGCTTGAGTTTAATTCCCAGCACTCACATAAGAACCCAGGTATGCTGATGCCTGACTGCGATACCAGCACTAGGGTGGCAGACATAAGTGGAGCCCTGGGGCTCACTGGTCATTTAGCTTAAATCAGCAAGACTCTGATTCCAGTGAGGGACTGTCTCAAAAGGCAAGATGAACAATTTATGAAGAATGATGCTTGAGGTTGATCTCTGGTCTCTGCACACATTACACACACACACACACACACACACACACACACACACATGAAAGAATTCTATGATTGCTAATTATAGCTTAACTAATCAATTCTATGAGCATTTTAGCACTCTTCAAGTGACTTGGTAGTCAAAATACAGACACACTTAGGCTCTTTCAGGGAAGGCAATACATTTATGAAGCAATTAGAAACCCAAGTTATGGGAGAATTTTTTTCTAAATGCCCAGCCCAAGCTTCATCCTACTTCAGAAGCACCCAGTAGGACTGTAGATGGGGAGCTATGTATTCAAGCAGGAAGGGACAAGTAGAGCACAGTAGATCTGCCACCCCCCAGAGTGCTGATGTGCTCAGGAAGAGGAGACCTTTGGGGATGTGTGTGCACAGGGCTTGAGAATAAACTTGTCTATAAAGGCAGGCTGGAGTCGCCTAGTTGTCTAGGCAGGCAGCCTGTCCTTTTCATCTGAAGGCACCTTTGTGTCTATTAAAGTTTCCAAGGGGCTATGTCAGAAACTAGGAGACTCAACCTGAAAAGGTCAGATATGTAAGCAGACCCAAGAAAGTTTTAAATACTAAATGAAGTCCTTGTGCCTCTGGGATAGTCTGCCTCGCATGGGGTGGTCTTGATTCATGCCAACTGACCCAGAAAGTGGCTCAGTATTTCTAGGCAGTATGGATAATGCAAAAAAGACCCCTTGACACCACAGTCAACCCCAGAAATTATGACCCAAAGTGAAGTCGAACCCACTGAGAGGGAAGACGATGTGAGAACGAGGATGCAACACAGCAGCTGGCCACAGGTGTTTCTACACACCTGACTGACCAGCATGCTTTTAGATACTCCAGGGCTCTGAAATACATAATTACAGGAAGGCATTTCTCCTTGTATACATTTACACAGATCGTGTTGAGTCATGTCTTCAGACTCATTGAATATACAAAGCCAGGTTCTAGTCCAGCTGGTTTCTGCCAGGCCTTACTAGGAACAGCCTGGTAAGTTCTACATTCTTCCTCTTAGGCCTTTCTTTGCCCTGACAGTGACTAGATTCTCATCAGTTAGATAGAAGGTGAGAGTTTTCACAGCTTGATTCTTCTACCTACTGGGCTGAATGAAGTCTCTGAATTTACAGAAGCCCCTTCACCAAACTAACACCTCTGTATCCTTATTTTGGACCTTCTTGACTTTATCCTGTTAAGTAAGAGAAAAAGAAAATAAAAATCCCAATATTATAATTCGTGTACGTGGTATGGCCATACATGCGAATAAGACAGCCTTTCAAGGCCCTCCCAACCCTTCAGCTATCCCAGTCTTTCTGCCCCATCTTCCTTGACATTCACTGATCTTTGGAAAAGGTAAAATTGACTCCCTCATGGTGAGGATGCCTGGGTTGCAGGAATGGATTTTTTTTTTCTCTGCTGATTTAAGAGGGGAGGAAAAGCAAGGTCTCAGTGCTCGACCAGGTTTTATCAAATGCAAAAGTACACACAAGGAAAAGCACACAAAGGGACATAGTAGTGCCCAGTGAAGAGGGAATCTAAGAGTTAGACTCTGTTTGTCTGACAGAAACCCATTCTATGTCCAACTTTTATGTTGGACATAGAATGGGTTCCCTATGGGGCAGAACTGCCTGGTTTGGGTCATCACAGGGGATTCAGTAATCTAGACAAATGCAGGGATGCTAATTGGTTCTCACCATGAGAGTTTCCCAACACACCCTAGTGGAAATTTGAAAGTCCCGCCCAACAGTTTCGACCAGCCCATCAAATCTTAGTTTTGGAGAGGAAGAAAAATCATGAAGGCAGTCAGCTAAAATGTTTAAGTGTAAAGTACATCCTCTACCCAGACCCTCTCTTCCATCTCCCTGCCTCAGATATGTGACTCCTGGTCCCCACATGTACCTGTGTGAGTGGGTGTACAACTTTATGCAAGTGAAGACCCAAGGAGCACTCTGGGAGCGCTTTATGAAAGAGTCCCTTGCTGGGACCTGGGGCTGGCTATCTACCAAACCCTGGGGATATGACTTTGCTTGGCATGCAATCCTGTGCCATTAGGTCATGGATTTTTCTTAATGTGGGTGCTGAGGCTCAAATCCAGGGCCTCATGCATGCATAGCAAGCCAAGCACTTTACCAACTGAGCTATCTCCCCTGTGCACACACAAAAGAAATGTAAACATTGGGAAGAAGATCTGACAAGGCCTGTGGGTGAGAACCCAAGAACACTGAACTTCATAGCAATTCTGCCTTGGGGAAAGTAGTTACCAGAAAAGAGTTATTGTAAGAAATGTTAGCAAAGACCTTTTGGGTTTTATTAGAAGAGAGAATTTCTGACAGCGTGGCAGTCATAGAAAGGAGGAAAGTGTATTTTTTACTGTGAAAGGCTGGGCAATTTTGTTGTCCAAAGATTCCATTTTGTTCAAGCTGACTTTAGTCAGACCTCGAGATGCCCCCTGTCGTGGACAAGCCCAGCACAGAGGCCTGAGGGTATTTGTGATTTGATTTGATTGATTTCTGTCCATGTCTGGAAAATTACTATAGGAGACATGGTTTCTTACTGTAAAGCTGATTCAGAGTAGAAAGTTCCAGAAGGAAGATGGGACAGAGTGTCCACATGTAAAACTTGCAGTCTGGCTGAGGAGATACTGACACACATTCAGTAGAGACTATGATGAGATCTTGTCATGGCAAATTGGAATCTTGCCAACCTCATTCTTTTTTTTCTGAGACAAGGTTAAATCACTCTTATGAAATGTGTCCTGACCACTTGGTCATCAGACTCTTAGACTCCACCCAGCTCCTATAAAATTTAAAGCTGAAGATGCTGGTTGACATTTTTGTGTCTTCTCCTCTAGGAACACTGACATTGTGGTTATGCCATTGACTTTAGGGTGTGTGCTAATGCTACTGCTGCCATTAGTGCTGATTAAGATGGTGAGAATGATAATGGTGATGAAAATGATGAAGATGATGATGACGGTGATGAAAATGATGGTAATGATCATGAAGATGATGCTGGTGATGATGAAGATAATAGTGATGGTGATGATGAAGATCATAATGATGGTGATGATGAAGATCATAGTGATGGTGATGATGAAGATCATAGTGATGGTGATGATGAAGATAATAGTGATGGTGATGATGAAGATCATAATGATGATGATGGTAATACTGAGGAAGATAGTGAAGACAATGGGGATGATGATAATGATGATGATGATGGTGGTGGTGATGATGAAGACGATTATGGGGCTAATGAGGCTGAGGAAGATGATGGTGATCATGGTAGTAATGAAGATAATGATGGTGAAGGAGATGTTGGTGTTGGTGATGAAAAATGAAGACATGGATGATGAGGAAGAGATGGTTCAAAAGATGATGGTGAAGATGATTACACTGAAGATGACAAGATGAAGAGAGTAAAGATGAAGTCAAGAGTGAAGGTAGTGAGGAAGATGATGGTGATGAAGATGATGAACATAAGGATGATGATGACGTCTCTATAAGAACCAATGTGCCTGCATATGATCCCATAGGCTCTGTGCTGTTCCGTGAATGACTACCTAGCAAATGTTAAAGCATAATATTTAGGCAGCTGATACAGTCCTGTAGAATGTTAAGAAGAGAGCACAGAGGCCCCTGGGCCAGTGGAGATTTCTACAAAGAATTTGAATGTCAGATTATTTTCCCACTTAAAGAAACAATTGTCCAAATCACAGTGTGACTACAGGAAAGTAGAAAATGGCATTGGAAGTTGCTGTGTGACACCTTCACTTGAAACATCTTATTAGAATTAGGCCTAAAACTGTCAGGGCTGAGTGAGTCTCTGAAAAGGGACCAATGAGCACTCACCTGTCAGGAGACACTGTCACAGTAAGGGACACTGAGGACAAGGCACACACAACCCAGCCGAGGGCTGACAGAAGGAGGGTAGAGCTCAACTTAAAGCAGCCTCAGCCACCTGCACATCATAGCCATCCCCATGGCATGACACCTACATGCCCAAAGGCTGCGGCCATGGGAGCCTCACCCTGGGAGGAGCAGGCTACTCCTGCTTGCTCCCAATAGGACTACGCCTCACCCCAAGGCACATCAACGCTCTGCTTTTCCACCCCTTCAGGACAGGCTACGTTTTCTGATTACCTATCCACCCTCAATGCTTTTGTCCCTGTTCCATTTCAGGATTACCCCCAGGTAGGCTCCCCCTTGCACACAGCCAGCACACCGCAGGGCTTTGTCTTTTCTCCCGTCAGTCAAAAGATTGATCCAGGAAGCACAACTCCCGTGCTCTTCACCTAAGAATGACTCTCTCCTATCATTGAATCCTGTCTTCTTTGACCAACAGAGCAACAGAGGGAAGAGACACCATGGCAGCCGATGGAGCCTGCTGACACTCCCTCCTGGCAAGCAAGGCCTGATTAACTTCACTAGATGAGCCTCTTCCCCACCCCAAAACAAGAATGTCTACATATTTCATATCTGTTTTGTTTTATTTTCTTTTTCTATGTATACATAGTCATGTGTGTACAGGTGCAATTGTGTGTGTCCAGTTACACTTCTGTGAGCAGGTACACATGGGTGTGGAATATAGATGTCGACCTTGGGTATAGTTTCTCAGGAGCTTATTATCTTTCCTTTGAGATGGGGTCTCTCACTAGCCTGGAATTCATCAAGAAGGCTAGACTGACTAGGGATTGATCTGTCTGCACCTGCCCAGAGCTGGGATTACAAGGGTATGCCACGCACCTGAGCTTTTTACATGGGTTCTGGGGAACAAACTCAGGTAAAAGAGAAGCACTTTATGTGCTGAGCCATCTACACTGATCTTCTATCTGTACATAGATAATACAACACTAATATCTTGAGGATTAGCCTCACAGTAGCTATGCCACTTACGGTCCGTTCTTGGGTTCTTTTTGTGGCCAAGTAAAGAATTACAAGATGAGAAGTTTACAGTCACAGCACACAGGCAAGGTTTACTGAAGCAAAAGTAACACTCTGCATAGAAAAGAGACAGGCTTTCCACAAGGGGAGTGAGTCTGGAGATGGAGCACTGTCTGCTCCCCTGGAGAGTCTCACTTTTATATTCTATGGGGTAGACAGTGGGATACGACTGGGCTCCCCTTTTGGGTTGGACAGGGCAGGATGATTGTCACTGGTTGATTTGCTCATACAAAAGCAAGAGCCTTCTAGAGACAGTTTATTCCCTCCACTGGCAGAGGAGGAAATAAAAGCCCAGAAAAAGGGCCAACTAAGGACAAAAATAAAAAGTAGGCCATCTTTGATAAAGGTGAGTGTAACTGGAGCACAGCTGAATCTAGTCTAGGACTTCTTCCCTTGACTACCTGCCTAGTCTACAACTAACTATCTGCTATTCTCCTTCAGTGAATGCAATCAAATCCCTTCTGACTTAATTGAGTATGGATGGACTCTTTGACTTGATGGTTACCGAGTGTTCCCAGTAGTTTAGTTTCCCAGGGTTCCATTGTCATGGACCGTGACCTTGTCACCAGGGTACTTCTCTGATATTCCATAACTTCTCCTGCTGTAAGAGCCTAGGAATTATATGCAAGATGGAAGTCTTCCCTGTGGTGAAAAGGATCCGTTTTCTCAGCAGTTTGCTTTTTCCCCTTTGTATAGGAAATAATGCCGCTGAGTTGGAGCCTTCTTCTGTAACCACAGCAAAACTGGAGCTCATCTCCCAGAAAGCTCCCACACAAAGACCTTTACTGAAACCCCATTTGGCAGGAGTTATTCCAGAACATTCCTTCTGTAACACCTTCCTGTTCTGATTGTCTCTTCCTAAGGAACTGCAGGAGCCCACTGGAGACATCCGATAAATGCAGTCTTCAAAGCCACTCATCCATTCTTAATGGACAGCTTGTTAATTTGAGGTCTAGGTCATGAATTTGAATGCTGTGCACTGAACACCTCTTCAGTGAGAAAACCTGGTTTTGCCTCAGGGTAAATGGTGATTCATTAATTGTAATTAAATTAGGCTGGTGGCTTAAACTAGATGTGACAAAATGAAAATCCCTATATAAAACCTGAGATGCGTATCACAGGCCTCCTGTCAATAACATCTCGTTTTTGTCTAAGTGGATTTAAAGAGGACAAGATGCCTCTTTTTTAAGGGAAAAAAAAATCTACCTTAGCTAAGCAGGGAAATAAGTAACTTGGGAGTGTTTCTTTTTTCATGCAAGTATGGATATAGAAACAAAAGAAGACTAATAAAAAGGTCTGCTCCGAGAATGCATGAGGAAGCCGAGCTGAATTCTCTGAGGCTGGCTATTTAGCCTCTCTAGGCCTGTCTCACCGCTCTTGGGGTATGAGTTGTGTCTGCACAGGCAACACAGCTATCTCCCAGCACAGTGAGCAGAGGGTGGGGCTGATAGATCCTGGATAGACATCTGATCCTCTGATCTGAGAGATCTCAACGAACCTTCCTCAGTGTCTAGTCATTGACTTTGGGGCTCTTGGTCCAAGGAGTTTCTACCCCGTGAAATAAGAGGCTTCGATAAAGCCCCTCTTTTATAGAAAAAGAAAGCAGGGGCTGGAGAGATAGCCTAGCGGTTAAGAGCACCGACGCTCTTGCAGAGGACCCGGGTTCAATTCCCAGCACCCACATGGCGGCTAAGAACTGTCTGTAACTCCAACTCCAGGAGAACTCCAGTTCCAGGGGAGTCCGAGACCCTCTTCTGACCTCTGCGGCATTGCACGACACGGGTGCACAGACCTGCATGCAGACAATACATTCATACACATATGAAAATTAAAAAAAAAAAATTAAAAAGAAAAAGAAAGCAAGCAGGATCATAGCACAAAATGGGTAGACCTGAAGCTTCCTGAATTGAATAGAATGAAGAGGTTTCCTTAATTGAATGGGGGGGGGGCAGGGAAGGGGAGGGAAGAGCTCTGCCTGAGGTCAGGGCCTCACTTCTAAGCCCAGAAGAGGCAGAGGAAGCAGAAAGACAAACCCGTTCAGCTGGACCTCATCTCAAGTCTCCCAGCACAAAGCTTGTGCAAAATACAGTTTCTACCATGGTGTTGCCTAGGACATGATGTGACATAAAAATGAAAACAATTGTAATAGTTAGAGGTTGACGTATGAGCAGAACTACTCCCAGTGCTAGAGAGCACAGGATAATTAATACTAATTACACATTACATGATTCTCGGTGTGGAAAAGATCTTGTAGCTATTGTTGAAACTGGTGTTGCACTAAAACTGCAAGAGTTCATCTATGATAGCATTTAGAAATGAAACTGAGCCCAAGGTAAGAAAGAGCAAGGCTGTGGGACCCAGGGCTGTCTCTCAGCTGTCTTGACATAGAAGGGCTGGACAAACTGCATGCAGATGCTTTCCTTCACACTAGACCTGGAAGATGAAGGTGAAGATCTGGGTCGTCCCAGGCCCCCGGGATGGAGGGGGACCAGCCGAGCAGCATGAACTATTCTGGCTCTTTCACAGCATACAAAAGCAGCTATTCAATGACTACTTCTCAAGTTTCATATGTTAGCCCTTGTAACCAAGCCTTGCTCATAGTGGAAAACAGAACTGCGGCTTAACAGAGCTGACAAAATGGAAAACCACCACAGTTCAGCCTTGTCCACATGGCCACCTATCCCCTCCCTCCAAAGAAGAGGAGGATGAAGCAAAATCTCATATATACCCCCAAAGTGTGATGGCCCGTCATCTGGATAAATACATCTGGCTTCCATAAAGTCCCTCTTTTATAGAAAAAAGAAAGTAAGCAGGATCACCGCATGAAATGGGCAGACCCAAAGATTCCTGAATTGAATAGAGTGAAGAGGTTTCCTTAATTGAATGGGGGGGGTCAGGGAAGGGAAGGGAAGAGCTCTGCCAGAGGTCAGGGCCTCACTTCTCAGCCCAGAAGAGGCAGAGGAAGCAGAAAGACATCTGGTTAACCCTGCCCACAAAAGACACAAATTCATGTTACTCCTATTTGGCTGATGTTGCTTCTTCCGAATCAATCTCCCATATTTGATAGTTTTTAATTTCCAAGTTGAGCTAAAGTTTAACTACTGTCAACTCATCCCATTTGTTCATCTATCCCAAAAGTCATTCTTCTAAGTTTATGAATACCAATTGTAAGAGCCTTTAGAGGGATCTCACAGTCAATAACTGGCAGAGTAGAGGGCAGAACTTCTCTTGTGACTCATTCTCCCTATATTATGGCTGAAATGCAAAAGATAAATAAATCATACAGCAATCTTAATAACATTTTTTGACTAGGTTTCATGTGAGCTATACTGGCCTCAAGTATGGTATGTAGCCTAGGATGACCCTAAACTCCTAGATCCTCATGTCTCCATCTCCCACGTGCCAAGAATACAATAATATGTTACCATGCACATTATATGTAATGTTAGGGTAAAACCCAGGCCATCCGGCATACTACACAAACACTCTATCAACTGATTGACACCTCTACCCCTTTTTTGTAATTTTAAAATTGATCATATGCCTTGCTATGGACACAGAACCTGGAGTTGCCTTTCATTGGGGTTTAGGTGAGCAGTGAAGGGTTAGCAGCATATGAACTAGACAGTTCAGCCAAGTGCTTGCTCAGAGTTATTGAAGATATCCAGAGATTGGGTAAACTCTGGGAACAAGGGGGTGGGGCACTCTTACATATTGGAATAGAAAGAATGCAGCCATTTACTATTTATATAATTTTAATGCAGAAATAAATTCGTGTTGGTTCATCTATAAAAAAAGAAAGACTAGGGGCTGGAGAGATGGCTAGTGGTTAAGAGCGCCAACTGCTTTTGCAGAGGACCCGGATTCAATCCCCAGCACCCACATGACAGCTGAGAAGCATCATTGACTCCAGTTCCAGGGGAATCCAACATCCTCTTCTGACCTCCGTGGCATTGCATGACACGGGTACACAGACCTGCATGCAGACGGTACATTCATACACATAAATAATAAATTTTAAAAAATTAAAAAATAAAAATAAAGAGTAAAATTGAGTTTACAAGGATAAAAGAAATCAATGACATGCATAAAATACCCTGTGAAGAGGCCAGGTATGCTGGTGCTTGCCTTTAATCCCAGCACTTGGGAGGCAGAGGCAGGTAAACCTCTGTGAGTTCAAGACCAGCCTAGTCTACATAGTGAATTCTAGGTCATCTGGGGTTACAGGAAGACCTTATCTCAAAAAAGGGGGAACACCTTGCAAAGTGGTATCATTAAATGCAGTATTGCTACCCCAGGACCAGTGCAAGCCAACAATCAGATCAGAAAGAATGCAGGTGGTCATGTGTGTGCTTCAGTTTTTCACTGTTGACAGGGTGTCCCACTTCATTTAGCAGTCCTGGACTTGCAAACGCAGGCTGAGTTTGGATAATACATACTACAGGGAATCAAAGGATAAAGAGTGGAGCCGAGTGGAGCACGCCAGCAAGGTACACAGGCTACACAGGCTACGCAGGCGGCCCGGCCCCACAGAGTTCCCTCCCTATTGCTCCTCTCCCTTTGGAAAGAACTAAGCCAAAGTGAGTCAAACCAAGAAGACAAATTTCAAAAAGCCCACAAAGCCAAGAGTGAAGTCACTATCTGGCTGATGGCCTGTTGCTAGTGCGCGTTGCCAAATAGCAAAGGCTTATACAATGCTGATTACTGGCGGGTACGCTGCCGAGACTTATGTCGTCAATATTTTAAATGCTAACTAAAACCCCATGCTCTAGTTTGCTTCTCTGTTGCTGCTGTGATAAGCACCAGGACAAAAAGCAACTTGGGAAGGAAAGGGTTTATTTGTCTTATAAGTTATAGTCTATCATCGAGGAAAGGCAGGGAAGGAAGTCAAGAAGGAAATTGGAATGGGCTTGAAACATGGACCATGAGGGAACGCTGCTTACTGGCTTGCTTCTCCTTGCTAGCTCAGCTACCTTCTTACACATCCCAGGACGAACTGCCAGGGAAGGCCCCACCCACAGTGGGGTGGCTCGCCCTATTTCAATTAGCAACCAAGAAAATGCCCCGCAGACAAATATGATAGAAAGAATTCCTCAGTTGGGAGCCTTCTTCCCAGGTATGTCTTGAGTTAAAGAAAACTATGACACCCCATAAGGTAGGTATTAGGTGCATTTTACAGATAGGTATTTGAGGCAGAGATAAGTACTGTGATGGTGTGGATGTTATTTGTTCTGAAAGGTTCATGTGCTGGATGCTTGGAACCCAGAAGGCAGTAACAGAATCTAGTAGAGCCTTTGAGAAGTAGGACCAGCAGAGTGCCCCCAGGCCACTGGGAATTGTCTTCAGGAGGACTTTTTGCTTCCTGGATGGTGATCACCTGCTCCTATGCACACTTCTGTCCCAGCCATCTACTGCAGTGAGACATGGCCACAGTGCTCTCGGAGCTGAGATAGCACCATGCTCTTGAAACTCCGAAATTATTAGTTAACTCTTTATTTTATTTTATTTTTTAATATATATTTTTATACAAGATTATATTACAAATCAAATCTAGACCCATGTCCCTCTCCCAACCCCTCCCACCCCACCAGAGCTCACGCATTCTGCCAAACATGTTTTCATCTTTTTTTCTCAGTCTTTCTCAAAATTCTTGATGCAGAAGTTGACTGTTTCGAGCAGAAGTTCACTGTTTCAGTCAGTTCTTTGATGCAGTCTTTTCTGCTGCTGCTGTTGTTCTTTCCAATATGCATCAACTCTTTGCCTCATAAGTAGTCTGCCTTGGGCATTTCACTGTAGTGATAATGGAAAACTGACTAAGAGAAGTTCTTTCTCAAAAATCACACAGCTCCTGTGGCTGACACCAGTTTTTTAATGGCTGCAGAATTCACTCACTGAACACTGAGCAATATGCTTTGTATGCTTTTGTAGCTTGAGACGCAGAACAGCAGAGCTGTAAGCCTTACAGTAGGAATAGGTGCCTTCCCTCTGCCCCAAAAGAAAGCATGAAGATGAACTTCCACCTTTGGACATCCGTCTTCAAGATCCTTCCCAGACATGGTGGCTCTCTGCACCATGTCCATTGTTCCATCCATTGTCGTGCTGCAGAGCACCTAGAATCTATGTAAACTCCATCGTTCATGGGTTTAATGGTTTAATAGTTGATTTAATCATTGCCAATTGGTGATTAATCTCATAATATAGTCCACCCATCCCCAGGGAACAAGACAGGGAATGAAGGTGAAAAATCCCAACCCCATGGTTGTTTCCTCTAGAACCTCCACCCTGAAGTTCTCCAGTGCCCATCAAGTTATCACCTGACTAGCATTAACTCAGGCATGGATGAGCGAGGCTTCTTACGGGTTACAGAGAAGATGCTCAAAGAGGTGTCAGAGGTTTTTTAAAACTCTGTGCCAGGAGTCAGAAACCAAGATCAAATGCATCTATCGTTATCTGTCAATGCATCTATCTATCTATCTATCTATCTATCTATCTATCTATCCTTTATCTACTCAACTATCTAGCCATCCATCTATCCATACAGCCTCCATTTATCCATCTATTCATCCATCCATCAATATTACATACATCTACCAATGTGTGTGTGTGTGTGTGTGTCTCAAAATGGTATATTACTCAGTGTCCAGAAGATCCTTCAAACTGGAACTCCTTGAATGAGATAAATAGCATCAGAAATGAGAAAAAGAGCTCAGTTCAGGTGAAGTGAGATCTTTGAGTCGGGACGTTTGGGCACTGGGGACATTGGGGAGGAAGAACTCTGGGCCCTGCTGTTGCTCCGAGTCAGCTACGAAGCATCAGATATGCTGTGCTGTAGAAGCTTTGTGCATCTTCCAGCTCACAGGAATTTTCTGAGGAGCAAGGAGATAAATGATCCCCAAAGATTATGAAACAGATTTTTTTTTTAATTTTTATTGATGGTTTTGTGCATTGTATAACATCATTTTCCAATTCAGATCAGGCATTAATTTCCCTTTCCCTTCCCCCCCACCCCCACCCCATCCCAGATCATGTATTCTGCCATAAACTGTCCTTGCTCTTTCAGGTTTTTTTTTTTTTTTCATTTTTTAGCTATGAGTGATATCCATGAGTATAAGCATCCTCGTTGCAAAACCAATCTATAGATTGTTATGCCCTAACCCCCACAGTCCCACCATCAGGGGAGGTTGACAGGTTGTTGTTCAATCAAGTTGATCAAATGAGGTCGCAGACTACCACGCTGTAGTTTCACCATTCACCCCAAATCGCAGCCTTTACATTCTACCACGGCCCCCTCTTCCGCAGATTTTCCCTAGGCTTAGAAAAGGGGCACAGGTGGATGAGAAGTAAATTGTCCTTCTCTCTGGAGCTGTTGACTTGGATTTCTGGTCCAATTCTGGCGTGTGAAACAGATTTTTTAATGCTCTAGATTGTCCCCGAGTAAGATCTTGGAAAGCAAAGCATAAAAGATAAAGTTCTTGGAAGATACACCCAGTGTCCCTCTCCCACCCATCCCCCCTTTCCAATTCACATTTCAGTCATTTTCTGATGCAGTCTTTCTGTTGTTGTTCTTTTACTATGCATCCCTCTCCATGAGAAATATTTATATCTGGGTTGTTGGTACTAGCATCCACATATGAGGGAACCTATTGTCGTTTGTTTTTCTGGGACTGTGTTACTTCAACTTAACATTAATGTCTTCCAGCTCCATTCCATTTACCTGCATTTCATGATGTTGTCCCTCTTTCTGCTGGCTAGTATTCCATTGTATACATGTACCACATTTTCTCTATCCACTCGTGAGTTGAGGGCCTGGGCTGGTTTCCAGCTTTTTGCTATTGTGAACAGAGCTGCAATAAAATAGCTGTGCATGTATCTTTGCAGTAAGTTGTGTCTTGTGGGTATATACACAGGAGAGTGGTATGACTGGGTCAAATGGAAGGCTCATTTTGAGTCTTCTTAGTGTTCTCCATACTGCTTTCCATAGTGGCTGTACAAGTTTACATTCCCACCAGCAATGGATGAGTGTTCCCCTTTCCCCACAACCTCTCCAGCACTTGGTATCATTCGTGTTCCTGATCCTAGCCAGTCTTATTGGAGTAAGGTGATATCTCAGGGTGGTTTTAATTTGCATTTCCTTAATTATCAGAGATGTTGAACACTTCTTAAGATGTTTCTCGGCCATCTTCCTAATTCCTCCTCTGTGAAATCTCTATTTAGATCTTGCTCCAAACTCTTTTGAATGATTCATTGTTTTCTTTCTTCTTTTGTTTTTTGAGTAGCTTGTATACTCTGGAAATTAATGCTTTGTCAGATGTATCTGCTGTGAAGGGTTCCTCCCACTCTGTGGGTCTGGGACACTCATTGTCAATTGATCAACTTGATTGAACAAACAACCTGTCCTCCCCCACTGAGTATGGTGGGGCTTTAGGGGTTTGGGCACAACAGCCTGCAGATAGGTTTGCATGAAGGTGCTTGTAATCATGGATATCACTTATAGCTAAAAATGAAAAAAAAAAACTGAGAGAAAGATGCAGGACAGTTATGGCAGAATGCATGATCTGGGATAGGGTGGGGGTGGGGGGGAGGGAAAGGGAAATAAGCCTGAACTGAATTGGAAAAAATGTATGAAATGCACAAAGCATCAATAAAAACTAAATTAATAAAAAAATTAAAATTAAAATTAAAAAAAAAGAAATTGAAAAAAAAAAAAAGTTCTTGGAAGAACTGTGTCCAAATAGGTTCTAAAGAGCTGGAACTTCCAGGGCTGGCCTAAGCTTTGTAGAGCATTTATAGCCACAGTCATGTCCAGAATAAGTCTAGTATGGGGTTTCTTGTGTTAGAAGCTGATTATTTATGAAAAAACCCTGTAACTCAGAGAGACTCACAATAGAGAACAAGCAATGATTTCAGGAGAATCTACTCAACATGACAATCTGATTTCATCAATAGCCACGGCCTTCATCAAACCTGTGCTTCACAATCAACAGACCACCGGTTCTGCCCTGTCCGTTCCCCAGTCTCCAAACCCACCAGGCCCAGCAGTTCAGTCAGCTGGCCTTCCTACCAGGACCTCCTGCTACTGAGCCCCTACTCTGCCTTTAGCTTAGTCTGGAAATACGTGAAGAAGTGCTACTGACTGGTCTCTGTTTTAGCTTTGTTTCTGTTGTGGTAAAACATACCACACAAAGCAACCGGGGAGAAAGATTTATCTTAGCCCAGGTTATAGGTGCTCACAGTGGGAGGTCAAGCCAGAAGGGCTCCGAAGCAGCTAGTCACATCACATCCACTGTCAAGAGCAGAGAGAAATACAAGCATGAATGCATGCTCAGTTACCGCCTTCCTTGTGCTCAGCTGACCTTCCTACTCTTCCACAGTTCAGGATCCTTGGCCCAGGGAGTGGAGCTGCCCACGGTGGGCTGGGTCATCCAACATTAATCACTTAATTAAGACAATTCACCACAGACTTGCTCATGGGCCAGCTGTATCTAGACAATCCCCATGAGGCTCTCTTCCCCCATGATTCGAAGTTGTGTCAAGTTAACAATTAAAGCTAACCATCACAGCCTCTAAGAAACAAGGGGCAGTTTCAGGGTACGAAGAAGTGGACTCAAGGTGGCCACCCCAAATGCGAGGTCTTGGAAGAGGCTGCAGGGCTGTGCGATTCTCCCTCCTCAGTGTCAATTTGCTATGGACAATGGCTGCCGGTATTAGGGTTCTTTAGAGAGCCCAAACCAACTGAAAACATCTATACCTTTAAGGACATTTATCAGATTGGCTTAATAAGACAGAGGTTGGGGAATCACTCTAACAATGGCCATCTGGGCTCTGGAGAGGTAGAGAGCCTGGTGGCTGCTCAGTTCCTCCTTCAGTTGCCACAAACCCATGCTGGAGGCCTGGGAGAGTCCCTGACATGTTGTCCCTGTTGGAAGGTTGAAGAAGCTGATGTCAACAGAGGATGGCAGCAGCAGGAATGATGGACGCCCTCCCTTGGGAATAAGCAAAGGCCAGCAGCTGTCCTTGTGTCTGTCCTGTCCCCTTGGAGGGGCCGTCCATCTGAGGGCACATCTTCCTCCTCAGTTGAGGCATTCTGGAAACACCCTTACAGATAATACTCACATGTATGGCCCAGGTTAATTCTAAGTCCTGTCAAGTTCCTGGCGAAGACTGTCCATCATGCTGCCCAAGCCAGGGGCTTCTGGGTTTGGCGAGCATGAATGAAACATAACCCAAAGTAACTTGTTTCCTTTGCTGATCCAAGTGGATAAGAAGATATGACCGCTCCTTGCATTGTTTCCCACCTGTCTCTGAAGACTCTCAAAGAGACAGCAGCCACTAGGTAGAAAGAAGCCAGATCCATGAATGGCCAGGCAGAGGAATGTCAGCAGCCAATCGGGAGCATGTGTGTCAGAGGTTCCGATGTGTGGGGAAAGTTTATGTTGAAACTTAAAGCTGATGTAACTACTAACTTGGGGAGAAGATAAGGCAACCCTGCCAGGCCCCCTGGAAATGGGACCCCCAGCACCCAGAAAGACAGGTTCTCTGCTGGAAATTCCCACGGCCTCTGGGGCAGAATGATTCCTCATCCTGATCGCGCTGTCTGGTGCCAAGGCAAGAAGGGATGGAAGACCTCACACAGGAAAACTCCAGGAACAACTAGAACCTTCCAGATCAGCAACATGCAACTGGGACTGGCAGCATGCTGTCCTCAGCAAGCAGAATTGATTGCCTGACCCCATGGAGAGAGAGCTGGGCTAAACCTTGATTTGTTCTGTCACTTGTCTTGAATAAAGGTGGAGTCCACACAGATGGATATCTCGAGACAAACCTACAATGGAATTCCTTGTGTTCATTTTGACTTTGCAAAAATGTGCTGGAAGAAAATTGCCTGAGTGTTGTCCTTGTCTAACCTCAGAATCCTGCACAGTGCAGCAATAAGCACTGTCCCTCCAGCTCCCTCTTGGCACAGCCTTTGCACAGCCCCTTGGACTCCCGGACTCTGGCCCATGACACCTGCCAAGGCCAGTCAGCACCAGCTGTGTGTGTTCAGGTGTGTGGGGTGGTCTGTCAGCACAGCTGCCTGGGACACCCCAGGAAGAACAGCTGCCACCTTTTCCGAGCTAATTTCTCTTTCCCGCTGAACTACACGGGGGAGAATAATTGCCTTCACTCTGAGGTCTGACATTCCCACACCTGCTCTACCACTGTTCTCCCAACAGGAGAGACAATTTCTGTCCCCTTGGTGGGCCCTTCACAGCACACTAGAGAAACATACGTGTGAAGAGTCATTCGGAATACGAATGTGGGCCGAGCCGTGTTTTGGAAGGCTGGGTAGCACTTTTCCGTTATGAAATGAGAACCACGGAGGGAACTTTCCCAAACGGCCATGCAAAGAGCTCAAGGCACCCGCTTATAGGCTCTCAGTCCTGCCAGCAGGAAGGAAGAGGGACGGCTAAATGCAGGGAAAAGGAAGACCGAAGGAAACTATGCTGAATTCATGAGACGCTTTCTCAAGAAGTTCAGAGTTCTCCTGTGGCTGCTGGAAAGCTGCGAGCAATTGATTCTAGATGTGCGTTCTTAGTCTAGATTATGAATTAAGACACCACAGCAGTTACTCACTTTGCTAAGGTCAAAGGACCAGCATCATGATTGGAGGGGCAGAGACAGCACTACCCTCCAGGAGCCAGCCAGCCATGGACAAACACAGGAAGAGCTCCGGCAATCCACTTTTGTAATTCTCCGAAGGGCTGAGCCTGAGAACTTCATTAAGATTACAACACCTCCCAAGTTTTAATTATTTTCTCATCTTTTTTTTTTTTTTTTTTTTTTTTTTTTCTCCTTATAGCCCCAGCTGTCCTGGAACCACTTGTAGACCAGCTGGCCTTGAACCCACAGAGACCACCGCCTCTGCCTCCTGAGTGCTAGCTAGGATTAAAGGCATGCGCAGTCACGCCCAGCTAAAGACAGTTCTAGCCACCATGTGGGTGCTGGGAATTGAACCTGGGTCTCTGCAAGAGCAGTTGTGCTGCTTAACCGCTGAGCCATCTCTCCAGCACCACATTTTCTAATCGTTAAAAATTATGTTCATATTTATAAAATAATAATACATTAATAAAGGAGTCACCCTGNCACTCATACCCCACTTAGCCCAGGAACTTACTGGCAGGGGGAAGAGTTAGTCTCTTTATAGGAGTGATGCTAGACAGGCTTAACAGGCTCCAGTGGATGAACTCAGACTGGGAGGACATTGGGGACACAAACTTGACTTGATAGATCTTAACATAATGACAGAACGTATGAAATCCTGTGGTCAGGTTATGGGGGGGGTGTAAATATAATTAAGATGTTGAAAAAAGAAAGAAAAAAAAAGATCTTATGAAATGTACCAAAATTTAAATAAATATACATTGAGAAAAACATAAAAAGTAAAAAAATGGTTTTGCTGTTCAAGTGTTTCAATTCTAAAAAAAGAAAGAAAAAATAAACAATAAACCTGAAATTTTTTTAATTAAATGACAATCATAATAATAAATCAAAAGTGCCTCACAGGAACAAAAGGAAGGATGGACAATGTTAGCACCAGTAATTTCTGAGTAAAAGATGGAGATTGAGATTTCTGTTCACATCATGTTTACTCTAATGTGGGGCATCTGAAATCCTTTTCTGTAAAGTTCCACATAGTAAATATTCAAAGCACATCACATACATTTCTACTTCACATTCACTCTGTAGTGTGAACCAGCCCTTGACAATACCAAAACGAATGGATGGGAATGCATTCTAATAAATCTTTATTGACAGAAATCAGTACAGAGCTAGATTTGACATTAAGGTAAGAGGTGGTTAATCTTTGCTCTGTTATATGCCAGAAATTTATTACTCTATGATTGAGAAATATAAATATTTTAAAAGACTTCATAATAATGAGGAATATATAAAAGAGCATGTATTTACTGAAAAACATAAAATGTTGCCAGCTGTATTCACACTTATCAATATACCTTCAGGTTGAATCATTTATTAATGTAATTTATTTTTAAATATGAACATAATTTTTTAACGATTAGAAAATGTGGTGCTGGAGAGATGGCTCAGCGGTTAAGAGCACCAACTGCTCTTGCAGAGGACCCAGGTTCAATTCCCAGCACCCACATGGTGGCTAAGAACTGTCTTTAAGCTGGGCGTGACTGCGCACTGCCTTTAATCCTAGCTAGCACTCAGGGGGCAGAGGCGCGGTGGTCTCTGTGAGGTCAAGGCCAGCCTGGTCTTACAGGTGGTTCCCGGACAGCTGGGGCTATAAGGGAGCCCTGTCTCAAAAAAAAAAAAAAAAAAAAAAAAAAAAACAAAAAAAAAGATGAGAAAATAATTAAATGGGAGGTGTTGTAATCTTAATGAAGTTCTCAGGCTCAGCCCTTCGGAGAATTACAAAAGTGGATTGCCGGAGCTCTTCCTGTGTTTGTCCCACTGGTAGCTGGCTGCTCCTGGAGGGTTTAGTGTTGTCTCTGCCCCTCCAATCATGATGCTGGTCCTTTGACCTTAGCAAAGTGAGTAACTGCTGTGGTGTCTTAATTCATAATCTAGACTAAGAACGCACATCTAGAATCAATTGCTCGCAGCTTTCCAGCAGCCACAGGAGAACTCTGAACTTCTTGAGAAAGCGTCTCATGAATTCAGCATAGTTTCCTTCGGTCTTCCTTTTCCCTGCATTTAGCCGTCCCTCTTCCTTCCTGCTGGCAGGACTGAGAGCCTTAAGCGGGTGCCTTGAGCTCTTTGCATGGCCGTTTGGGAAAGTTCCCTCCGTGGTTCTCATTTCATAACGGAAAAGTGCTACCCAGCTTCCAAAACACGGCTCGGCCCACATTCGTATTCCGAATGACTCTTCACACGTATGTTTCTCTAGTGTGCTGTGAAGGGCCCACCAAGGGGACAGAAATTGTCTCTCCTGTTGGGAGAACAGTGGTAGAGCAGGTGTGGGAATGTCAGACCTCAGAGTGAAGGCAATTATTCTCCCCCGTGTAGTTCAGCGGGAAAGAGAAATTAGCTCGGAAAAGGTGGCAGCTGTTCTTCCTGGGGTGTCCCAGGCAGCTGTGCTGACAGACCACCCCACACACCTGAACACACACAGCTGGTGCTGACTGGCCTTGGCAGTGTCATGGGCCAGAGTCCGGGGAGTCCAAGGGGCTGTGCAAAGGCTGTGCCAAGAGGGAGCTGAGGGACAGTGCTTATTGCTGCATGTGCAGGATTCTGAGGTTAGACAAGGACAAACATCAGGCAATTTTCTTCCAGCACCTTTTTGCAAAGTCAAAATGAACACAAGGAATTCCATTGTAGGTTTGTCTCGAGATATCCATCTGTGTGGACTCCACCTTTATTCAAGACAAGTGACAGAACAAATCAAGGTTTAGCCCAGCTCTCTCTCCATGGGGTCAGGCAATCAATTCTGCTTGCTGAGGACAGCATGCTGCCAGTCCCAGTTGCATGTTGCTGATCTGGAAGGTTCTAGTTGTTCCTGGAGTGTTTCCTGTGTGATGGAGGTTCTCTTCTTCCCTCCCTTTCTTGGCCTTTGGCCCCAGACCACCGCGCGCTCAGGAATGGTCAGGATCGTCCCACGGAACTCATTCTGCCCCCCGGAAGGCCAGAGGAAGACCTAGGCTGGGATGGCAATAAACCCGAGAGAGGACGCTTCAGTTACAGGGAACACAGGCAAACCTTTCCCCCACTGCCCATCTCACCTCATTACTTTTCCTTAGCACCTTCCCGATCTTTCTCTTTGCACATTTTTTCTTCATCCTTTGTCATTATATATTATTCTTGTGGACCTCTGGCCTCTCTGGCTTGCTGTTTTCACTTAGCCCCCATATTTGCACGTACACTTGACTTTGCCTGCCCCCATGGAGAGGGAGAGCTGGGCTAAACCTTGATTTGTTCTGTCACTTGTCTTGAATAAAGGTGGAGTCCACACAGATGGATATCTCGAGACAAACCTACAATGGAATTCCTTGTGTTCATTTTGACTTTGCAAAAATGTGCTGGAAGAAAATTGCCTGAGTGTTGTCCTTGTCTAACCTCAGAATCCTGCACAGTGCAGCAATAAGCACTGTCCCTCCAGCTCCCTCTTGGCACAGCCTTTGCACAGCCCCTTGGACTCCCGGACTCTGGCCCATGACACCTGCCAAGGCCAGTCAGCACCAGCTGTGTGTGTTCAGGGTGCTGTGGGGGTGGTCTGTCAGCACAGCTGCCTGGGACACCCCAGGAAGAACAGCTGCCACCTTTTCCGAGCTAATTTCTCTTTCCCGCTGAACTACACGGGGGAGAATAATTGCCTTCACTCTG
This sequence comes from Rhizomys pruinosus, assembly GCA_009823505.1. Classification (NCBI taxonomy): domain Eukaryota; kingdom Metazoa; phylum Chordata; class Mammalia; order Rodentia; family Spalacidae; genus Rhizomys; species Rhizomys pruinosus. The sequence continues at coordinate 1,523,288 of VZQC01010027.1, forward strand.
AGGTCTGACATTCCCACACCTGCTCTACCACTGTTCTCCCAACAGGAGAGACAATTTCTGTCCCCTTGGTGGGCCCTTCACAGCACACTAGAGAAACATACGTGTGAAGAGTCATTCGGAATACGAATGTGGGCCGAGCCGTGTTTTGGAAGGCTGGGTAGCACTTTTCCGTTATGAAATGAGAACCACGGAGGGAACTTTCCCAAACGGCCATGCAAAGAGCTCAAGGCACCCGCTTATAGGCTCTCAGTCCTGCCAGCAGGAAGGAAGAGGGACGGCTAAATGCAGGGAAAAGGAAGACCGAAGGAAACTATGCTGAATTCATGAGACGCTTTCTCAAGAAGTTCAGAGTTCTCCTGTGGCTGCTGGAAAGCTGCGAGCAATTGATTCTAGATGTGCGTTCTTAGTCTAGATTATGAATTAAGACACCACAGCAGTTACTCACTTTGCTAAGGTCAAAGGAAACCCGGCATCCTTATTGGAGGGGCAGAGACATCACACCTCCAGGAGCCATCCAGCCCATGGAACAAACCCGGCAAGGCTCCGGGCAAATCCACCTTTTGTATCTCCGACGGGGCTGGTAGCTGAGAACTTCATTTCAGATTACAAACCCCTCCCAAGTTTAATTATTTCTCCTCTTTTTTTTTTTTTTTTTTTTTTTTTTTTTTTTTTTTTTTTTTTTTTTTTTTGAGACAGGGTCTCCTTATAGCCCCAGCTGTCCTGGAACTCACTCTGTAGACCAGGCTGGCCTTGAACTCACAGAGATCCACCTGCCTCTGCCTCCTGAGTGCTAGCTAGGATTAAAGGCATGCGCAGTCACGCCCAGCTTAAAGACAGTTCTTAGCCACCATGTGGGTGCTGGGAATTGAACCTGGGTCCTCTGCAAGAGCAGTTGGTGCTCTTAACCGCTGAGCCATCTCTCCAGCACCACATTTTCTAATCGTTAAAAAATTATGTTCATATTTATAAAATAATAATACATTAATAAATGATTCAACCTGAAGGTATATTGATAAGTGTGAATACAGCTGGCAACATTTTATGTTTTTCAGTAAATACTGCTCTTTTTATATATTTTCTTATTATGAAGTCTTTTAAATATTTATTATTTCTCATCTAGAGTAATAAATTTCTGGCATATAACAGAGCAAAGATTAACCACCTCTTACCTTAATGTCAAATCTAGCTCTTACTGATTTCTGTCAATAAAGATTTATTAGAATGCATTCCCATCCATTCGTTTTGGTATTGTCAAGGGCTGGTTCACACTACAGAGTGAATGTGAAGTAGAAATGTATGTGATGTGCTTTGAATATTTACTATGTGGAACTTTACAGAAAAGGATTTCAGATGCCCCACATTAGAGTAAACATGTATGTGAACAGAAATCTCAATCTCCATCTCATTTACTCAGAAATTACTGGTGCTAACATTGTCCATCCTTCCTTTTGTTCCTGTGGAATGCACTTTTGATTTATTATTATGATTGTCATTTTAATTAAGAAAATTTCAGGTTACATCTGTTTAATTTTTCTTTCTTTTTTTAGAATTGAAACACTTGAACAGCAAAACCATTTTTTCTTTTTATGTTTTCTCAATGTATATTTATTTAAATTTGGTTACATTTCATACATTATCTTTTTTTCTTTTTTTCCTACATCTTAATTATATTACACCCCCCATAACCTGACACAGGATTTCATACGTTCTGTCATGTATGTTTAAGATCTATCAAGTCCAGTTTGTGTCCCAATTGTCTCCCAGTCTGAGTTCACCACTGGAGCCTGTAAGCCTGTCTAGCCCTCCTCGATAAAGAGACTAACTCTTCCCCCTGCCATAGTTCCTGGGCTAAGTGGGTATGGGAGTGTTTTGCCTGATGTAAGTGCACCCTGTCATACAATGCTTTGAAGGCCAAGAGAGAGGCATCAGCTCCCTTAGAATTGAGGAGTTGTTAGATGGTTATTAGCCACCATGTAAATGCTAGGAACCGAACCCTGGTCTTCTTCAGGAATGGCTAATGGTTTTAACTACTGAGCCTCAGGAAGCCACTTTTTTTCAAAGCCATGTTTTTTTTAATTTTTAAATTTATTCTTTATGTGTATGAATGTTACTGTCTGCATGCAGGTCTGGCACCCGTGTCATGCAATGCCGTGGAGGTCAGAAGGGCATCAGATTCCCTGGAACTGGAGTTAAAGACAGCTTTTCAGCTGCCACGTGGGTCTGGGGATCGAACCGTCCTCTGATAAGACAGCAGGCTCTTAACCACTGGCCATCTCTCCAGCCCCCCAAAGCCAATGTTTTATTGAAGCTGTGCATTTCATACAAATTACATTCAAATCTAGACCCATGCCCTCCTCCCTGCCCCCCCCCCCTTTTTAACATGTGTTTTAATCTTTTTCTCAGTCTCTCTCAAAATTCTCGAGCAGAAGTTCACTGTTTCACAGCATAAGTTCACCATTTCAGTCAGTTCTTTGACCATTCTTTCTTTTTTGTTGTTCTCCTTCCAATATGCATCACTCCAAAATATGCACATATGCTCACATATATCATAGGTTTTGAGCATCTTCAGCTAATGATTTTTTATTAGCCTGAAAGATGGCATGTTTGAAGGCTCCTCCTTGTCAAGCCAATCACCATCATTCTGCCCTTGTGCTCCACACTGGGGTTTTCCCTTCCCATGGTCACCAAAGAGGTCCAGTAAGCACCATCCTTCTGATTTTCCTGTACTGGTCTCCTTGATAAGCCTGGTAGCCAACTATGGCAGTCTATACTCTGAAGAGGCTAGAAACCCCGTAGTGCTCAGTCCACAAGCTGGAATTCTCAGCAGTCCCCACTGGATGAAGATTTGGAGGATTCTTGGAGAGACATGAGTCTTCAGTCCATATTGGAAGGTTGAAAAGCTGTGTCTCATGTCTTTGAAGATGGCAAAAGAGTGGCAGCCACAGGGTAGCTGCACTTGCCCAGTAAGACAGGCAAAACGACTGTGCTTTTTTTTTTTTTTTAACTTTTTGTTTTTTTTTTTTACTAAGATGTCAAGTTTTATACTTGAAGTACAATTTCTCTGGACTTACTATTTATTTATTTCCAGTTATACTTTCCTTTTGGATGTTAAGCCACACAGTTAGCCAAGATTAACCCAGGTTTTTGTGTTTTCTCAAGGTCAGTTGAGGGATCTGGTCTCAGAGTCATCTGGGTTTTTTGCGGGGGAGGAGCCCCTGGCTCCTTTTTGGCTTTTCTTTTTTTTTTTTAATTAATTTATTTATTCTGTATGTGTATGAAGTACTGTCTGCATGCAAGTCTGTGCACCTGTGTCGTGCAACGGTGGAGGTCAGAAGGGTCTCGGTTCCCCTGGAACTGGAGTTCTCCTGGAATTGGAGTTTCAGACGGCTCTCGGCCGCCATGTGGGTGCTTGGGAGTGAACCCGGGTCCTTGTAAGAAAGGTCGGCGCTCTAACCGCTAGGCATCTCTCCAGCCCTCCTTTTGGCTTTTCAATCACCAGTTCCACCCACGAGGAAAGTCAGGTCTTGAGACCAGGCTTCCTTTCAAGCATGAGCAACTTTCCTCTTTATCAGACAGACACTGGCGAAGTCCCATTAGTGGATCTCCAAGATCCTCCTGCACAGGAAGACTGGGACTCACATTTGCAGGGACATTTCAAGGAGATGCCCCAATGCATAGTACCTGGAACTTAGTTGACCTCTGTGAGGCAAGGAAACAAAGTTATCCTTTAAGACCCTTGGCCAGGTAGTGGGCTTAAGTATGGTCATTAAGCATCCAGAAAGGCTAAGTTACACCCAGCCTGATACTTTTAACTACTCTATAATATTTAGAAAAGGCTTGGACAAAAGCTCAAGACGCCTTGTATAAGAAATCTAAGAAGCACTCCCATAAAATAAATACTGTGGTTAAGACATAAATGTCGTGACAAACTAGTTTTTTTTCTGAATTCCTTTGATTTATATTACTCAAATATGTCTCCACAATTACAAATCTAAAATAAACAATAAATTAAAAAAAAAAAAATAAAGAATATATAGAGCACAGTGTGTTTCAGATCACAAGGAATATAACATTAACATTGCTGTTTTCTTACAATACATAATAGGTGCTAGCTCCACAGATGAGGGACACCATTTTTCATTTGTTTTGCTGGGACTGTGTTACTTCACCTTAACATGATATCTTCTAGTTCTACCCATTTACCTGCAAAGTTCATGATGTCACTTTCTTTACCACTGCGTAGAACTCCATTGTGTGATGAACCACATTTCTCTCTCTCTCATCAGTTAGGTGAGGGGGCACTTGAACTTGGTTCCAGCTCTTTGCTATTGTGAAGAGAGCCACAATAAACATGCCACGCATGTATCTCTGCGGTAGATGAGTCTTGTGATATATAACCAGGAGTGGTATTGCACTAGGTTAGGTTGGTATGACTAGGTCAACGTCATTTTGAGTTTGCCAAGGGTTCTCCCACTGCTTCCACAGTGGCTGTACAAGTTTTACATCCCCAAGCAGTTGATGAGTGTTCCTTTCTTCCCACAACCTCTCCAGCTCTTGTATCATTTGTTTTCTTGACCTAGCCAGTCTTATCGGATGAGATGATATCTTTAAAGTGGGTTTAATTGCATTCCTTAATTATAGTGATGTTGAACACTTTTTAAGATGTTTCTCAACATCTCTAATTCCTCACAGGAAGTCACTTTTTTATAAAAATGTTTAGTCCATATACAGAGTCTGTCACACTTTCTACCTTCCAAGAATTGTTAAGTTTACTACTATATGACTGAGGTTTTTCTGGGAAGAGCAGGAAAGCTTTCCAAACTGTCTGAAAATGGCTGAGAGAAAGAGAAAGCCAGCTGGCTGGGCAATTTTCAGGATGTTGACTGAACAGTCCTGGCTGGAGAGTTCCTGGAAGAGCCACAAGGACTCTCGTGACTTGACTCTCATACATAAGGTAATATTGGTTTTCATCTTGCATTGGGGCTAAGGAGGGAGACCTGATTTTCTCATGAGTTTACCCAGATGGAGGGCAGAGGAGAAGAGGAAGAGTTGAAACTTTGAAGCAGTTGCTGATCAAACATAGAAAATGACCTCGGGGCCGGAGAAATGGCTCAACATTAAGAGCACCGACTGCTCTTGCAGAGGACCTGGGTTTCAATTCCCAGCACCACACATGGTGACAAAATTGTCTTAACTCAGTTCCAGCAGTAATACCATTACCCTCTTTGACCTTGGCGTGCATTGCATGCACAGGTGAAAAAAAAGGAAATGACCTCCTTCTTTTTTTGTGTGTGTGTGGTGTGTGTGTGTGTCTGTATGAATGTACTGTCTGCATGCAGGTCTGTGCCCCATGTCGTGCAATGCCATGGAGGTCAGAAGAGGGTTTCAGATTCCCCTGGAACTGGATTCTCCTAGAACTGGGTTACAGACGGTCTTTAGCCGCCATGTGGTGTGGGGAAATGAACCCTAGGTCCTCTCAAGAACGGTCGGTGCTCTTAACCACTAGGATCTCTCCAGCCCAACCTCCTTCTTATTCCAACACCACAAACTATAGTCACTTCTTCCTCAGAATCCTGACCCATTGTCTCCCAGAATCTGAGTGGAAGCAGACGGGAGGCCTGACCCCATGCTTCTGCTTCATCTGGGAAGACTTTAAATCTCCTTACACGCCCCTGCCTGATTGCTGCCACTTCCCACGACAGGGACATGAGCTAGAGAGCAGTTCCTGGACCTCAGCTTTCAGCTCAGTCCACCATGGTGGAGAATTCGGTTCTTCCCTTCCTTAGTTAAACCTCTCTGGATCCCTTCATGGAAACCCACAGAAGTGGGCTCCTAGGTGCTCCAAATCAGTTGACAGTGACCACCATCACCGAAGGACTAGCTCTGGGCTTCTCCTGAGGAGTTACACCTTTTGCTTCTGCTTTCTGGCTTCTTGGCACTCTGGGTCTTAATCATAGCGAGACCTGTTCTCCTGCTGGAGAGAGGACATCCTTGTGCAGCAAGCTGAAGGGAGCAGCTGGGAATAGCTCCTCTGGGGGTGCTCAGGACCGTTCATTACCTCCCCTTTTTACTTATAAGAGAGCTGCAGCATCTACATGCACAAAAGCAAGACATGGGCCCAGAAGAGGAAAGATGAAGATTTGCCTCACACTTGGGAAAAAAGAATCCTCCTGACTCCATGGGCTCAGGGGTGCCTGCTGGAATCTGGACGTGGAACCTCAGCTCCTGTGGAGGACCCCTATATATGATCCTCCTTAGGAGTTTTGTCAAGGAGAAGCTGAAGGCAGAGGCTAGGGTGCTGGGCTCCCTGGTGTCCTCAAATATTTTCTGTCAGAGACAGAGCCAACTAAAGGGCTGAGGAAAAGGGCAAAGGAAAGGGAAACAGGGGTCTCCTACTAAGCTAGATGCTTTGTTTATTTTTAAGGTTTATACTTAGTTTTAATTATGTGTATGCATGTATGTCTGTGTGGGGAAATGTGCATATAAGAGCTGTCCCCACTGAGGCTAGAAGAGGACATTGGATTCCCTGAAGCTGGAGTTACAGGCTGTTGTGAGCCACCTGATGTGGGTGCTGAGAGCTGAGCTTGGGAGGTCTGGAAGAGCAGCACATGCTTGGAACCGCTAAGCCATGCGCCAGCCTAAGGCTACTTTAAATACAATGCTTTTAACCATTAATGTCAGATTCAAAAACAGAGAAACAAGCACGAAGGATCTTATGTACTCATTAAATGTAAACTACGCAGCTGCCATTCAGCTTGACTTTATGCCCTACACAGCTCCGTGAGGCTGGTACAGTCCCACCCTTGCTGAACATATGCCCTGGGAAGTCCTGTGAGAATGGTATGGACCCACCCCTGTTGAAAAGGTTTAGGGTCTTTGGTTCAAAACCTCCAAATCCCATGCTCGTGCAATGCGATGATGTTCCAAGTGGAGCTTCCTAATGACTCAAACTCAGTAACATCAAAGAAACAGCAAGCTGGCTTTTGGAAGGAGCGAGAGCAAGTCAGACAGGTCTAGCATGAACACTGCCTAGGAGCTTCAAGAGGAATCTCCCGGGCCTCTCACCGCCAGGTGTTTGGAAGATTCGCTCCCACACAAAGGCTTCTGACCTTCAGGCAGTGTCATGAAGAGACATTTTTCAGGCTGCAAGGTATATTGATAAGTGTGAATACAGCTGGCAACATTTTATGTTTTTCAGTAAATACATGCTCTTTTATATATTCCTCATTATTATGAAGTCTTTTAAAATATTTATATTTCTCAATCATAGAGTAATAAATTTCTGGCATATAACAGAGCAAAGATTAACCACCTCTTACCTTAATGTCAAATCTAGCTCTCTACTGATTTCTGTCAATAAAGATTTATTAGAATGCATTCCCATCCATTCGTTTTGGTATTGTCAAGGGCTGGTTCACACTACAGAGTGAATGTGAAGTAGAAATGTATGTGATGTGCTTTGAATATTTACTATGTGGAACTTTACAGAAAAGGATTTCAGATGCCCCACATTAGAGTAAACATGTATGTGAACAGAAATCTCAATCTCCATCTCATTTACTCAGAAATTACTGGTGCTAACATTGTCCATCCTTCCTTTTGTTCCTGTGGAATGCACTTTTGATTTATTATTATGATTGTCATTTTAATTAAGAAAATTTCAGGTTACATTCTGTTTAATTTTTCTTTCTTTTTTTAGAATTGAAACACTTGAACAGCAAAACCATTTTTTACTTTTTATGTTTTTCTCAATGTATATTTATTTAAATTTTGGTACATTTCATACGATATATCTTTTTTTTTCTTTTTTTCATACATCTTAATTATATTTACACCCCCCCCATAACCTGACCACAGGATTTCATACGTTCTGTCATATATGTTAAGATCTATCAAGTCAAGTTTGTGTCCCCAATTGTCTCCCAGTCTGAGTTCATCCACTGGAGCCTGTTAAGCCTGTCTAGCATCACTCCTATAAAGAAGACTAACTCTTCCCCCTGCCAGTAGTTCCTGGGCTAAGTGGGGTATGAGTGTTTTGCCTGTATGTAAGTGCACCCATGTCATACAATGCCTTTGAAGGCCAAGAGAGAGGGCATCAGCTCCCTTAGAATTGGAGTTGTTAGATGGTTATTAGCCACCATGTAAATGCTAGGAACCGAACCCTGGTCTTCTTCAGGAATGGCTAATGGTTTTAACTACTGAGCCTCAGGAAGCCACTTTTTTTTCAAAGCCAATGTTTTTTTTTAATTTTTAAATTTATTCTTTATGTGTATGAATGTACTGTCTGCATGCAGGTCTATGCACCCGTGTCATGCAATGCCGTGGAGGTCAGAAGAGGGCATCAGATTCCCCTGGAACTGGAGTTAAAGACAGCTTTTAGCTGCCACGTGGGTGCTGGGGATCGAACCTGGGTCCTCTGTAAGAGCAGTCAGCGCTCTTAACCACTAGGCCATCTCTCCAGCCCCCCAAAGCCAATGTTTTATTGAAGCTTTGTGCATTTCATACAAAATTACAATTCAAATCTAGACCCATGCCCTCCTCCCTGCCCCCCACCCTACGAGAGCTCATGCATTCTGCCAAACATGTTTTTAATCTTTTTCTCAGTCTCTCTCAAAATTCTCGATGCAGAAGTTCACTGTTTCAAGCATAAGTTCACCATTTCAGTCAGTTCTTTGACGCAGTCTTTCTGTTATTGTTGTTATTCCTTCCAATATGCATCACTCCAAAATATGCACATATGCATGCCACATATATCATAGGTTTTAGCATCTTCAGCTAATGATTTTTTTATTAGCCTGAAAGATGTCATGTTTGAAGGCTCCTCCTTGTCAAGCCTAATCCACCATCAGTTCTGCCCTTGTGCTCCACACTGGGGTTTTCCCTTCCCATGGTCACCAAATGAGGTCCAGTAAGCACCAAGTCCTATCTTGATCTTCCTGTACTGGTCTCCTTGATACAGCCTGGTAGTCCAACAATGGCAGTCTATACTCTGAAGAAGTAGAAACCCCTGTAGTTGTTCAGTCCACAAGTGGAATTTCAGCAGTCCCCACTGGACAATGAAGATTTGGAGGATTCTTGGAGAGACATGAGTCTTCAGTCCATATTGGAAGGTTGAAAAGCTGTGTCTCATGTCTTTGAAGATGGCAAAAGAGTGGCAGCCACAGGGTAGCTGCACTTGCCCAGTAAGACAGGCAAAACGACGTGCTCTTTTTTTTTTTTTTAACTTTTTGTTTTTTTTTTTTACTAAGATGTCAAGTTTTATACTTGAAGTACAATTTCTCTGGACTTACTATTTATTTATTTCTCAGTTATACTTTCCTTTTGGATGTTAAGCCAACAGTTAGCCAAGATTAACCCAGGTTTTTGTGTTTTCTCAAGGTCAGTTGAGGGATCTGGTCTCAGAGTCATCTGGGTTTTTTGCGGGGGAGGAGCCCCTGGCTCCTTTTTGGCTTTTCTTTTTTTTTTTTAATTAATTTATTTATTCTGTATGTGTATGAATGTACTGTCTGCATGCAAGTCTGTGCACCTGTGTCGAAACGCGTGGAGGTCAGAAGGGTCTCGGATTCCCCTGGAACTGGAGTTCTCCTGGAATTGGAGTTTCAGACGGCTCTCGCCGCCATGTGGGTGCTTGGGAGTGAACCCGGGTCCCTTGTAAGAAAGGTCGGCGCTCTTAACCGCTAGGCCATCTCTCCAGCCCCCTTTTGGCTTTTCAATCACAGATTCCATCCCACGAGGAAGTCAGGTCTTGAAGACCAGGCTTCCCTTTCTGAAGCATGAGCAGACTTTCCTCTTTATAGACAGGACACTGGCTGAAGTCCCATTAGTGGATCTCCAAGACCTCCCTGCACAGGAAGACTGGTGACTCACATTTGCAGGACATTTCAAGAGATGCCCCCATGCATAGTACCCTGGAACTTAGTTGACCTCTGAGGGCAAGGAACAAAGTTATCCTTTAAGACCCTTGGCCAAATTGGTATGGGCATTAAGTATGGTCATTAACATCCAGAAAGGCTAAGTTACACCAGCCTGATACTTTTAACTACTCTATAATATTTTAGAAAAGGCTTGGACAAAAGCTCAAGCAGCCTTGTATAAGAAATACTAAGAAGCACTCCCATAAAATAAATACTGTGGTTAAACATAATGTCATGACAAACTAGTTTTTTTTCTGAATTCCTTTGAAATATGCATACATATCCTCTATCTATATACCAAAAATTCCTAACTCTGAAAATAAATGGTAGCTTAGTTCTAGAACCTGTTCAGGGATTCATAATATAAGAGCACAGTTGTTTTCAGATCACAAGGAATATAACATTAACATTGCTGTATTTGCCTTACAATTACATAATAGGTGCTAGCATCCACAGATGAGGGACACCATTTTTCATTTGTTTTGCTGGGACTGTGTTACTTCACTTAACATGATATCTTCTAGTTCTACCCATTTACCTGCAAAGTTCATGATGTCATCTTTCTTTACCACTGAGTAGAACTCCATTGTGTAGATGAACCACATTTTCTCTCTCTACTCATCAGTTGAGGTGAGGGGCACTTGAACTGGTTCCAGCTCTTTGCTATCGTGAAGAGAGCCACAATAAACATGGCCATGCATGTATCTCTGCGGTAAGATGAGTCTTGTGGATATATACCCAGGAGTGGTATGACTAGGTCAGGTGGTATGACTAGGTCAAGCTCATTTTGAGTTTTCCAAGGGTTCTCCACACTGCTTTCCACAGTGGCTGTACAAGTTTACATTCCCACCAGCAGTAGATGAGTGTTCCTCTTTCCCCACAACCTCTCCAGCACTTGGTATCATTTGTTTTCTTGATCCTAGCCAGTCTTATCGGAGTGAGATATCTTTAAAGTGGTTTTAATTTGCATTTCCTTAATTATTAGTGATGTTGAACACTTTTTAAGATGTTTCTCAATCATCTCTAATTCCTCACAGGAAGTCACTTTTTATTAAAAAGTTTAGTCCATATACAGAGATCTGTCACACTTTCTACCTTCCAAGAAATTGTTAAGTTTCATACTTATATGACTGAGGTTTTTCTGGGAAGAGCAGGAAAGCTTTCCAAACTGTCTGAAAATGGCTGAGAGATAAGAGAAAGCCAGCTGGCTGGGCAATTTTCAGGATGTTGACTGAACAGTCCTGGCTGGAGAGTTCCTGGAAGAGCACAAAGGACTCTCGTGACTTGACTCTCATACATAAGGTAATATTGGTTTTCATCTTGCATTGGGGCTAAGGAGGGAGACCTGATTTTCTCATGAGTTTACCCAGATGGAGGGCAGAGGAGAAGAGGAAGAGTTGAAACTTTGAAGCAGTTGCTGATCAAACATAGAAAATGACCTCGGGGCCGGAGAAATGGCTCAACAATTAAGAGCACCGACTGCTCTTGCAGAGGACCTGGGTTCAATTCCCAGCACCCACATGGTGACTAACAATTGTCTTTAACTCCAGTTCCAGAGTAATACCATACCCTCTTCTGACCTTGGCGTGCATTGCATGACACAGGTGAAAAAAAAGAAAATGACCTCACTTCTTTTTTTTTTGTGTGTGTGTGTGTGTGCATGTATGAATGTACTGTCTGCATGCAGGTCTGTGCACCCATGTCGTGCAATGCCATGGAGGTCAGAAGAGGGTTTCAGATTCCCCTGGAACTGGAGTTCTCCTAGAACTGGAGTTACAGACGGTTCTTAGCCGCCATGTGGGTGCTGGGAATTGAACCTGGGTCCTCTACAAGAACGGTCGGTGCTCTTAACCACTAGGCTATCTCTCCAGCCCAGACCTCACTTCTTATTCCAACACCACAAACTATAGTCACTTCTTCCTCAGAATCCTGACCCATTGTCTCCCAGAATCTGAGTGGAAGCAGACGGGAGGCCTGACCCCATGCTTCTGCTTCATCTGGGAAGACTTTAAATCTCCTTACACGCCCCTGCCTGATTGCTGCCACTTCCCACGACAGGGACATGAGCTAGAGAGCAGTTCCTGGACCTCAGCTTTCAGCTCAGTCCACCATGGTGGAGAATTCGGTTCTTCCCTTCCTTAGTTAAACCTCTCTGGATCCCTTCATGGAAACCCACAGAAGTGGGTCTCCTAGGTGACTCCAAATCAAGTTGACAGTGACCAACCATCACCGAAGGGACTAGCTCTGGGCTTCTCCTGAGGAGTTAATTCCCTTTTGCTCTTGCTTTCTGGCTTCTTGAGCACTCTGGGTCTTAATCATAGCGAGACATGTTCTCCTGCTGGAGAGAGGACATCCTTGTGCAGCAAGCTGAAGGGAGCAGCTGGGAATAGCTCCTCTGGGGGTGCTCAGGACCGTTCATTACCTCCCCTTCTTACTTATAAGAGAGCTGCAGCATCTACATGCACAAAAGCAAGACATGGGCCCAGAAGAGGAAAGATGAAGATTTGCCTCACACTTGGGAAAAAAGAATCCTCCTGACTCCATGGGCTCAGGGGTGCCTGCTGGAATCTGGACGTGGAACCTCAGCTCCTGTGGAGGACCCCTATATATGATCCTCCTTAGGAGTTTTGTCAAGGAGAAGCTGAAGGCAGAGGCTAGGGTGCTGGGCTCCCTGGTGTCCTCAATATTTCTGTTCAGAGACAGAGCCAACTAAAGGGCTGGGAGAAGGGCAAGGAAAGGAACAGGGGTCTCCTACTAAGCTAGATGCTTTGTTTATTTTAAGTTTTATACTTAGTTTTATTATGTGTATGCATGTTTGGCTTGTGGGGAAATGTGCATAATGAACTGTCCCACAGAGGCTAGAAGAGGACATGGATTCCTGAAGCTGGAGTTACAGTGCTGTTGTGAGCCACCTGATTGGGTGCTGGGAGAGCTGAGCTTGGGAGGTCTGGAAAGAGCAAGCACATGCTTGGAACCGCTAAGCCATGCGCCAGCCTAAGGCTACTTTAAATACAATGCTTTTAACCATGAAATGTTCAGATTCAAAAACAGAGAAACAAGCACGAAGGATCTTATGTACTCATTAAATGTAAACTACGCAGCTGCCATTCAGCTTGACTTTATGCCCTACACAGCTCCGTGAGGCTGGTACAGTCCCACCCTTGCTGAACATATGCCCTGGGAAGTCCTGTGAGAATGGTATGGACCCACCCCTGTTGAAAAGGTTTAGGGTCTTTGGTTCCAAAACCTCCAAATCCCATGCTCGTGCAATGCGATGATGTTCCAAGTGGAGCTTCCTAATGACTCAAACTCAGTAACATCAAAGAAACAGCAAGCTGGCTTTTGGAAGGAGCGAGAGCAAGTCAGACAGGTCTAGCATGAACACTGCCTAGGAGCTTCAAGAGGAATCTCCCGGGCCTCTCACCGCCAGGTGTTTGGAAGATTCGCTCCCACACAAAGGCTTCTGACCTTCAGGCAGTGTCATGAAGAGACATTTTTCAGGCTGCACCTCCTGCCCTGTGCCTTGTAGACAGAAAGGCCCAGTTGGAAAGTCCCAAAGTGGAATTTACGTTCTCTTTCCTAAGTGTACAATAAGCAGTATCTTCTCATACCATGGAATGGAATAGTCCTTGGCTCTTTCCATGGGGATTTTTCTGCGTCGTTTTTTTTTTTTTTTTTTTTTTTTTTTCTTTAATGGAGTTCTTCTAAGGCAGGATGAGGCGTCTCCAGAAAGGGAAGTGGCTGTGAATCTGCAGGAGGATGTCAGAAAGCATCTTCAGCGATTTTATTAATAGCGCCAGAACAGAAGCCCTAATGGTGCTGAACTGGCAACCTGGACCTCCCAAGCTTTGCTGTCTCAAGAAGGCACAGGTGCAGCTAGGAAGGATGGGCCTTAAATATAGAGAAGAAGCTTTAGTAGTTCGTGAAATAAACTAAATTTCAAATGATCATATATGTGTCTACTTTTCTTTTTTTAATTTAAAACTGAGTAAGTTTATTCATGGAGAAAACAGTTAACACAACACCCTACAGATGTTTCAACAATTAAAATCGATTAAAAAAGCCAACGGGGAGAGTTTGCAGCCATAAAAGACACAGAAACTATTGTTTCCCTTTCCTTTGATTTACATATATTTATCTTTAAAGAAAGTGGCAAGTATGTTTTTTTTTTTTTTAAAGGAAATGTTTTTGAGTGTAGACAGGGTCTCTCATAGCTCAGGTCACTTCTTGTTGCATAGCTGAAGACGACCACGAACATCTGATCCTCTACTCTGGGGTGCTGGGTTAACAGGAAGTGCCACCACACTGGGTTCATATGCTGCTGGGTATTGAACCCAGGGCTTTGCATGTGCCAAGCACTCCACCACCATTTTAAGATTTTTTTTATTATTTTTTAATTAATTTTATTGCTGTTTGTGCATTTCATACATGATTTCTCAAGTTCAGTCTAGCATATCCCTTTCCCTTTCCCCCCACCCCCACCCATCCCAGATCATGCATTACTGCCATAAACTGTCCTGACAACTGTCTCTCAGTTTTTTTTTGTTCATTTTTTTAGCTATAGTGTATACATGAGTACAAGCATACTTCGTGCAAAACCAATCTGAAGGCTGTTGTGCCCAACCCCACAGCCACGGTCCCACCATCCAGTGGGGGGTGACAGGTTTTTGTTCAATCTGAGTTGATCAAATGAGTGTCCAGACTACATTGCTGTAGTTCCATCATTCACCCCAATCACAGTGCCTTTACTTCTGCCATGCCCCCTCGTCCGCAGATTGTTCCAAGCTTAGAACAGGGGCACAGGCTGGTGAGAGTAAAACGTCCAATCTCTGGAGCTGTTGCACTTGGACTCTGGTCAATTCTGGCTGTTCTTTCATGTCGGTTGACATGTTTGTCCAGGAGTAACCGTTCGATCACTACTAAGAAGCACAAGCCATTAGATATATAGGTATTTTAAGCAGCACTAATAGTTATGGTCGGGTTGACTTTGGTATAGCAACATATGTTTGGATGAATGTTAATCCAGTGAATTACATTTTCCCCCCGTTGAATATGACAGGGTGCTTACTGTTGCTTATAACATCTCCTAACCTGTAGGGATGTACGTTGTGGCATCAGCCATTGGGTTATTCCTCAAGGAGAGGCAATAGCCATTAAGATTGGGATATACGTGCACATGGCTGCCTCTGCTGCACAGTATTTCCAGGCAGATGAGGTGTAGCTGTGTGCTGATGGTGGAGTCTTGCTGACTCAGGGAGACCCGTATTTGCTTTATTGGTTTAGTGGCCTTTGATAACACTCTCTGGCATTCCAGAGGGCCATCTGTACCACATTGATGTGCTGGGTTCAATACATCCCTCGCATGTTTAACGACAGGGCTTCGGCAGCAGGGTCTTACGCCTCTCCTCATGCAGGTATCCCAAAACGTAGCGGCAAGGGCCCTTAACATTTTGTGGGGCCTTGAAATCCCTGGCCAACATCTCCTGGTAGAAAAATCCATTGCGTTTTGATGTCAGAGCTCCGCATTTAATATATTTGCCTAAGTGCTATAGGCTTAAGGACTTTAGTATTATATTTTGAGTATGAACGAGTAGTATAATCCTTTTCACATTTTATGTCTATTAAGTCATTAATTAAAGAGGCATTTTATACCGGTTTATAAGCGAGATTACTTTATAATAGTTGTCTCCATTTACAGTTGGAGAACAGACCTTATCATCTCATATTTCTCATTGTTCTATGGGGGGCGAGGCAAGAAGTCTCTCATCTCAAAATCCTTTTGGCACCTAGAAGGTAAAGTTTCATTAGGGACATCATTATAAAAGTTGTTACATGTAGGTCCAACAAGGGGTTCGATGTTTATGGAATCTGCAGGCTTTTCTTCCTTTCAATGCAGACGGTCAACCTTTCATTGCCACTTTTGGTACATCTACTCAATGCAAAGCTGATCTTTTCTTTCTCAGCCGTTAAGTTGGTGAATTTTGATCCTGTTGGAACAACAAATCTTTTCCTGTAGTTAGTTTTTAAGATTTGAATTTGCAAGGTTATTGACGAAAAGGTTTCATGTCTGTCTGTAGCCACCCCCTTTTTTTTAACCCATGATTCCAGAAGGACAGTTGTATTATAGCATAACTATAGGGTAGGATCAAAGGCACAGATTTATCAAATTCAACCATGTGTTGTTTTGGTGACTATATATATGATTAACTTGGAAGCAAAACTTATATTTACGTTAAATTATTTAAAGAGAGAATGCTACAGTGTGATACGTACAAAACAGAGAAATTATATGAGAAACATTGTATGTGCCATCCCAAAGTCTTACTCTTACAGATTTTATGTAAAACAAATGTGGACAACAGCAGAATTATAGCTACAGGTAACTCGGATGCATTACGTTTTTTTTATCAGAGTTCTGTAAATCAATGTTTGTTTAATACACACATATTTACTTTTACTAAGTCCTAAAACACCATGAATCTGTAAGAACATGTCTAGGCAAACCTGGGATCGTGTTGAACATCACATCAATTAAATGCCTTAATCGATATACACCCGTGTTCCCTTCCCCCATCCCCCTTCCCAATTCATATTTCGTCCAGTTTTCTGATGAGTCTTTTGTTGTTGTTCTTTTACGATTGCATCCCTCTCCATGAGAATTTATATCTGGTGTGGTTTGGTTTAGCATCCACATAGGAGGGAAACACCTTTGTCATGTTGTTTTTCTGGGACTGTGTTACTTCACTTAAAAAAGTCTTCCAGCTCCATCCTTCATTTAGCAAAGTTCATGATGTTGTCCCTCTTTACAGCTGCATAAGAACTCCATTGTATAAGTACCCATTTTCCTATCCCTCGTCAGTTGAGGGGACACCTGGGGCTGGGTTCCACTGTTTGCTATGGTGAACAGGCTGCAATAAAACATAGCTGTGCATGTACTTTGCAGTAGTAGTTGTGTCTTGGTGGGTATTACCCAGGAGTGGGTAAATGGAAGGCTCTGTTTTGAGTCGTCTAAGGGTTCTCCACAATGCTTTCCATAGTGTGCTGTACCAGTTTACATTCCACCAGCAATCATGAGATGTTCCCTTTCCCGCACCTCTCCAGCCTTTTGTATCATTCGTGTTCTTGATGCCTAGCCATTCTTATTGGAGTAAGGTGATAATCTCAAGGTGGTTTTAATTTGCATTTTCTATATTATCAGAGATGTGTGAACAGTTCTTAAGATGTTACTGTGGCCATCCTAATTCCTCCGGTTGAAGTCTCTATCAGACTATTGCTCGCATCTTGTTGATTCACTTTGTTTCTTTCTGTCTTTGTTTTTTTGAGTAGCTTGGATACACTGGAAATAATGCTTTGCGATTCTAATGGCTGTGAATGGTTTCCTCTACTCTGTGGGTCTTCTCCTCACTTCCTTTTATTGCTCCTTTGATTGTACAGAGCTTTTTGAGTTTAATGAGGTCCCATTTGTCAATTGTCATCTTATTTCTGTGCAGCTGCTGTCTGATTTAGGAGTCGTTTTTTCCTACACCTATGTCTTGTAGTCTGTGCCAACCTTCGACTTCTATCACTACTCCAAGGTTTGGGGTTTCACGTTAGGTCTTTGGTCATCTGGAGTTGAACCTTTGTACAAGGTGAGAGGTAGTGGTTTCCATTTATTCTTCTACAAGTGTGACAGTTTTGCCAACAACATTTGCTGAAGATGCTGTCTTATCCCCATGTGTTTCTTGGCCCCTTGTTAAATATGAGGTGGCTGAAATTGTATGACGCTCATGTTTGGTCTTCAGTTGTCATTCCATGTGTCTACCATGTCTGTTTTTGTGCCAGTTACCAGTGCTTGTTTTTTCTGATTATAGCCTCTGTGTGTCGATGTTGATGTTGGTATTAGCGATCACCCCTGTTATTGCTCTTTTCACCCAGGTGCTTTTGGCTAATTGGGTTGGTCTTTGTTTTTCCAGATGAAATTGAGGATTTTTTTTCCAAGCCTGTGAAGAAACGCTTAGGGATTTTGATTGGGATTCGCACTTAACTATATTGACTGTTTGGGTAGGATGGACATTTTTACTATGATTATCTTTCCCCAATCAATGAGCATGGAGGTTTGTCCATCTCTGATGTCTTCCTCCAATTTCTTTTTCAGTGGGTTTAAGTGTTTTTGTAGAGAGATCCTTTGGTGTCTTTGGTTCGTTTGTTCCTAGGTATTTATTGTTTTGTAGGGCTATTGTGATGGGAAGGGTCCTCCTTGTATCCCTTCTTGTTGCGTTGTTGTTTGGTGTAAAGACCTATATTTTTCTAGATTTATTTTGTATCCTGCCCACTTTACCAAACTCTTATCATTTGCTGGAGTTTTCTGTGGAGTTCTTAGCATCCCTCAGGTAGACATGCATATCATCAGCAAAAAGGGATAGCATTGACTTCCTCTTTTCAAATTAAACTCCTTTAATTTCCTTTTCTTGCCTTATTGCCCTAGCAAGGGTTTCCAGCACGATATTGACAGGAGTGGTGACGGGTGATCCTTGCCGAGTTCCTACCTTCAAGGGAATGCTTCTGTTCATTTCCCCATTTAGGAGATATTGGCTGTGGGTTTCCTGTATATGGCTTTTGATTAATTGAGAATGATCCCTCAGAAAATTCCCTCCAGGACGTTAAACATGAAAGTGATGACTGGATTTTGTCAAAGGCTTTCTGCTGCCTCAATTGAGATGAATGGTGTGGTTTTTTGTTCCTTCAAGTCCATTGATGATGTGTTGTTATGATGTGTATTGATTTTCGTATGTTGAACCATCCCTGCATCTCTGGTTGAATCCACCTTGGTCATGGTGGATGATTTCTTCTGATTGTGAGTCTGTATGCGGTTTGCCAGAATCCTGTTTAGAATTTTGGCATCTGTGTTCATTAGGGAGGGGTCTATAGTTCTCCTTTTTGGTTGTTCTTTCCCTAGTTTTGTAATAAGTGATGTGCTGGCTTCATAGAAGGATTTGGGAGAATCTCCGTTTGGTATCCTTCTAAACAATTTAAGTAGTAATGGTTTAAGTCTTTTGAAAATTTTATAAAATTCTGCCATGAAACCTCCGGCCTGGCATTTTTTGGTTGGGAGGCTGCTTATCATCTTCGATAATTCTTCCTGTTACTATTGTCTTTTTTTAGGCTGTCGATCTCTTCTGGGTTTGAGCTTTGGTGATTCCCAGGATTTTCAGATATTCCCCATTTCTTTCTAGGTTCAAACTTAGTAGAATATAAGTTTTTGAAGTAGTCCGTTATGATTGTCTGGCATCTTTTCATTGTCGGTTGTGATGTTTCCCTTTCGTCATAGGATATCTATTGATTTGGAGTTGTTCCCGCTTTCTTTGGTTACTGGGCAGAGGTCTGTCTATCTTGTTTATGTCGTCAAAGAACCAACTTTATGGATTCATTGATTTTTGTATTTGTTTCTTTGTTTCTGATTTCTTGATCCTGCCTGATTTTTGTTTATTCTTCTTGTCTGTCCGTTTACAGTTAATTTGTTGTTGTCTCTGAGAGTTTTAGCTGCGGGTAGTCCATTATTGTGTTTTCTTTGTTTTTATATGTAGGCACTTGCGCTATAAACATTCCCTCTTAGGGAACTGCTTTTAAATGCCGTCCATCAGTTTTGTGTGTTGTTTTTTTTTCTTAGTTATGTTTTTTTCTTTTTTTTTTTTTTTCTTATCTTTGTCCACATTTTCATTATTCAGGAGAGTGTTTGTTTAGTCTCTATGTGTTGTCGTATATGTATGGTTCTATCTGGTGTTGATGATTGAGTTTTTTGCTCTGTGGTCTGATAGAATGCCTGGATGAGTTACTTTCAATCATTTTATATTGTTGAGTTTTTCCCTGTGTCCCCAGTATATGGTCAATTTATTGAGAATGTTCCATTGAGGTGCTGATTAGAAACTGTATTCTCTGGTGTTTAGTGAAAATTCGATAATGTCTGTGATGTCCATTTGTGGTGGTTTGTGTCATTTAGTTTTCCGATGTCTCTCTCTTTTGATCCGTTGTCCTGTTGGACCTGTCTAGGGGACGTAATGTGTATTGAAGCCCCTAGTATTAGTGTGCTGGTTAATCTGTGCCTTGAGATCCTGAAGAGAATTTGTCTTTATAAGTTTTGGTGCACTGGTGTTTGGTCATATATATTTATGATTGTGAACTCTTCATCGTCAATTTTCCTTTAATAAAGATAAGGGCCCTCTTTTTTCTCTTTTGCTTTCTTTTGCTTTGAAGTCTCATTTTGTTGATATTAGAATAGCCACACCTGGCTTTCTTTTTGGACCATTGCTTTTGCTTGGAATACTTTCTTCCGTCCCTCACCTTAAGTTGGTGCTGATCCTTAGAAATTGAGGAATGGTTTTCTTTGTAGACAGCCATATAGATGGATTTTGTTTTCCTAATCCAGGCTCCAAGTCGAATGTGCTTTTGAATTGGGAGTTTAGCCCAATTAATATTAAGGTTATAATTGAAAGATGATGTTGCTTCCTTTCACTTTATTAGCATTTGGCTTCTAGCCTCTGCTATTTGCTCCTCATAGGTTATGTTTTATTAGTTTCTTTTCCTGTGTTTGAGGATTGTTGCTCCTCTCTTCTGCCCTGTTGAATTGCTTCAAGTATTTTATGAGAGCTGGTTTTCCAGAACATGTTTCCATATCTCTGTTTATTCATGGAAGATTTTTTCTCTCTCCTTCAAGTAATAGTCGACATCTTTGCTGGGTAAAGTATTCTGGGTTGGCATCCATAGTCCCTTCAACCACTGGGACTGCGTTTGCCTCCATGTTCTGCTGCTTTCATGTTTGAGGCGAGACGTCAGTTTATAATTCTGATGGGTATTCCTTTGTACGTGATTGTTTTTCTTTTGTAGCCCTCAGAATTTTGTCCCTTTTGTTTTGGGCATTCTAAGCATTTTAACTATAATATGGCGTGGGGGTTTTTTTCCTGTTCTGATCTTGTCTCGTTTGGGGTCCTGATGTGCTTCTTGTATTTGATAGGTGTGTCTATTTTAGTTTGGGGAAGTCTTCTATCTATCATTCTGTTGAAGATCTGATATACTATTCTCTTCGATTCTTCTCCTTCCTCTATTCCTTGATCTTCGGATGTTTGAACCCCCCCTGTTCATGTGTCCCATATTTCCTGGTTGTTTCCACTTTTGTGTATTTTTAATTTTTAGTCTTTATTTGGGGGGAGCTTTTTTTTGTAATTGGCCCTCTGTGTTATCTCCAGATCTGATATTCTTGTTCTGCTTCTCCATTCACTCTGCGGCTTTTCCTTTCCTTTCTTCTTGATTGAATGTGTGTTCTATTTCCTTTTTCATTTCATCCTGTGTTTTCTTTAGTACTTCCATTTCTTTTTGAGCCCTCCTCACTCTCTCTTGGTGCTCCTAACTTCATTGATTGGCTTCCTTTTGGTGTTTTTACTTCCTTTTGGAGTTTGTTTTTTCTCCTTAGTTCTTCTGGATTTTGTTCCCCATCTGTTCCTTTAGTCTTTCTCATGTTTTTCATTGTATCCTCTAGGTCCTTTTTGAGTTTTTCATTCTCTCCTCTTTAGTTAGGTCTCTGAATTCCTCTTTATATCCTTTAATTTCTCTGAATAGGCCTGAAATTGTTCTCTTAAGGATCCTGTCCCTTGGGTCTCCTCCCAAGGGGTTCCCATTTTAGCTATCTACTACTGGTTTGGTAGCGCTTGATGCAGGATTCTCTGCGCATTTCCCATGTTGTCCCTTGTCGTGTCCCTGGCATGTGGGCTTCCCCTTTTGTGGTTTAGATCAAAAATAGCAGACGGTTTTGCTCTCCTCCTTCAGATGCCTTTTTTTTGTGTTCCCTTTTCCTTCATCCTTTTTTATGGAGTATGGACTTGTATACTTTTGAATTTTGTTGCTATATTGGATATTGGCAGCCAAATCCACTCCTTTCTTCTTGTTCTGAAGGTTCTCCAAAAAAAAGAGTCCACTTGGATTCGCACCAATGGCGGGGGCGGGGGGATGTTATGCCTAATCTAGCCCGTGCCCCGGCAGCCTGCCCAAAGGCGCAGGCACTAGCCTTGTCCCGACTCTCCGGACCCTCTGGCCCAGCACCCGGGTCCCGCCCACAAGGCCCCAGACCCAGGAAGAACCCAGCTCCAGAGCTACTTGCCCAGGTGACTTCTGGGTAGCCTGCCCAAAGGCGCAGCCACACTGGCCTTGTCCCGACTCTCCGGACCCTCTGGCCCAGTGCCAGGGTCCCACCCACAAGCCCATTTTAAGATTTTAATGTGAGTTGGATAAGAATGAAGAACTCAAAGAATTTGAAGATGACTAGAGCTATGAAGTTTCTAATAGTTGACTCACAAAACCACCAACTGCTGAGGCCACAGGACAAGGATTCCTGAATTTCTTTTTTTCATCTTTTCGAGACAGGGTTTCCCTTTACCCTCNAGGAAGGGAGGAAGGGAGGGGAGGGAGGAGGGAGGGAGGGAGGAAAGGAAGGAAGGAAGGGAGAGAGAGAGAGAGAAAGAAGGAAAGAAGAAAAGAAAAAAGAAAAGAAGAAAGAAAGAAAGATAAAGAAATAAGAGAAAGAAAAGAAATTACTAAAGAAAGAAAGAAAGAAGGAAAGAAAGAAAAGAAAGAAATAGACAGAAAAAATTCCGTTGTGAGATCCATAAGCCCATTGGAATGCAGAGACACCTAAGACTGGAGGTCCAATAACCTGCTCTACCAGGCATAGCCTTTGGCTATGCTAAAGCAGGGCACCACTGATTACTCAGGAATCTTCCGCCTCGCCCTTCTGGAAGCAAGATTCCAGATTCCGACCCACTCTCTCTGAACCCCACTCCCACCTTCTTCCTTAAATTCCCAAGCCGATGCCATTCTGGGCTTGGCTCTACCTCTCCCCTGATCCTATCCCGTGCTACCCTGAATTAAACTTTGCTCCGAAGAGCTTAGACCTCGTGGCCTTTCATTCCGGGGTGAGCACGCCATAACCTTACAGAAAGAAAGCTGGGTGTGGTGGTGCACACCTTTAATCCTAGCACTTGGGAAGCAGAGGCAGGCAGATCTCTGTGAGTTCAAGGCCAGCCTGGTCTACAGAGTGAGCTCCAGGCCAGCTGGGACTAAAGGGAGACCCTGCCTCAAAAATACAAAAATAAATAAATAAATAATAAAAATTACCAAAAAAAAAGAGTAACAATATTTTAATTGAGTATATTTATGTTCTTTTACATTTCTATGTTTTTGGCTATTTGAGACACAGTCTCATGCAGATCAAGCTAGTCTCAAACTTGCTATGTTCCCAAGGGTGACCTTGAAATTCCGATCCTCCTGCCTTTACCTCCCAAGTGCTGGAATTACAGACATGAGCATACCCAGACTTTTCTTTTTTTTAGTTAAAAAAACCTTTTTTGTGGAGCTGGGCGTGGTGGTGCACGCCTTTAATCCTAGCACTTGGGAGGCAGAGGCAGGCGGATTTTTGTGAGTTCAAAGGCCAGCCTGGTCTACAGAGTGAGTTCCAGGACAGCTGGGACTACAGGGAGACCCTGTCTCAAAAAGACCAAAATAAACAAACAAACAAAAACCTTTTTTGTCTTTTTGAAACAGGATCTCCCTGAGGCCCTGGATGGCCTGATAACTCTCTAAGGAGACTGAGCTCTGGGTCCCACAAAGATCCATCTGCTTCTGCTGGGATTAAAGGTATGTACCACCATGCCTAGCCCTAGACATCTACAATGCTACAAAATTAGCTGATTCAGAAAGAATGTCCTTTTTGAACCTGGTTGGTAGGGGCAGCACACCTGAAATCCCATGTAGTCCCAGCATTCTGGAGGCAGAGGCAGAAACAGAGCTGGGAGTTTGAGGCCTGTCTTGTTTACATGAGACTCTGTTAAAACTAACTAAACAATAAACAAACAAATAAATAATAAATAAACCCAAAAGACAAAGGAAAGAGAGAATGTGTGTGGTAGAAGGAAAGGGATGGAGAGAGGAAGGGAAGGAAGGAAGGAAGGAAGGAAGGAAGGAAGGAAGGAAGGAAGGAAGGAAGGAAGGGAGAGACAGAGAGAGGGAGGGAGGGTGATGAAGAGGGAAGGAAAGGAGAAACTGTATCCTGGGGGTAGAGGTGGGTGTCACAAGGAAAAGCCAGCAAGACCAGGCATGGCAGCTGCCTCCAGAATCTAGTTGGATGATCACCATGTCAATCAACACAGATGCTTCTTTTTCATCATAGGATGAAGAACAGGGATCTAAACTTATCCAAAAAGTTGGACAGGCACAATTTGTGTCTGTTGGAATAGCAGGGGTTTTGGGTTGTTTTTGTTGTTGTTGTTTGTTTTGTTTTGTTTTGTTTTGAGACAGGGTCTCCCTGTAGCCCCAGCTGGCCTGGAACTCGCTCTGTAGACCAGGCTGGCCTTGAACTTACAGAGATCCGCCTGCCTCTGCCTCCCAAATGCTGAGATTAAAGGCATGCAACACCATGGTTGGCCGGGAATGGCAGCTTTTAGAGCAATTCTTGAATATGAAAGAAGCAAACTGGCCGGGAATGGTGGGCACGCCTTTAATCCTAGCACTCGGGAGGCAGAGGCAGGCGGATCTTTGTGAGTTCAAGGCCAGCCTGGTCTACAGAGTGAGTTCCAGGATAGCTGGGGCTACAGGGAGACCCTGTCTCGAAAAAGACCCCCCCCAAAAAAAAAGAAAAAAAAAAGAAAGAAAGAAGCGAACTGAAGAACAGGGGGCATACAAAGATGTTCACTCGCCCAGTCCACACACACACATGTGGCAGCACAAGACTTTGTTCTGGGAGAAATGACACTTAGGCAATTCTGTGTATCAGCACTTCTGGGCAAAACTAAAGTCTGAGAAGAGATGTCTTCGTCTTGTTGGAAATGCTGATTAGTTGGCCATCCCATGTTAAGGTTATGTGTATATCAAAAGTAAATAATGGGGCTGGAGAGATAGCATAGCAGTTAAGAGCACCGACGCTCTTGCAGAGGACCCGGGTTCGATCCCCAGCACCCACATGACGGCTAAGAACCGTCTGTAACTCCAATTCCAGGAGAACTCCAGTTCCAGGGGAATCCGAGACCCTCTTCTGACCTCCGAGGCATTGCAGGACACGGGTGCACAAACCTACATGCAGACAGTACATTCATACACATACAAAAAACAAAAAAGTAAATAACATAAGTCAGTTCAGACTATAACACAGGATTTTGGATATGGCTTCTTTGTTAATATTTTATTTATTTTAATTGTTATATTTTTTATTTGCATGAGTGTATTGCCTGCACATATATTAATGCACCTGTATCATGCAATGTCCTCTAAGCTCAAAAGTGGGCATCAGATCCCTTGGAACTGGAGTTATGGATGGTTGTTAGCTCCCATGTGGATGCTGGGAATCAAACCCAGGTCTTCGGGAAGAGCAGCCACTGCTTTTAACTGCTGAGTCATCTCTCCAGCCCAGCTTCTTTTCCTGACAGCCTGATTTGCCTGGTAGCCTAATTATTAGTAAGTAGTTCACTTGAGAGTCAAATAACTACACAAAAGAAATGTGGCAGATGTTGCAAGAGTCCAGGTTTTTACCTTCTTTTTCTGTTATTTTATTTATTATTTTTGTTCTATGTGTATTGTCTACTTGTGTGTGGGGCTGCTGAGCCTGCAGTTGGACAGGCTGAAGAGGGTACAGGCACTGCGTGGGACCCGTGACCTGAGACACAGCTATGGGACTCATAATCCTACAACCAAACTTGTGGTTGCAGAGCTGCAGAACTGTTAGTTCCCACAGCCAAAGGAGACGAAGAGCCAGCTGTGAGGTTGATGGCTCCACAACCCAGCATGCCCACAGTACAGCCTGGGGATCACGTCAGGTGCTGTAAATCCATGAAATCCATTTATTTCCACACAGCCAGTAACTTAAATAGGTCTGGGGTGGTACAGCCCCTGCACTGCATGACATCACACCCTGGTGTGGCCAATCTTAGACCTCCACACCATCACACGGCATCCCAGTTCATGGGGCATATTCAGAAAAGGGGTGTGCTGACAAGCAAGCCGACTCCTGATTTCTGAGCACATGCTAGCAGAAAACACGTCGTTCCCTGCATCTTTTGCTCTGCCTAGTTTGCTAAGTAAATTGGTAGCTTGCAGTCCAGGATAGCTGTCCCAAACGTGTGTAAGTGTACTCATGTCCTGCAGTGCCTGAGGAGGTCAGAAAACACTGTCAGATCCCCTGGAACTGGAATTACGGATGGTTGTTAGCCGTCATCTGGGGTGTTGCAAACCAACCCAGGTCCTCTGCAAGAGCTGCCAGTGTTCTTTACTGATGAGAAGTCCTCCAGCCCTTCTTTTTCTGATTGATTGGTTGGTTGGTTTGTTCATTATTATTTTTAATGTGTATGAGTATTTTGCCTACATGTAGGTAGGTGTCCTCAAGTCCCCGCAATGCCCGAGAAGGTCAGGAGAGTGTGTTGGATTTCCATAAGGGTGCTGGAAATTGAACCTGGGTCCTCTGCAAGATCGGTCAGTGCTCTTTTTTTTTTTTTTTAATTTTTTTATTATTTATTTTTGTATGTGTATGAATGTATTGTCTGCATGCAAGTCTCTGCACCCGTGTCGTGCAATGCCGCGGAGGTCAGAAGAGGGTCTCGGATTCCCCTGGAACTGGAGTTCTCCTGGAATTGGAGTTACAGACGGTTCTTAGCCGCCATGTAGGTGCTGGGGATCGAACCCGGGTCCTCTGCAAGAGCGTCGGTGCTCTTAACCGCTAGGCTATCTCTCCAGCCCCCGGTCAGTGCTCTTAACCATGGAGCCATCTCTCCATCCCTTCTTTTATTTTTGTTGATGATTGATTGATCAAGTTTTCCTGTAGCTCCAGCTGACATGGAACTTGGTGTACCATCCAAGCTGGCCTCAATCTCACAGGACCTGTCTCTGCCTCCCAAGTCCTGGGATTAAAGGTGTACACCATCATGCCCAACTTCTTTTGTCTCCTTTTTAAACTTTATTTATTTTTTTATTATTCTTACTGTTGTCTGTGTTTATGTGTTCCAAGATGTATGTGTACATGTAGATGTCAAAGGACAGTGTACAGTTCTTTCCGCCTTGTTTTTATTTTTTCAGTCTTTTTGAGACAGGTCTCTCTGTAGCCACAGCCAGCCTGGAACTCACTATGTAGACCAGGCTAGTCTCGAACTCACAAAGATCTGCCTGCCTCTGACTTCCCAAGTGATAGGATTAAAGGCGTGTGCCACCATGCCTGGGTTAAAGACAGTTCTTAGCTGACTTGTGGGTGCTGGGAATCAACCCAGGTCCTCTGCAAGAGGAGTCGGTGCTCTTAACCGGGCACTCTTAACCACTGAACTATCTCTCCAGTCCTAGCCCTTGAACTTCTATGTGCTTCTCCTGTCTCTACCTCCCATCTCACCACAGAAATGCTGGTATTATAGGCATATGCCACCTTATCAGGCTTTTTACATGGGTTCCAAAGGATTGAACTCAGGTAGTCAGGCTTGAGAGTGCTTTTACGCACTATGCCATTTTGCACCCCCTGGGTTCTTGTCTTCTTGAGGGATGAATCTATTCAAGAGACAGACAGTTTGAGCAGAAGTTATGCAGCAAAGGAACAGAAGCAAAGCTAAGCACTCAGAAGACAGATTGGCATGGACTGTCCCAGGTGGGGATTGCAAAATGGGTTCTGCATTGTGAAATTTAAAGAAGTTGTTATGGGGCTGGAGGGATGGCTCAGCGGTTAAGAGCACTGACTGCTCTTGCAGAGGACCCGGGTTCGATCCCCGGCACCCACATGGTGGCTAAGAACAGTCTTTAACTCCAGTTCCAGGGGAATCCGACACACTCTTCTGACCTCCAAAGCATTGCACGACACGGGTGCACAAACCTACATGCAGACAGTACATTCATACACATAATAAAACAATAAAATAAAAAAAATAAAGAAGTTGTTATGAATATTCAAGAAGTGAATGGCATATTCATAAGAATAGGGTGACCCTTCTACTGTCCCAGATTATGTTGGACCAGCTAGCTCTTCCTTTTAGGGTACCTTCTCCAGTGAGTTTCACAAAAGGGAAGGAATGTCAAAACTACAGTGTCAGGCATTTCGAGGATGCAGACTGTTTGTTAGTCCACATGCGCGGTTGAAAATTCATTTGTAATCTAGTGGAACAGCCTAACTGCAGCTTCAAGGATGTTTAACCACAAAGAGGCAACCTTTCCTCCAGGGGACACAGCTACCAAGATGCTGTTGTAGAAAAGATCAGGCTGGGGCTGGAGAGATGGCCTAGCGGTTAAGAGTGCCGACCGCTCTTACAGAGGACCCGGGTTCGATCCCCAGCACCCACATGGCAGCTGAGAACTGTCTGAAGCTCCAATTCCAGGAGAACTCCAGTTCCAGGGTAATCCGAGACCCTCTTCTGACCTCCGCGGCGTTGCACGACACGGGTGCACAGACTTGCATGGAGACAGTACATTCATACACATACAGAAATAAATAAAATTAATAAAAAAAAAAAAAGAAAAGATCAGGCTGAACACTGGAAGTGTGCAGGAAGCAGGTATTTTGTTTAGGCTACAGCCTGGTCCAACAGGCTCAAACCTCAAAACTGGACCCCGAAGGGGAGTAACATGTATTTTTGGGGGGGTGTCTTTTTGAGACAGGGTCTCCCTTGAGTGTCAGCTGGCCTTGAACTAACTCTGTAGACCAGGCTGGCCTTGAACTCACAGAGATCCGCCTACCTCTGCCTCCTGAGTGCTGGGATTAAAGGCGTGTGCCACCACACGTAACATGTAACATGTTTTTTTTATGTTTTAATTTTATTTTTTATTTATTTATTTTTTTTTGGTCTTTTTGAGACAGGGTCTCCCTGTAGCCCCAGCTGTCCTGGGACTTGCTCTGTAGACCAGGCTGGTCTTGAACTCACAAAGATCTGCCACCACGCCCGGCAACAAGTATTTTTTAAACCTTGGGCATTGGGTTACAGTGAGAAGGAAACTTACATATTATCAATAGAGTCACAAAATTAGGCAAATTATTATAACTTTAGAAAGAAAACAAGGTGCTGAACAGATTGCCCTAGTGGTTAAGAGCCCCAACTGCTCTTGCAGAGGACCCGGGTTCAATCCCAACACCCACATGGTGGCTGAGAACCGTCTTTAACTCCAGTTCCAGGGGAATCTGACACCCTCTTCTGACCTCCATGTTATTGCACAACACGGGTGCACAAACCTACATGCAGACGGTATGCTCATACACATATGAAAAATAAATAAAAATAAAAATTTTTTT